>OY735199.1:2933730-3091230 GCA_963457665.1 Thysanoteuthis rhombus | reverse complement strand
TACTATGAAACAAGATGGGAACACTTTATCATCTATCTACTCAACTATCCATCTCACTGCAACGATATATTCATCTGTGGAGACCAAAATTGCTACCGTGTGATGATAGGTATCATCATTTTAAGAACAAGCTCTTCGCTTTTGAATATCCTTAAAAATCTACGATGTTTACTCTGAGCCTGTGACAATGAATTTCTTTTTTCCAATGCTACCAGATCAATTTTCTCGGGTGTATTAAAAAAATCCTGCGCAACAGGAAACCTCATGCTGTGATATTGCTTTGCGTCCATTATTATCTACATCACTTTCCATACACTTCATTGATTGTTTCAGCTTAAAGAAATATTTCTGTTAGAATTAACATAAAAACCATACATACCATTGTAATATTGACAAGTGTTAAAGGAAGCGAAGCTTGAAATTCATTTGTTTTGTAGAACATCTCCAATAGACATATGACGTCAGTGGAATATTCTAGATGATAATGTCACAGTATGACTCTATTCATTCTTTATTACCTTACAACCTATCTTTATCGATCGAAATACTTTTTGTCGTAAGCCATCTGTACATGACAACTGGTTAAGATTTTTTTAAACGAAGTTCGGTAAATAATATTCATATATCCTTCTAAATACATCACTCCAAGAATTTTTTCCTAACCGTCGTTTACTCCATCAAATATTTTTTTAATTTTGAAAGTTTTTTTTAAATATATTTCATTATCATTTTGTGTTTAAATAAAAGCAAATTAATTTTGATTCTCTGATGCTATTCTCAAAGACTTACATTATTCCTTCCTTCAAGAAACATGATAAAATTTACGATGAACACGATGCTGTCACGATATAAACGATGGTGTGACATAAGGCGATTGACATTAAGGGAAAACCTAAATAAAAGTAATCTAGTAAAATCTAACGCTTGAATTTAACTGATTAGACTTCCAAGTACAACGAATATTCATTTTAAGTAACAAAATGAACAAATATGAACTTTTGGAAGCAATTGAAAAGCAGAAGCCATTCGAAATAAAAATAAGAAACCGTTATCCATGAAATAACAGCAGAAACAACACAAAAACGGAGGAAATGCTGAGCAATAAATGCATACCTATAACTGAAGAGCACTCGGAGAGCGCACAACCCTGTCAACAACGTACACAAACTAAAGAATGGGTGAAAATTAAGGTTAATTAGTTTTATATAATTAATTGACCAGTCCATCGATCTGGTTCTATAAAACTCTGGTATTCTGGTTGAGCAAAAAATATGGAGGGTGTGGGACTTTTTCACAGCCGAGGTCTTTAACATTTTTGGGTCCTTATTTTATGGAACGGTGCATAATCATATGGGACCACACCTTTGCGATTGTTCAAACTGGGACTCACCAAACGCTGTAGCTGCTGACTGTAACTCTCGGTTTTTAAGCAACCCACCAACATCCCACTGAACATTTACCTGAACATTCCTTGAGTAGAGATTCATTTTAGGTTGTGTTACAGCCTTTTAGCCTCTAATAAACCAGTGTATGTGTTGCTTCATATCCTTGAAAAGCACCCGTCACTAATACATCAAAAATAGTGTACTGCGTTCAAGAGACTGCAAAAGAGTGCAGATATCAACTCCAGCTACATGGTTGGCTTTTATCACAGAAAGAAAACCTCATGTAGCACTTGTAGCAGTTTCCAGTGAAGCATCGATTGGCTTGAGGATTATTCTTGAAACGTAACGTCACTATTTTACTCAAAGCAACAATAAATCACAGTTAAACTCAACAAGGTGGCTTTCCTGTGACACATCTTTTAATATCAAATCACCTTTACAAAAATTTTCAAATTATCTTCAGCAGTATCTTTCATTTAAAGATTTTATCTAATGAACACTTTGACTGTTTAAGTATTGCTTATGTGGCATCATAGCTTTTTTTCTAAACTCATAGAGCATTCTAAATCTTATGTTCCTCGTATACACGTCCATATTTACGAGGGTTTAGTTAGTTACTAAATATGCTAAATAGTACTGTGACAATGTAATTTATTCGTTCGAGATTGTGCAGACATTTACTGACATATATCGTTATAGTGCAGTTATTTCAAAATAGCGAATATATCATTCAATCTATTGCAATCTGATTTTGGACATCACTTGTGAAATGGTTGGATAGTTTTAACAGAAAACTTGTAAGAAAATAAT
The DNA here is from genome assembly GCA_963457665.1 of Thysanoteuthis rhombus. NCBI lineage: Eukaryota > Metazoa > Mollusca > Cephalopoda > Oegopsida > Thysanoteuthidae > Thysanoteuthis > Thysanoteuthis major. Next base: position 3,089,035 of record OY735199.1, on the reverse strand, counting down.
ACTGCATATGTAGCTGAACTACCAATATGTGTAAAAAAATGATAGGTATTATAAAAACATTATGATATTCAAAAATGTTTTATGTGACAGAGATTGTAATTTCAATTGTATTGGGCGAAAAAAATGTTATCAGTCTTTCAAGATAACAGAAGATGGAGAATACTCAAATAAGATAGATGAGAATGACCTTAAACTCAAAAGTGTGTTAGTAACACTTGATTCTAATATATACACAATATCTAACAATAACTATTGTTCGTAATGTTAATGGTAGACATTCTAAATAAAATACTTATATCCTATTGGAGTACATAAGATAGCAGGTGTATTGGGAAACATTCTCTGGCGCTGAAAAGACTAGGTGTCAAAATACACTATTTGATTTTCGCTGAACATCAAGAGCGGCAATGGAAACATAGATGATGAGCCGTGTAATTAAGATTATTCTAGAATATACTTGTCATAAATGACAATGTTATCCATGCAGAGATACTAAGGAGCTTAAACTTATTATATCAGATGATTCTCTTTTGATTATTCAAGTATCCTAATTTTGAGGTTTTTCTTTTCAAGTCACAACACAACCCGAACCGTCTTAATGATCAGACATAAAGTCAGAAGAGCTATGACGTGATCTTCATTGTTAGGTAACAACACTCTCCTTTTTAACACCCCCCTGTGATTTTTAAAAATTTCTGCTGTGGTAATCTATATACTTGGACTAAACCATGAGTTTATATCAGGAACATAAATATAGCAGATGATCCAAACAGCCAGACCAAATAATTTGCATATATATTTTTAGACTGATGCTATGAATGACATTTCCATGATACAGGACAGAGAGCCACAGTAATGCTTATAAGACAATGATTAGGAAACAATCATAGTTATTCCTCGTGAGAAAATGTATAAATTAAAAAACACATTATCAATAACATTAAACTTTCGGTGGGATGATATTAATGATGATTCATTTAAAACCCCGAAAGCAACTGTATATCAGTTCAGGAAAATTATTATTATGATGATGGTGATGTTGATGATGATATCTGGAGCAAAAAAGAAAGAATTCATATCTAAGAGACGTTGTGCAAAAGAAGAACACGTAATAATCTATTGATTAGGAAGATGGGGAGAAAAAATAGATAAAGAGAAATTCTATGGATAAGAAAAAATCAAAAAAGAATGTGGGTAGCAATAATGATGATGATACGGGCATAGGCAACTCAAACAGAGGATTATTTATGAAACTTTTTGATCTGAATTTTCCTTCAAGTGCTGAATATTGATTTTCGGCAAAGTCTGCTTCTAATGATACCTCATTATCTGGTTGTAGCATCTGCATGCAATCATAGACGCATCTCAGGGCCAGCAATTTAGAAGTCCGCTGAAACAGAAAAAATGACACCAATTAACTACAATACTCCACCAAAGATGATCCTTCACCGACACCAGCTCTACAAATATTAGTTTCCTAGGAATACTCGACTCTCAGTCTCTCTAAAAAATCAATCAATCAAAGACAGCATCTATTTTACTTTCCATATAGTTACATAAGTATGTCGGAACACGTCTAGATATATGCATATTTGTATGTGTCTATACGTGTATCTAGCTCCTCTGTGCACGTAAAAACCTGCTTATAGGCTATTCTATGTATATAAGCTTATTCATATATGTGAATATGCGGATATAACCAGATGGAATGCACATAATAAGCACTTACATAAATAAGCGAATCAGAAATAGATGCAAATAAATGTATATCGCAGTAGTCTCTAGGTAAGACTCCAGGCTTTTGCAATCGCACTTCATTAATTTTTTAAAGAATATATCGTAGAATGTCAATCATTCTTAAGGAAAAAGCATATCTTCAACTTCAATTCCCGACAGGAAGAGAAGAGAGAGAAGACATTGACACATGAAAATAAACTAGTTTGGTTTAAGACGGAGATGGAAGCAGAGCGCAGCAAAATTGCTTTATGTCAAACCAAAAAAGCTGATGTGCACAAAGACTGAGAGCTATACATATAATTGTGTTCAAGAAATTTGTTTTTGTAAAAAATGTTGTCTTCATAAATTCATGAATGTTTATGTCTTCAGTCGTGGTTCAAAGTATTAGTACTTCGTCGTTTTCCTCGATTCATTGTAGAGTTTGGACGTGTTCCGGGTTCTTTAGACAGAAAAGCAAACAAAGACCCCATGTATGTATCCACACACACACACACACAACTACTTGTAAAATATGATCTTGAATTTTCTTGCATTTGTTATGATATTTGTGTGGTATGAGATTTATGCAATTAATGCTTTTTCTTAACACGCGCTGCATAAATCTCTAAATGATTGCTACATTGTCGGTCCTGTGGCACAAATTAGACCCGGACAGTAAAACGAAGGTGGCGAGAATTGAAGCGAGAAAGAAAAGACTTTGGTGAGAGAGATAAATTATCAACTTGTGTTTCGGCTGTCAGCATGGCTGGTTGGAAGAGAAATGCATCCTTGCAATTATACCCCGACCCACAAAAAACAACCACAAAAGTCTTAGTTCATCATAATCCATCATTTTCATCGTTTTATTTGTTACGGCTTTTCCGGACAACCAGGTTACCTCTTTATTGTCAAATTAAAGACAAAGGGAAGAAATATAGAAATGATAAACCTTGAGGCGCTGACTGCTAATTTTTAAAAGATGCATCAACACTGTGAAATGCATGCGAAATAACTTCTTTCCCATACCAACTAGTTGCATCACAGACTAAAAGTCCTATATCTCCCCTCGGTAGAGATCTTTCTAACATTGATCTTTCTTCGTTTTTTTTTTTCTTTCGATAAATGAAATCGTAAATGCTTTTAGGATAGCGCACATATGTTCAACGTACAGATTATGCCATTTGCGCATACATGCTCGTAGAAGCTTGCATATGTTCAAAGCGAATTTTGTCTTTGGAACTGCCATCAATTAGTTTAAAATGGCTTTGTACGTGTGGATGAAATCTGTAATCATACTCTGGTTAGAGGGCAAGGAGAATTCATGATTTCCATGGAACATATCATTTTTGACCGAAATTTTCGAAGTTTTTGGTTTCAACTCGAATGATCAATTAGTATTTTGACTCTTTGGGAGACTGGTGACCTTTGACACTCCCATAGGGCGATTGGAGTTTCTAAATCAAGGCAGATTATCGTTACATCCAACCAAGTTTGAGAATTCAAAAATCTTTTCAATTGTTTTTAATTGGATAGACTGATACAATGTAAAGAAAGATAGTGAGAGAGAATTATTCTGTTTAACGAAATAGAGATTCAGGAGGGGAAAACACTCAACGAGAAAAAGAAGAAAGAAACAAAAGAAACCAAAATATAGCCAAAGTGGACGTCAATCGGGTCAGTGCTAATTAGCAAAAAGACAAGGAAAGGACAAGTCGCTGAGGAATTATTAGCCGATCGATTGAAATTCGTGATTCGGTTGTCTGATTTCTTAGGGTGAAGTATTTGGCAGTGAATGTAAGTTCAAAAAGGTGTTTCTCGTCCTCGTAATTTTCGGTTTTTCTTTCTCCCACTCTCTCCCTGTCACTCTTCTTTTTTCTCTCTCCCTCTCTTATTTCGGGAAAGAAATAAAAAAGAAATATTTTTAAAGTATTTACTGCACTTTCGTTATAAAAATTACTTTGTCCAAAGATCTGATACTAATTTTCTGTCGTTGCTCCTAATCAATAGAGAAAACGAGGACGATGCTCACTAAATTCTCTCTCGCACTTTCTTTTAGAGTTTACATTATTCCAGATTTTAGATTTTCTCACCAGTACATAGTAATAACTGTAGGTATCTTTGCTTTTGTTAATAAATGCATGCCTTTTCAAAATGCTGTCAAATGACAACCAATGTTTCAAATCCTATTCCAGACTTTGTATCTCCTTCCCTGATGGTCTGCAGCTTTTAAAGTAGTTCAGTCGTTTAGCACAGAACCCCCTAAAGAGAAATTCTGTATTGTTTACTAGGTAAAATATTTCAAGCTTGGCTCATTACTTACTGCACCAGCAAACATTTTAAAGACAAAAAAAGGAAAAATTAGAGACGAAATTGAAAATATAAACTTAATCTTCCGATTTTTCTATCCGTCTATCAATCACTGTAACTGATTCTTCCAAACATTTAGCTAATCAAACAATTTGGGTCATGTGGCAACTCGTTTAATTTGACAATATAATTGTATCATATAGGAAGAGGACATTGCAAAATAAATATTCACTATGGAGTGACTGGACAGATACTACTATAACAAGCCATGTTATTTGTGAAACAATAAACGAGCTCTGTTTTCGCAACTGCTATTTTCAACACAAAGTGAGAGAAACGAAGACTGAATAAAAGTTGCCACATCCCATTCAAAGAGAAATAAAGCTTGAAATTGCGACAATTCTATCACAAGAAAATTCTTTAAAAAAAAAAACTAAACAGGAAAAACGCAAATTGTGACGACAGAATGATGTTGTTTAGTTCACTGTAGAAATTGGTGGACTCATTCATGCAATACAATTGAAGTTAACATAGATATACACGCGTGCATATATTCACACACAACACACATACGTACTCACAGACACAAAATAAGCTAGTAACGCACTTATTGATAGAATTTGAACCCAAATAAAGGAAATGGATGTAAGTCTGAAATAAGAACAATGTTTTGGATGTTCTTGGCTATCAGAAATTTTAATTACACTCAAATTGGATTCTCATGGTGTAAGAAAATATACTTAACTATATTCAGCATTGAAAAGAATCACGCTCCAACTAGCAATCTTGAATCGAAAACAAATAGTTAAGTAAAGGGCATTGTTAGCAGAGAGAAGAAAACCACTAAATGATTGATAAAAAAAAATTTACTAATGTCGCCTCCGTCAAGTCCACTTACACCGTAAAATTTCAACTCACTAAACATTTTGTCTTCAATTGGAATTTATTTTTGTTTTCCTTTCTTGGTGAGAATCCATTTAAAGATGATTGAACGTTTCGAGGTTCATGCATACGCAAAAAAGATTTATGCAAGCTAATTTATGGCCAGTGTCAGGATCGAAATCGTTCCGCAAAAACTATCACCAATACAATGCATAATCGTCAAATAAACACTCTGAATTGTATGAATGCTTACTTTTCGATGTATATTTTATGCGATTTTGATCAAATTCATCGACAAAACAAAAAGAAAATGGTGTTGGAAGGATACAGTTCAACGAAGAAAGGGGAACAAACAAAGATAAGAATGTAAAAAAGTATCCCCCTTTTTTTTAGCTCTATTTGTTGAGTGAAAGTTAAGAATATTCTGGGCATCTCGATAAAGAATACTGTACCGTAATTAACATAGGGTAGAGCGAAGGTTGTATGGAAAAATGTCGAAGGCAGGAGATGAGGAATTCGACAAAAATACAAAAAGAAAAGCAAGTGGTAACAAACAATTGGAGAATTTCGATTCTCGGATTTTTCGTCAGGAACAAAAGGAAAAGACAAGTTTAAACATTGCTACGTTTATCCCTCTTTTCAAGCCTATACACTTACCAAACACATTTTGTTGTTGACATATGTTTCCATGGTTTCAAAATAGAGAGTTATATAAAATAGCATTTATGACCCTGATGGATCTCAAATATAAGACACCTGTGATTGCCTGAAAGCTTGATATCACCAAAACACCGTTTCAAACCTTGAGTCTTTAAGTATAGGATTAAATGCTAAAGAATTCACCGTTCACTCTTCGTTGTGGAGTAGGTAATGCAGTGCGTCGATCCCTGAAGGGAAAAAATCTTACACTTCATACGGAATAAAAAGGGTAGTTAAGGAAAATATCGTTTTTCTTTAGAAACCAGTTTTGTTTAGGTGATTCCCTTGATATTTCTACTGTAAAAGTTCCTTGTTGCGAATGGAAACGTCTCATTCCAGAGTGTAGCATTACTTTTGAATGTGGAAACTTGTTTGTTCACTGAGTGAATGTGAAGGCAAATCGAGTATTGTTGTTTATACCCTTAGCTTCCTATTTTCGAATTATATTTGCCAGCAACCAGACAATGGAGAAGACAGCCGATAGAAAAGGTCACGCAGTAAAAAATGGCTACGCCAGTACGTCACATTGGCCAGTGTGAATAAATATTAAACTCGGTCGCAGGATTCAAAGTCCCCACAAACTGTCTGTCTGCTTCTGTGTGTGCTATTCTGCGTTGAACGAAAATATTCAAATTATCAATAGAACATGAATAATGATAAGTTCGAAAATTTCATTTAAAAAAAGATTTTATATTCTATGAAAGTTGATTTAGATACAAAAATAAGATAACGGTTGTTATATAAAATGAAGACAAAATTATGAAAATTTCTGAAGATTGTATTGTTGCTTTCTCATTTCTCAACATTTTACATTCAATACTGGGCCAACCATTTGTATTTTACATAGTTTACGTCATTGTAAATGTAAACACAGTTTTATAAAGCATTTCCTGCACATTAAAATGACCATTGCTATCATTATGACTCATGTTTTTTCACTTCGTTCTAAACTTCAAGTGTATACTGTTTCCCATTAAATTAGAAAAACACTCTTACAAGCTAGATCATTTTAGAATATAACACCTCATTCAGGTTGTTGATTTCTTTAGATTTTGCATTAACTCAGGTGGTAAACTAGTTTTATTCACTAAAATCCCCCTCAGCATTTGATAAGTTCAGCTCAGTTTGGTGCATAGCCAGAAGATCGTGAAATCCAGTTAGAATCAAATCTACTATAAGAACTCATTTACAATAGCACTTAGTGTCCGTGAAACAAATCACCCGTGTAGTTTCCAATAACAAAAACTATACGGAATTAATAAATCAATCTTTAACTCATTTCATTAGAAAAAAATGGTTTTATATTTTGGAGGTGTTAACTTGAGAACAAAATTGTTGTAAATGGAAATGAAGACAGAATGATAACGATTTTAGCAGATGGTACCATTGTTTTCAAATTCCTAAGAGTTAAAGGTAAAAAGAGATGGTAACTCTGTCTCATAAGCAATTGATCAGTGAAGTATACGGACACATAGCAAATACAGATACTTTTATCTTTCTCAACATTGTCATTTCTCAGACGATGTAAACATTTTGACTTCTATGCAAAAGAGCAACTTGAACTTGCAATTAGCAGACATATGTTCAGGATTCTTTCATTTATCAAATTATCAGATTTGCATTTTCGTCTTATGGCTATTTGACCTTGTTCCATTTGAATCACGAAGCAAATCTTCTATCATGGTCGTTTTTTCTTGATATATTCCTCATTTTACAATTTAAAATGGCTAGAATATATTCAATAAGATTTTTTCAGGAGATTAGTTCAATCATAAGAATTTCTTCTCACTGTTAACCTGTCCTCTTGTCATCCTGAGTTTTCTGTTAAGTGAATATACATACGATTGAAGCAAAACTAAATGTAGAATTATGCTGTATATAAATATTAGAAGCCCCTCCGGTTGCATGGTTGGTATTATTCTGAATTCATAATCCCAAGCACTCTTATTTCAAAAGAGCATTGCTTCAAATTAATCCTCACACGATAGTCAAAAACCCATGAGAATTAGTCATGAATTTCAAATGATTCTAAGTCTGATCAGTAGTCCGGGCCATAATTGGCTAAGTATTCTGCAGACCGACGATTGTATGATATTTAAAAATTGGACAGATGAGTATTAACCTGAAAAGATGACAGCTTGGAGAGTCTGTCCAACCGTCTCAATCGCCCACTGCTTAAATGCCGACTGGTTTAATACAAGTCTTCGTTCCTGCTGTTTCACCATAGAAACTCATGTGACGAGGATTCTGCATTGCTGATCTTTGACTAATTTAGACACACTCAAGCATATCAATTGCCTTGAAATTGGAACTTTTCAATTTCCTGTCTCATTGCACAATGATGCTTCACTGATAACCCAGACCAAACTGAACGAAATATACTGGTTTCATTTCCTTCAATCCTGAATTGTACGATTGGTTGGTATACATTTGAAAATGTAATTCGCCATACTAATGTAATTTGACGCTGGTTCATTCCACTTTTGGATTGACTAACGATTTGCGTCCTTTCAAAACCTCATTCTATCCATGCTCATCGGATAAGTGTGCTCCCGGTAATTTCACTGGCAGTTTTTCTTGAGAAACCGGATCGTCTCCAGTAGGTATATCATTCAAATCTGAATGAAATATTGATGTCTACTAGTGTAAAGTCTACTTATATAATGTAACAACTGATGAACTAAGCAGAAAAGATCAATAAATAATTTTACATTAAGTATTGTTTTAATGTTCATTTTGATTAATCCGTGTTGGATGCATGGAAGACAAAGGAATAATTTGGACTGATCACTCTAACCATCTACAAAGTAATCTCCATTTCAAATGAAAAAATGAACAAAACTTTGTGTTGTACATGGTTTCCGCCATTGTAAACACAAAAACATTTATAGGACTTTTTTTTGTACATCGAAATGGCTATAAATAGCAAAATGATTCTCGTTTTTCGACTTTGTTCGGGAATTCAAGTATACGCTGCTCCTCAGTGGAATAGAAAAAACTTTTAAAAGGTACATCATTCTTGAATATAACTCCAAATTAAGATTGTTGATTTTTCGAAAGCAAAGGTGAGCTTTGAATAATACACCTACCGTTTGGATTATTGCTTCATTAACTCTGTCGGTGGACAAAAAGCTGTAACTTGTCCACAAAGATCCCTTACAATGTGTGGTAAGCTTAGCTCAGTTTGGTGTAAAGCCACGAAATTGGGGTACATAGTTAGAATCAAATTCACTATAAACACAACGGCAGTGAGTATCCGTAAAACAAGACACCCTTATAGTCCACAATAACCGAAAATCATAGAATATAGAATAGAAATTAATAGAATCAATCAATAGCCTTTATCAGATAAATTTCTAATTAGATGATTTACAATTTCTAGGAGATAAGGCTGCAGGGCTCACATTGAATCACTGGGGCCAGATCGATGCAACTAGTCAAGACATGTTCTCTCTTTCCGAAGAAAGTTTCTGTAAACATATTATTGTTTCACAGAATAAGTACTTGACATCACATTGATAGCATTCAACGAAGCGAAGATGTCGGAAAGCCACTTTCTGGTTCGGAATCGGTTAAGCAGTTATCTTGAACTAAATATACATTATCTGATCATTTATACTTGGCTGACCTGCAGATACTGTAAGCAAATGAAGCTGAGTTGGCCTTAATATGGATGTTTGAAATCAATTTCTGCCAAATTGAACATAGTCCAATTCAAATTTCGAAGCAGAAATTTAACCACGCTAAGAATACTCATTTCTCTTTTTGGCAATCTGACACTTGTAAAATACGTATATATGAAAGGGATTTCAATAATTTTATATTTCGAACGCGAATAAACATGTAAAAGCATGAGTGATTAATCTTCTATATGAATGATTCATATGCACAACACAATCACTGTGGTTATTGAAGATTTTATCAGTTTCAACGATTGGAAAGAAAATCAATTGGAGTAGGTTCACTGTAGCCAGCACTGGATAAAGGGAAAGCTGAGCTAGTTCTTTTTTTCCAGAAGCTCAACTCAAGTTTATCTGTTAGTATTCATTACAGTGAACACCGTAGCTGAAACGACTGTTGCTAAAGCAACGGGTTTATAGATTACATAGAAGTTATAGGGTTGCTTGAAAGCTAGCTTGATTTTTTTTTTAAATAACAAAATACATGTCAGAATCAGACACATTTATAAAACAGAACGTTCTGTTCAGAAATCTGTTTCAGTTAAGATGCTGCAGATTTATTATTTTATCCAGAATGCATTCACGTCTGAATGTAGTCGATCGATTACTGCTTACTAATTGTTTGTTCACGGGTTTTTGTTCGGCTGTCAACACTAGACAATAGATTTGAAACCACCGACCGCACGAAGAATGTGATTAATTATGATAGATTCACCAAAGGAAAGAAAGGTTTGATTCGAGACAAAGCCAAAAGAATTCCACCGCCTAAACAAATCTCCTACAAATACGATGGATGGGTGCATATCAATTAGAATGTGGAATTAAACGAAGGATTTATTAATTGTCTGGCAAAAGAAGTTTGCATTCGAATGAAAAAGTTATTCAATCTAAAGATTAAAAGCATTTTATATATGTATTGTATTATTCTTCCCAGTATCTGCAGCAAACAAAAAAAGTCAGCTGAACTCTCAAAGGGAGAATTAATATAGAACTGCTAACATTTTAAAAACTGTAAAATGCTGCTGAGGAGGTAAGACAAGATTTCAAGCCTAGAAAAGTGAAATACAAATTCCTACGTATCAATCGAAGAAAATTCAAAAAGTGTGTATTTGCTTGGTTCCAAATTGCAACCGGGCTATTCAAGCGTTAAATTAACCGGACAAACCTAAATGAAGATTTCTTTTGATATTCGGACCATCCTCATCTTGGTTGTTTTTCATACAACATTTCGGCCGTTGCACTCTACGGCCTTCGTCAGGTATCATCTGGTAGGTGTGGGGAAGTAACGGACCGAACCCTTTATTTATCCGACGGGGGTATATTGACCGTACTCCCCTCTTAGCATTAGTAGTATTATATTGTCTCACACTAGGATTGAACCTAGATAAAAAACAACCAAGATGAGGATGGTTCGAAAATCAATACAAATAATAATAATACATCATCTAAAAAATTCAGAGATATACTAAATGAAGATATTTTGAACAATCAGTCTATGCAATATTGTCCTCGCGCTGTAATAGTGTCACAAAATTTTTGAATTGACGAATGAAACCAATTGGTTACACTAAAGGGGCCCCCAGTAGTTGAAATAACTTGGGTAGACATAAAAGAACTTTTAATCATATGATAGCATATCGTATAAAGGTGGAGGAGAGAATTCCATCACAAGGTTTACAAGGGAAGCATATGCCTCAGAGCGATTCTTTTTGAGCTGTCTACTGTCAAATGTCATACACTTTTGTTTTTACACATAGAACGCCTGTTTCGACATATTGCCCTGACAAAGGGGACGTAATTGATCATTGTTTTTTTCTTTGTATCATTGCAGCTTATTGAAGAACGAGGGACACAAAACTCATGTCAGGATTTAAAATTTAAAATTTAAAATCGAAACTTCTTTTGTCTTCTTCAGCCAACTGGAAATACATAGATGGTCTCCGACTGAAGACTAAACAAAATCCTCCCTCAAAGAGAGAGTGAGGAGAAAGGGATAGTGAGAGAGATTGAAGTCTTTCTACTGCAAGGGCTCGTTGCTGTCTATAGTCCTTTTAACTTAGATGCAACTGTTCTTCGTCTCTTTCTCCGAATTTTTGAGATGAGGTATAATTATTATCTATATTATTGTTTGGACTATCCTCATCTTGGTTATTTTCCATACAACGTTTCGGCCGTTGAACTCAACGACCTTCATCAGGTATCATCTGGTAGGTGTGGGGGAAGTAATGAACCAAACCCCCTTTATTTAACCTACAGGGGTATATAGATTGCGCTCCCCTTTAAGCAGTGGTAGTATTTTCAAATTATTATTGTCTCACACTGGGATTGAACCTAGTACCATTAGATTACTTGCAGTAATTCCGTCTGATTCTCTAACCACTACGCCATGTGGACAACCAGTGCTAATTTTTTAGGAGCCTTAAACATCAGGTGGCAGTTTTTTATGTATTTGATGGTACTGTTTTCTGTCTTTCATTATTAGAGGTTCCCATATATTCCTCCTCTATTGATATCTCTTTTACTTAATCTTACCCTTTGCTTTTACCTGATACCGAAACTAAATGATTACCTCCCCTTTTCATTTTTATTCCCGACTCTCCTTCGTTTCTCACGCGACTAAGATTACAATCTATCTTTCTCATTTTTGCTGTTGGTTTCCTTGTACAGCATCCCTTTTCTTTCCTTTACATTGATGTCCTTTTAAGTAGGTGGCTGTGACTGGCTATTTATCTGCAGGAGTTCCAAGCGACCACGCTTTATCTTGTCAATAAATCTACTTCAGATGTTCATATCATCTTTTCAGCGTCCGAAAAGGGTTACTCTACATCTTTTCTTAGTATATTTCACTTATATCCACGACAAAAGTATCTTAAACACAATGATGCTATTTATAATAAAATAAAGTATTCGAAAATGAAATCAAATATTCGATTAGATAGTCTAATCAGTCCCCATATTATAATAGAAGCAATTAGTCGAAACTCATTGGGGTCTTCTGGAGAAATCGCATGAACAGACAAAGAACCTCTCAAGCCATTGTGTGTTTCAGACAGTTAACTCGATTGGAAAAGATAATTGTGTATTGATTCTCTCCAAAATTCAGAGACTTTCATTGTAGCTTATTATCCACCACTTCATAAAATTTCATAGGAATTTATCCAAAACCTTTTAGATATCAAGTGGACAGATTGAGCACTTGTGAATATATTGTGCAGTGTGAACACATAGCTACCTTGTTGGGGGTAATAATGCATTGATCTTCTCGAAACTTCGGGGGGTATTTTGTGGTTGACAACAGTTAACCTTAACGTAAGGGGAATAATTGGACATAGATCAGCTCTAAGATTTCATGCCTTTTTTGTAGCCTATTGCCCGCTTATTGTGTTGTGCTGACAGATAGTACAATGTTAGGGATACAATTCTGGATGGATACACTTGTAAAGTTTCTGGGTTCTATCCTAACCTATTGTCCACTTTTCCAAAACATCTAATTGAAATTTTTTGAGAACCATAAAGATATCATGTGGACAGATTGAGAATTTTTGGATATATTTTGCGGTTGCAAACTGTCAGCTTAGATGTTGGGACAATAATTATGTATGGATCAGTTTCGACATCCTAAACCTCCTTTAAAGTTTATAAATCGCTCATCAACTAAATCTTATCCAAAATCGTTGAGAACCATTGGAGGTATTATGTGGATGGACAGACAGAAAGTACAAAATTAAAATCTCAGATCGAAACTTCCATTTAATCCTGATCGGGTTGATCTGGAATGTCTACCCAACTTTATTTCAATCCCAAATACTCAATTGGTCTCATTAGCCAACTCAGATATTCTTACATCACCTGATTTGAGCAACAGAAGCACTTACCCATTACCACTTCATTTTCACTTGATTAAGGTAGTTTTGAATAAAGAAAAGGAAAAACAGTCACATTTTGGACTTGGTTGCTCTAGCAGATCATAATGTGACAAAAGAAGTTCTGGCTTACGAGTTGTCAATAAGTTATAATATAACATGCCATCACTATGATTATTGCAATATTACCAACGGTCTCAGAGTCTTTTGCAATGAGTTTGGAAGACTCTGGAATCCGAGGAAGAATAAGGAGGATTACTGACACAAGCAAAAAATTAGGGTGAATAGGAAAGATTTGTATCGTAACAAGTAGCTTATAGTGTTAAGTTACAAACAATATCAGTATTAATCAGAACAAAAAAAAAAAGGTGTTAAATCAGAGAGAAAAACCACAAACATATTCTGAGGTCCCAGTTTACAGACACGGACGTCGAGAATTAATTTATAGTATTTGTTGGCATAAACTATGTCCTTGGAAACTTGCCGAGGAAATATCATTAGGAAATAAAAGGAAAAAATGAGAGAGAGAGAGAGAGGGAGAGAGAAAGAGAGAGAGATGGAGAGGGAGGGAGAGAGAGAGGGAGAGAGAGGGAGAGAGAGAGGGAAAGAGAGAGAGAGAGAGAGAGAGAGAGAGAGAGAAAGGATGTGAAAGAGTGATAAAATCAAAAAGAGAAAATGGTCTCAGTATAATTTCCATTGTTTAATTAGTGATGATCTAATGACGTATCGATTTTTTCATTCTAAGGTCATGTCCAATGTCGATGTTTTGCCTTTCTGGGAGAGACTACTTCATATTTATAAAACAAATACTCGTTATCTCAAAGTGATGTCCAAGTCATTCAAGTTTATATGTTTGTACAGTCACACAAACACAAATACAAACGCCCTCACACTTTGACCTATACTTCCACATTCACAAACATCTTCCACAAGTTAGCTTGCATTCACACGCTGATAGAAATGATTAATTCATTGAAGAACAGATTTTATAGCACTAATTTTTTTACGTATGTTATCACTTGATATAAGAAGCACATAAGTATGAATCAATACTTCCAGGATATAACAGAACATTATCGGGAGACATAAATTCATGTATTATTGAAAAAGTGCAAGTCAAAAAAGAGAAATTGTTTGTAGATTTATGTAAAGTAACATTGGAAATTTCTGAATATACGTTTCAATGTTCTTTGTGTCCAAGTCTTTTGAAATAAATATTGATAATAATTGGACGTTAGCATCATTAACTTTGAATGGAAGAAACTTTATGGCTCGTTTTCTGCTCTAAGTCTTGTAAAAGACCAACGATTGTATCATAGAGCTTGTTACACTGTTGAATAAAGATTTTTGCATGAATAGAAGTGAGAAATAAATGACAATATTGAAGCGTTCTTGAAACAATATTTAATTCCAACATTTCGTTTATTTTTTAAACTTCATCAAGGAAAATGAAGGAGGGATAAAGAAGCAACTGTTTTAAAATGAATCTGAATTGTGGGTTAGCAAATCCTATTAATCATAAAAATGAGGGTATACAACCAATGTATTCAACCGAGAGTCACCTACTGAGCGGAAAAATAGAACTTAACCAAAAGATTGACCATCAAATTGAGAACTTTGAAACATGCACACTGGAGAATCATGCAAAAATTCATACGGAGGGATAAAAAAACCAGCACAGTATATTGGAAAAGAGAGAGGAGTCTCGATATATCATAGGAACAGTAGAAAAAAACTCAAATGGCAATTGGTTAGACATGTTACAAGAATGTCAGACAACCGCTGGACATCACAACTCACATCGTAGAACCCCAGTGCTCAAATGCGGAATCATGGTCCACCAAGAGTATGACGGCATGACGAGCAAAATTCAGAAACTATTGGCTCTGCTATACCCGTGATAGAGAGGTGTGGCAGATCTGGGGGAAGCTCTTTGTCCAATGACGCTAAAAGGTTGAGGATGAAGATGATTATCGAAATGGTTGTGTATTCTACCTCTGCAGGATGTATGCAGAAAAGTTGATATGATGAAAATGTGTGCAGGACAAATAGATGTGTGAAAAAACGTCACGTACGCAAGGGAAGGTGTGCTTGCGAAAGAAAATCCGATGAGATGGGGAAATTCTGTAAGCTGTGACATATTGATACAAGAAAAGCTTTCTGACAGCTAACATAATGTGGCTGTTCTAATATACATTTAAAAAATCTTCCATCCGTTGCAGAGCCCCAAGGTGGGCCTGCAAGGCAGATCTTTGCTGATGAAATATCATGGTAAAGTGGAACGTGTATGTGATGGACATCATGGGGGTGCAAGCTCAAACCCATCAAGGAAGTGCATGTGTGTGTATGTGTGTTTTCATGTGTGCACATTTGTACACAAATGTATGTATGTGTATGTGTATGTAGACACGTGTGTGTGCGTCTATGTGTGTTTCTGAGTGATGTGTCATAATATTAGTGACATGAATGAGCAAAACCCTGTTCTCTGATGGGTTGAATCTTTATTTGAAGCAGAAGAAAATTTTCATTATTTGGTAAATTCGTTCTTCTCGCTTCGAAGCTGGATTGAAAGTAATGGAAATAGAAATAAAATGACAATCTCAATTTGAACAGTGCTTTGACATTCTGTAAATAACCCAAGACATGCATAATAACACTTACTAACACAGACTCACGCATATATGTACGCACACACATGCATGCATATATGTTTGTATGTATATATATATATATATATGATTACTGCCCAAATTATTATCTCGTTTATTCTTGGTCCATTCGTCTCTTCTAATCCGATGGTTGAGTATTAGAGAAATGGTTCGACACAATGCATTATAAATTGTGTTATGTTATATAAAATCTTATCATAAATGATTTCCAGTCGTCACTCAGTTATTGTATCACTCAATTTAGACAAGGGAAATAGAATAAAAGAGAATAAACAATGGGAGAAAATAGGGATGCTGTAGGAATCGAACCTGCCACCGGTAGGGTAGCCACTTCAACGTAACAATGCTAAATTAGTCGTTGTTATATATATATATATATATATATATATATATATATATATATATATATGTGTGTGTGTGTGTGTGTGTGTGTGTGTGTGTGTGTGTGTGTGTGTGTCACTTTCTGGTTCCTCTCTCAAATATCAGTTGCATCTAAAAACGTTATGGTTTCTTGCTCAATTATCACAATTTTTCTGAAGTATTCCAGTACGTGCTTAATTTGTTCCATTTATAATGAATGAATACAAATGTTGACAAATTGTCAAGAAAAAATAAAAAATATAATCTGGCATTTAAAATTCTATGCAAAATCAATTCTCTATTATCTACTGGACTAGATACCCGTCATAACATCTGGAATGAATTGCTACAGAAAAAAAATGTCTCAGTGACTCAATCAATACGGGTGATTGATAGAATAACTGAAAAAGGGTAATGAATGAATAATTTTTTTCCTCGTCTTTTGTTAGGTAATTATCACTAAATAATATTTGTATTTTCAACGAACAAGTGTCAGTGCTGTCATACATGAACTGAACGACCAATTCATTGTAAATTGAACCTCTTCCCCTAAAAGCAGTTTGAAAATGTTTTTCCTAGACATAATAATCGGTAACTGTTTGAATTTTCAGCCATTCACCTCCATTCATATGGCTTGTGTGCGTGGTTCATATATTGCTAGCCAGATAAACAAACTGAAAGAACACATGGTGACAGTTTTGGAGACAGTTGGGCTGACTGCTTCCAATTAATGAAATACAAAGATGGAGAGAAATCAAATATTGCTTAATTGAAGTTGTCTTTGAGATCTGATTTAATACTCAAATCCAAAAAGAGAAGAGAATGTTCGAAAAAGTTAGAAATAAACCTAATTTGATTTAAAGTTGTAGTTGAAATCCTGTATAAACTCAAATAGGCACGATATCAAATTTTAAAAAGTTTAAAATATCAGTAGTTTAAAAAAAATATTGTCATCTTAAAATTATTTGCAAATGAATTTGCACATTCAAGTATCAGTTCTAACTAATTAAATAAATGCGAATGTTATGTTATTTCATTTTACCTCTGTAGGTACAAGTCATCGAGATTAAAAATCAAATCGAATTCATTCTTGAATTAATTTAATTCTGAAAAAAATCCATTTATGTTTAATTTAATTCAAGAAGATATCAAGATTACCTTATTTTTTCAAAGTTCTCGTTAAAAAGTGAACGTTATGCTATTCTGAATTTATTCTAAAATTAAATAGAATATTTTTTAATCAAAAAAACTAGGGTAGTTTAAGTATAATAGGTAAAAGTATCATGATCATACAACTATATAACTAAAAAAAATTCATTCAACCAACTTCTCTTTACTTCAGTAATTTTGCCAGTATTGAAATAAAAGAAAAACACATTTAATGTTCTAATTGGCTTGATTTGGTTTGTCACTCAGTGAAAACTGTCACATGACCAATGTTTTTTGTTATAATGCTGTGTTGGTGATGATCAATTAAAAAATTGTATAAATGCAGGATCAATGAATACAATACCTCCTCCACCTCGATGGATCCTTAAAAATTTTGATTTTCAAAAAACAAGCATGAACTCTACTTGTTGCAAACTAAGGACCAATTCAGGATGGATTCGTAGATTAAACTCACTAAAAACCTTTCTGGAGGGGGATAAAAAGACAAAAACACCCTATTTTGTGGACATAATAAGTCACAAAAATTTAAATTTCAGCTTTTTAGCTTCATTGGAGCAGTTTGAATGCGTACAATATACTACTTCAGCTTTTTTTTTAATACTTCGCAGTAAATGAACAAGGAATGAATATGACACCAACCAATTTTGGCTTAATATTTCTGACTTCATGAATTATAACTGAAGTTAATCAAATTAAAATGTTGGAATCATTGCCATATTTTGTCAGATCTATTGGAGGAAAAGTTATGTATTCATTGAATGTTGTGTTAATAAAATTTGAAATCGTCAACAAAAATTCAAAGTTAGAACTTTGTTGCGCCTCCTTGGTCTTTTATAATCATCTGAATTCACTAGGCATGGACTTAATTTTTTCGAAAGCTGATTCCAACTATTTCCAATATTGGTTGAAAGATCAGCTTTGCCGGAGGGAGCTTTGTCAGGGACCATTTTCCAAAAATTCCCACAATAAATGGGATCAACATCAGGAGTGTTTGTTTTTCATCGCGTTGATATGATTCTCCTGAAGAAGATCTTCAACTCCCGCTGCCCCCCGGAAGGGGGCATTATCCATGGGAAAAATGATTTTATGATCATCGAACGTATTTTCTATCGATGCAATGAGAAACAAATCCCAAAATGCACCCGAGTGCATTGACTGTAGAGATTATGATTGTTATATCCCTTGATCCTCTGACATACAACCTCTAAAGATAAACGAATCGAGAGAAGTGATTGATTTCATTGGGCATTCCTCTTTATACGTTTCATTAGACTGTCACCGGACAAAAAAGCTGCAGCATCATTGCCTCAGCGGATTCATGATTCATATATCTATATCACTTTCATCCATTCATCATCACTTCATGACTACTTCTCTTTAGTCCATTTTAGCCTTGTTTTCTTCTGTTTAGGTGTTGTTGTTGGTTTTCGTGCGGCTTTCTCCCTGTAAATACCATTTCTTTTAGTCGAGTTCTCTCACAAACATTATCATTTTTTCATTTCTTTTGTTGAACATTTTCTTTATTCAAGGTACACTGCTTTGAGTGATGCCTAGACGCTTTCTGTGGATCTAAATGTATGTCTTTCTAAATAACATCCCCTTCTTGTTTAGACTTGCATCATATTCTCAATGCAGCTGATAGGAACAACCGACACTGCCTGCGACATTCGGTTTAGGATTTTCTTCTTGAATAAATTCTATAATCCTTTTCATTACGTCAATAAGAGTTCCCTTGTAGGAGCCATGTTTCCTTTCTATTAACCTTGTTCAACAATGAGCTCAATGGTCCGTTAAGGTCTGAAAGCATTCTCTCTTAGGGGCAGATTAATATGCATATTAAGATAGTATTTGTATTAGAGATGCAAGTTACACGGCGATTACATAATTGTTTCATCTGATTGAATGATTCCATATTTTTCTCTACTTTATCTGGAAAAAGAATGCCAATAATTTAAATATTATAATTTAATTGGTTTGAATTATAAATCATGACACCAGAATATCAAGCTTTAAACAAAAATTGTCAAGTGTCATATCTTTGACTTCTTCATTTACTGTGAGTGAAAAAGCTGATTGAATATATTTGATTGTGCTGATCTCATCATTTTGCCATGAGAGGAACATACAGGAAGAGTCAGCAAAAATTATTTAGAAATGTTTAGTGGTGAGAGTTTTGGTTGATGGTTTCTAATATATTTTGAGAGACAGAAAAAAAAAAAGATATAACGTGAGATTGAAGGAAGAAAATAACTTCCATCAACTGATAAAATTATGAGAATAATGAAATATTTTCCTCTCTTTTTGTATGATCGTAAAGTCAACAATAGCACACGGATACTTTTCGGACAAACAGAAGGAAATTAATGATTTAATACTGTCAAGAGAATTAACAGTCTCTTAAATTACGAACGTTTTCTTTTTTCTTTTGAGACTTATTTTTACCTCGCACAATGTTACTTCAGTTTGGCACACTCATATTCTGATGAATTTGCATTGAAAATTGACCCCCCCTACTCCCCCAAATATCTTTCAGAATTGATTTTCAAAACTAATATTTTAAACCCCTCTGGAGTTCCGGTTGTACGAGCAGAATGTTTAATGGGGTTATGTACTGTTTTCGTAATAAGCAGTCGCATAAAAACTGACTAACTGACAAACTGCCAAAGGACGGACTTATTATAAATTATAATACGATGTTAATCTACAATTTGTGATGGTCAAATCAGACGGTAACACTCATCAGTAACTCGATCTCTAATAATTGAAGCAGAAAGAAGGGTCTACTTTCTAATTGATGCCAAGACTGCAATGTTCATGTCTAAACATATCTCCGTTTAAAATACAAATTGAAGGAACAAATTGCCATCATATTTTCATATTTCCGTGTAATGTGAATGCTTGGGAGATATTGTTTCGAGTCTGTGATTCCAGCGAGGCTTTCCGAATTTAAATTGGACTCGGTTTTAATGTGTAGTTGTGAAATTCTATTTGCTTTTCACTTAACCTGAAAATTGAAGTCAAATTCACAAATTGAGGAAACCAGAAAAATAGTTTTGCAGTGAGGTTAAAACTGTAGGGTTGCTTCAAGGATATTTAATACTTGAGTCTCTTGAGACCAAGTAGTCGTCAAGATGGAACCGAAAATGAAATATGAAGTATTTTAAAAATCTAAAAAATCTGTTCTTTCTTGGCACTTAGTATTTTAGAAATGATAATAGTAAAATCTGCCTTTCTCTCGGTATTTTCTGGCAAGAAACATTGACAATCATTTAGATAATTTAATATAAATTGTAGAAGTAAAATCGAATGACATTTTCTTCTGTCAGTCTTCTAAGAAACTTAAAGGAAAATTTACGAGTCCGAAAAAACTGATGTGAAATGAAAATTAACGCAAAATATGTTAATTGGAATTCTGACACATTTTCAATATCTTATCCCTGAGGCATACATTTTCTATGAAAATCTCTGACCATAAAACAATAGCAAATAAGTTTTTCTGGTCATTGCCAATTTATCTAGCTCAATCCTCACGACTCTGGCTTTGAATAGATAAATCTAATCTGAGTAATTATCTACAATGATTTACAAGGAACTAAATGTGATTCACAAATAATGCAAAAATTACATTCGCCTCAGCATGGATAACAATATAACCATCGAACTGAATGGAGCGGTGAATATTGCAGTTTTTCATGAGAAAAAGTATGTAGCAATTGTTGTTCAGCGGATTTTCAGTCTGCAATAAATATTATTATTGGAATAATAAATCATTTTTTGACTCATATTAATGATGGCAGTATATCAATGTATACCACGAGGGAAAGGGGAAATGTACTCTAACATTGATATGTACAAATACAATTTAATACATTCAGGCAGCAAAACTGGATATGATTCCATTTGCAAAAAAGATATACGTGAGGCTTTGGAAATCAAAGCATAGACAATACAGAGAATATTTTGCTTCATTTATAGAATTTGATACCAACGCAACGTTTATTCGTGAAAGGAAGTAATGGTATCATTTTTTCTACGAATTATTCAAAATAATCGACTTCTCTTAGTTATTCCGATCCCCACAATTCTGCCGATGCACTTACCATCCTTATTACCTCCCAAAGTTGGCAGTAAAAGGTACCATCTGAAACATACTGAAAACACCAGAAACAAATACTAGTCAGAGTTAATGACAGAATACATAATACAGTATCAACATCCGCCACACACACACACACACACACACACACACACACACATATATATATATATATATATAATGTGTACTTAAGAGAGTGAGACAGACTCGGGAGTGAAGTTTTTGGTGGTAAGGTTTATTAATCCTTATATGTCAATAGTCCATACATGTTTCGGGATTCTTCCCATCATCAGTGGTGTGAGTTGTGTGATTGTGAATTAAAATGTACCATGTATGCTATGGCTATGCATTGTGGGTAAGTTTTGTTGTCAGGGCTACTAGAGGCCTCCTGCTAAATGTAAGAATGACCAGCAGGTATCAGGACTTTGGTAAAGCAGCAACAGTTGGTCTTGGGGAGGGCAGAGTGTGTCAAGGTAGTGGGTAGTGATGTGGAGTTAGATTTTTTGGTATGTTTGGGGTAGTGTAGGAGGAGGGGTGGTGAGGTCAAGGAGCTACATAGGTATCAACCTTAAAAGTTACTGAAAATGTTTTGGCTATGATTTGGACAGGGGTTATAACAGGCTAAGGTGAAGTTTTTCATGTGTCTTAGATGTGGGTGTAAGGATATTAATGGTAGGAGTTGTGTGTATTAGTGTTCTGTGTGGTGAGGGTTGTTCAGTTTAGTATTTAATCCATTAAGATATAGGGTTTTAAGTTTGTTGATCCACGTGTCTTCGTGTTTTTCTAGAACTTTAGTTATGTCAATTGGAGTGTTTTTTCTATTTTTTCTATGATGGTGAAGCTAGCGTCAGTGGCAAAATTGAGGTCAGGTGTGCGAAAGTGTAGTTCTACAGTAAGTGGGCTACGATTATTTTTTGACTTAATCCTAAGTCTATAATTGTTGAGTCTAATATTAAATTGCCACTCGGACTTGCCTATGTACTGCAACTTGCATCCATTGCACTCTAGAAGGTATATGATGTTCTTACTGCGGCAGTTGCTATTGTGATATATGTGGTAACTCTCTTTTGTGGTGGTGCTTGTGAATGTGTTGGTGTACTTGAGGTGGTTGCAACATAGACTGTCTCTTATGTTGCAAGCTGTGCAGAATTTAATTGTTCTAGGTGTATTTTTGTGTACGACTTTATTGTTAACGATATTATTGCTACTGATCATGTCTCTGATGTTTTTGGGTCTGCGGTAGGAGATAACACATGGGTCTGTGAATGTTTCTTTTAGATCTGTTTTGATCGTGAGAATGTTCCATCTATTATTGATGATGTGTGCTAAGGGTGGGAGTGTGTTGCTGAAGGTTGTTATAAGGGGTATGCGGTTGGGTTTGTTATTGTGGGACAGTAAAAGGGTTTCATCTCTGGGTATTCCAGTCGCTTTTTTTATTTGTTTTTTGTGTCATCTAGCGGATAACCTCGTTGGGTGAAGTATTGTATTAGGTTATGTTTGTGTCTGTTAAGTTCACTATCACTTATATATATATATATATATATATATATATATATATATATATATATATATATATATATATATATATATAAGTATATAAAAGAAAGTTGAACTTTCTAATAATGGTTTTGAGGTGTAATAGTTTTTAATGAGTTTTTTACCGGTTTCGTAGGTGTCTTCAGAAAGTTTTTGTGATTCTATTTCGGGTCATCAGTTTGGCTTTATATATATATATATATATATATATATATATATATATATATATATATGTGTGTGTGTGTGTGTGTGTGTGCGTGTGTGTGTGTGTGTGTGTGTACAAGTTCTTGTTAATTGAAGCCAGGGAATATGGAATAGATATCTTTTACCTACCATTAGAATTACTGTTATGAGTGTGGATTCTTGTTACATGCACGATATTCACAGTGGAAATCCAAATTCAAATGAAAATCTCAAGTACTTCAGTTCTCGGAGAATAAATGCATACAGGTTGATATTTATATTGTGAAATGCCATAATCATAAAACTAGGCAGGTATGGAAACAAAGTGCTAGAATAAATTCAATATAAATTTATATTTAGGGAACAGACAACCAGTAGTATGTGGTGAATAGCTCATTTTCCTACGTGTTTCTGTGGAAACGTTAACAAATGTTTTGATACTGCCTGGTTCCGAGACGGTTGACCATACAAGTCGTATGTCAGGGTTATTTATTTTCTACAATGACATTTACAGTCTCTCTTCAGATCGCATTGGCCGTCAATAGATTTGCCCCCAATGGAAAACTATTATCAGCCGTGACATTACGCATCCAGTATTCATAGACATCAGATAAATATCAACGTTAAATTATTTGCCTTTTTGTCGCAGGTGAGTTTTATATGGATATTAGGTTATCCTGAATCAGTTGCAGGCTTCTCAGAGACCGTCAGTCGTGATAAAATGGTATCGCATAAGCTGGTGACGTACCTAGATTTTACATCTTGAAGACAGATTCTATAAGAATATTGTTTTATATACTTACAATCTGCTCAGCCTGGACACAATAAATGTTTCAAAACGTGAGATATAGTGGATGACGTCAATGTTGGAATGTAAATCTCCGGAATAAAATTATATTGTTCAGCATTCAGAGCATACATGCTGGGCTAAATCTATACTAAAAAAGAGATCTCGGATTTTGCCGCTCGTCTACAGAACAATAGAATGGATCACAGTTATTATCTGAGAGTCAGTTCAAGTAACTTCCTTCCAAAATAATCTACTGAGATGAAGACACGTATGAAATTATGGATTGTGCCAAAATCACTCAGGGTACGACCTATGATTTCCACAGTTATACTATTTTAGTAAGAATAAAATGATATCACCACAATTTTAGCCTCTATTGTTGTTAGGGAATTATATGAAAATGTACTGAGCACTGTTCAGAATGTACGTTCATTACTCTTTCAATTCGAAACAAAATTATTTCTTTCAAATGTTTTTGATTTCGAAGATGTGGGCCTGATTCATCTACAACAGACTCGACTACATACCTCTTTCGATGAAATTCTGTTTATATTCCGTAATACAAACATTTAGAGTATGAAAAATCCATTTATACAGTTCGTCCAGGGCGTTTTGTGATATCTTTGACAGATTCTAGATTTTGAAATACTATAGGTCCTGTATGAGATTCATTTATTGACAGATACTATACTAACCTTACTAATTATAGAATAAAAACCTGTCAGTGAAATCTATTTATCCGTTTATTTTAAATGACTACCATCAGAGTGACGTATTTGTCATAATGTTTTGCTGAATAAGTATTTTTTCAAAAACGTTCATGAATATATGTATGTACGCAAGTTTGATATCTGGATGTAGTTTTATTTGAATTTAGGAATGTAGAGATGTGTGTTTGTAAGAAATGGATATATATGATCCGGCAGATTGATTATAAATCGTTATTTTATACAAAGACATTTATTTGCCATGATCTCGCACTCTTATACGGTTGATTTATTTTAGATCCTTATTTAGGGTTTTTTAGTTGGGTTCTGGGTTGAGAACCTGGGATATATATATATATATATATATATATATATATATATATATATATATATATATATATATATATATATATATATATATATATTTCTCTCTCCTCCTCATAGTATAATCTCCTTTAAAATGAAACAAAAAATTCTCCTTAACTAAATGGGTGGGTTAAAAACTTTTGGAGGTATATTTGTCCATTTTGAGGTGTGTGTGAATGAAACTTGTACTATTGTTTAAATTGACCGACATGACTGACCAATTTTTCTATAATAGAATCGTCCAAATGAGAGTCAAGTAGGAAATATGAGGGAAGTAATAAAAGATGGGATATTCCTGTTATTTTTATGTTGCTAGTCTGAATTTTCGGTAAAGGGGAGGAATGACGTTGAAAAACTTGACCAAGGGAGATAATAATCGGAAGAGGTATAAAACCACTGACCCAGACAATACAAGCATTAAAAAAACTGAGGCCTTTTCTTTTGAATCGAGATGCACTGTCAACTGTTACAAAATACAACAGTATATGTATGTATATATATATATATATATATATATATATATATATATATATATATATATATATATACACATATATATATCATATACATATATATATGTATATATATATATATATATATCAGTTTCGATGATCTGAATGAATCGAACACTCAAACAAAGAGGAAAGTATTCCGTAGTGCAGCAGTAGACGACAATCAGAATAATAATGATATGTAAATTTAAGACATCTACAATGAAGGGGAACTGGTGTCGTTGCTTAAACAAAACTATTCAGCTGTCCATTGATCGTATTCATGAAAGACAGTATATTTATAACATTAAGAGATGGAATGCAGTAAACATAGAAATTAAATTTGTCCATCGAAGACCTCGTACTGAAAGGGAGATTAGATCAAACATAATTAATGAAAACTGTTTTTCATGAATCTTATTAACCGATGTTGCATCCTCTACAATACAAACACGAAGAAAAGATAATTTATATGGATTAAAAAATCAGATTTGATGAAATATTATTATGGGAAATATATGCATACTAAATAGTCAACCTATTCAGTCCTGGTCGATTCAACGACACGTGCTATACCAGTAGTCAAGGGAGGGGCTGATGAACGCCTCCTGGTGTTCGCTACTGTCCTTTCCAATAGTGGTAAGGGGAACATTACATTCACTTCATTCTCTCACTGTCCGCATACTCTAGAGGCTAATTTTCTGCCAACGGCATCTTGGCTAAGATCAAAGTGTAGTATCTGTTCTTTGACGCCTTCGGGCTGGAAAGTTGATCAATTTGTAGGATTGTGTACTATCCTGGAACAACTGATCAGCATGCTCATGCTCATCTTGAGAGTATCAGCAGGATCCGTCCTGTGAACAAAATCAAGCTTGTCCGAATGACTCTGCAAAATCACGCATCGAGACTTTGGGATCCTTGCACAACAGGATTCGTCCAGTGGACATAGTCCAGCTTGTTCTGACGTCCTTTCAAAATCATGCACAAGAGATTGGGTTCATTGCACCCTGTGCCCGCACGTTTTCGAACGTGTAAGACCCCACTTAGATCTGACTTCATGTCATATTTGTAGTCGCAGGGATGCAAATAAAGGATTTCAGCAGGTTAATGCAGCAGAAATCTGAAGTAATGGGGAGTTTTTTGGACTTTTTTCTCACACCAGGTATTGAACCCGATTTTTCTATGTATGGGGGCAGATGGCCTATCATTACACTATCTGAGCGAATTAGCATGATATATAGATGTGTGATATCTAATATTCTTGTTTTTTTTTTCTCAATGTAGACTTATTACTTCTAGGAAAGTCGTGAAGTATTAGGTTCAGAGCAGCTGTTATGAATGCACCGTCACATGACTTCTGATCTTCTGTCATTGAAAGTGACGGAAGGTCTTTAGACCCACCCCCCTTGCAAAAATAAACAGACAAAAACAAACCAAGATATTGAGATGGTTTTCCGTTGTTTTTATTCTATTATTTTTCAAAATACTTTCTGTACCATCGTTTTTAGAAAAGGAATTGTTCGGCGAAGCATAAGATACTTTTCATTGTAAGGGTTGAAAATGGAGTGATTTTGATTGCCTACAGGTTACATTATAAGCACGTGTTGTTTCATGAAGTTTGTTCTATAAAAACATTCGTAGATTAAATTTTTTGCTTATTGCAAGTATCTACGCAATCACTTTTTTCTATATATAACAGTATTGAATGTACACAGACGCACGGACACAGAGACACACAGACACACGTATATGCGCGCACACACACACACACACACACACACATATATATATATATATATATATATATATATATATATATGTGTGTGTGTGTGTGTATATGTGTATGTGTGTGTGTGTGAAAAATTCATACATTATTTAACGAAGAAAACGTCACACGGTATTTCACGCATATTTATTGTTTTCAAAAGTAATGATTATGGACCAGAATGTCTGGTTAGGAAAAAATGTGATTCCAGAAAAATTCAAGACGTTTTGATTCGTCCAATCAGAGTCATTGACTACTATGTTTGAAAATCAACGTTTTTTGTTACGTTTTAGTGAAGTAAAAGTGACTTCTCTGCGATTATTTATGAAAAAACTGAAATCTTATACTTTATTTCAGAAGTGTGTTTGGATGTTTACCATCGCTTTTCATACTGGGATATGATTATTTTCTGAAAATTATATATATATACATATAATGTCATCTACAGACAGAGTGGCTAAGGGAACAATATCCCCCAAGTGCCCCCAGGTTGGATTGAAACCTTTACTTCAAACCCAGAGTCCAGTATTCTACCCCAAATCTATCGACATCTATTTCATCATCTACTACAGTGGTCGATTCAAGAGTTAAAAGAGCGTTGCGTGTTTACGTTTGCACACAGGTGCCCTACGTAAGAGTGCTCATATATATATATATATATATATATATATATATATATATATATATATATATATATATATATATGTACTAGTGAAGGTTCTATCCCACCTGGCAGCACTGGGTAGGTATTGCACCTATAGCTGCAGTGAAGAGTCGACGACGGAATAGCTATCCATGGATATCATTATCATTAATTATTATTAACGCTCTCCCATTCCAGGGTTGAGCACTCTTAAGTAGGACACCCATCTGCAAATACAAATATGCAACGCTCTTTCAACACTTGAATTGAGCACTCTGGTTGATGGTAAGTTATGCGTGAAAAACAGATCGCTCAATTCAGTCCTGTTCTGCGTAAGGCAGGGGTAGAACATAGGACCCCGGGTCTTGATCAAAGGTTTCAATCCTGCCTGGTGACACTGGGTGAGTATCAAGTCTACAACCACAAAACAGCTGTATGTGGATGATATTATCATTAATCATACATATATATATATATATATATGTATATATATATATATATATATATATGTATATATATATATAGATGTATATATATATATATATATATATATATCTTTATTTCCATCTATCTATCCATCCCTCCCCTCTCTTTCCGTTCAGTTTGCCTGCTTGTTTGTCCCTCTCTCTCTCTCTGTCTCTCTCTAAATATATATATATATATATATATATATATATATATATATATATATATATATATATATATATATATATATATATATATATTGAATAACAAAGGGAAGAGGACTGATTTCTATTCGGTGTGAACAGAGTGAAAGTAAATTGAAATATGCATACATTAACTAACAGTGTAAATGTTGTCCAGTCTGTGTCACTAGATCTCAGTATGTATCTTCAGGCATCAATCATATTAAATAGTTTATCAAAAGAATAATCCACGGCCCACTAAATAAACGCATATGCAAAGTAAATAATGAAGTACAAACTTAATGATGTTCATTTTTGTAAAGTAAACAAACGGAAGGCTGGATAAACCAATGCTATCTTTTCATTGTTTCCAATCAGTTTCCTGTTAGATTTCTAATTAGAAATCTTCAACCAAAATATCAGAATAGGTTTCATCTAGTTTTCAAATGATTCCCTCCAACAGACCATCTATGTTCGTATGAGAAACGCACACAAGATCCATCGGCAGAACTAAAGAACTAACATTTTAATCATTTCCTCCTTATTATTCCCCGGAAAAGATTATTAATGCTACCCTCCTAAAATATGTGATGATGTTTCGATTTACAATGTAATTCTGTGTTCAATCAACCTCCTGATTGAGTCTTGTTGCGTTTGCTCATTTTTCTTCTATTCATTCGAACTTATTAGTGATATAACAGAAAAGGGAGAGACAAATATTCCTCATTGATCATCCATTCTGCAAAATATTTAATTGATCACGGCATGCTGTCAAACAAAGTTGGTTACATATGGTTTCTATTGAGTGACTAACTAGACTTTTTTTCTATTTGTTAAGTCATAGTACAAATGGCTCGAGCATTGGAACCTTATTTTTTCCTGCTTCGTGTAAAATTGGTTTCACTACTTTTCTCTTTGAGATGTATCCGTCATTTAATATCATAGCAACAAAATCGATGTAATGTTTAGAAGAACTTGGTGAGACATTTTCGCTCTACAGTGATGAATAATCAGTTTTGTTGGTTACGTGACAAATGTGTGATTTTCAATCAATTCTTTTCAAAGTATGATTGAGGGAACACATCATGACTCAATAAAATGCTCTTGTTGTTTTACATCCAGCGGTCATTAAGTTTACAATATGGATTATGGATAAAAAGACTTCAATTAGATTTGAACACTTTTCCCATATCTACGAGAGCCTGTCAAACATGTACGATGCTTTACTAATCTACTAATTATCAACCGGTGCAAGTTAAATCTAGAATTATAGTTTCTATTTTTTGCTTATCCTATTTGCTTCAAGTCTTATTGTTTGTTTACACTTCATCTCGTTTTGAATATTTAGATGAAGCATTTTTGTTACTAATTTTGTCTCTCTTATCTTTCCTCTTGTTATGGTTGCATTTGCTGCAAAGGTGCGTAATACAAATTAACGTACCGCCAGGATTACTTTTTATACTCCTGATCTATACTGCCTACTTTCCAGTCGTTGAATGTGAAACAATTGGAGCTTTTCGATAAAAAGCGAAGAGTTGATATTTGTGGCTTTGATTCTTCTCTAAATGTATTTGAGTGAAAATTCAATATTGGTTGATGGTTGATATAAAACAAAAAACGATTCCTCTAAACTTTTTTAAAGTAGTGCAACTTAATAATCATCATCTTTTGATAATTCCAGGCTTGTGACCATGTTTCAGAGAGTTTTTTTCTTGGTACTTTTTAAAATCATTATGTTTCATATCATTGATTTAAAGATTAATTTTTCGTTAAATATTTCAGATTCGTATGTTTATCTCGACTCACTTTTATATTGGTCATGCTCTCAAGCTTTATTGATCAACTGCCATTTTGAGATGACGGATGGAATTCAGTTAAATCGAAATTAAACGCAATTCGGCAGTTCTATTTTAATATACTGAATGTACGAGAGATTTGAAATAAACTGTCATTTTCAGTTTGCTGTCAGGATTATTAACGTTACTTCACATTTCGAAGCGATTTGGCCAAAGGGAACATTACTTAATTATACCGGGTTTTTTAGTCCCTAAATTATTGTAAAAAATTTAAAAAATAAGAAAATTCACAACAGATACAAATCGATTGTAACTTTGATAATGATTAAATGTGATCTGACAAATGTAGATCTTTTAATGGGGTTATGTAATAAGTGAAGATATTCATAATTGTTTGCAGTGATTCCTACGTGGAAACTAAAGTCAGTATAGCCTAAACTGATAGATCCGAATGTTAGTTGGAGTAAAGACTTCAGAATACCACAGACAATTATTAAATCATTAGTATTGATAGGCTATAACCAACACACAGAATTATTTTCATCACTAGTTTGGTTGGAAATCCATCCGTAGGAAATATAAAGACAGTTCTATGTTATTTCAGTCTCTAAATAATTCATCTGAAAAGCATTGTTACTGACAAGGAATTCTGCTTGTTAACAATATTATATGTATCAAATTAGTGCTATATATCTTAGAAGGAAATAAATTGAATACCGATATATGTATATATATATATACATGTATAATGAAATTACTGATTCAGTTCCTCCGTCAAATTAACATTGTTACGAACATAGTGACATTACCATGGTTACAATCTTCGATCGATCAAAAATGGTGGTCTTTGGGCTGATGTCGTGCTTTTAGATGAGAGACAGGTTTGAAGAAAACACATTCATTGGTGAGGCAAGGATCCCGATGGAAGGTGCTCATCGAGTAGCGGGGCGAATGACGGAAGTAAACGATCAGAAGTGAAATTCCGGTTGGCGTCAGAAAATGCCGATGGTGCCAAATCATGTGATTCATATCAAGTCTATTGTCTATGACAGTCTGTTTGACAGTTGAATCAAAACTAATCTCACTGCTAATGTGATTTCACTTCCTGCCTCTTGGATTCGGCTGAGGTTCAAAGTGTATACATTGGCAGTTGGGTGACACCAGTAGTACTCTATTTGGAAGATTAAGTCAAAGTCGTTTTGAGTCACACATTGATGACAGCTACAATAGTATCAATTTGGTACAAATACGTTCACGGGAAACTAGCTGTGTCCAGTGTATGCCGAAAACAGCCTCAGCGATTTCTCCTACAATATTAAATGATAGAAACAATATTGTATGTATAACGTACTCCA
Organism: Thysanoteuthis rhombus; assembly: GCA_963457665.1. Lineage (NCBI taxonomy): Eukaryota > Metazoa > Mollusca > Cephalopoda > Oegopsida > Thysanoteuthidae > Thysanoteuthis > Thysanoteuthis major. Next base: position 3,057,314 of record OY735199.1, on the reverse strand, counting down.
TGGAGAGTTATCATTATTCCAAACTCTGTTCAGACTATTGGACGCCTTGTTTTTGGTGCCTTTACCACAACATTCAGACCTTTACATTCTGCTGATGTTTCTCGGAATATATATCCTGAAGAAAGAGAAGCAAGATGGTAGATGCAATAGAAACATTAAATTGATTAAAGGCATAGAAAAATCAAAGTAGATACTTCAACAATAAAACGTATGGAAAATAAGAGAAGACACCAGAAAGAACTTCTTTTCACAAAAGGACTATCAAAAGCTGGAAGTCAATCCTAAATTACGACACAAACTGAAGTGAAAAAGTGAATAACTTCAGGAACAAATAAGACAAATACAAAACACATAACAATTTTAAATGTTTTTCTGAATTTTTCGGATGAGGTATCATTATTATTTCTTTTATTATTCGGACTATCCTCACCTTGGTTGTTTTTCATGTAACATTCGGTTCGTTACTTCACTCACACCGACCAGATGATACCTGATGAAGGCCGTACAGTACTACAGCTGAAACGTTGTATGAAAAACAACTAAGATTAGGATAGTCCGAATAATAATGGAAATAAATCTAAATGTCTCTCCAAAACAAATCTCAACAGAGATGAAGAGGTGATTTACAAGTATTTATATGTTTTTACTAAACACACTAGAATTTCATAAGCTTTTTTTCATGTTTATTACAGTAAAGTTACTCCTATTTGTAAAAAAAATCAGTCAAAGATAGAGGGAGAGAGAAAGAGAAAGAGAGAGAGAGTGAGTGAGTGAGAGAGAAGGGGGCATGATAAATTTAATCTTTTATAGTTTTTAACATTAGGTTTTAGCATTGATTAAGAAGAAATCAAGCGAAGAATCACACGTGGATGGCAAGCCTTTGGCAGAACTAGCTCTACCTTCAAAAATAAGAAGATCCCATTAATCCTAAAGAAAAAGGTGTATAACCAACATGCACATGAAAGAAAAATACTTGGCCTCACATGGACAGACCACAAGACAGCACAGTACATCCGAGAAAAGACAAGAGAAAAGACAAGAGTCAGGGACATCATAGAATCCATAAAAAATCTCAAATGGCGGTGGGCTGGCCATGTTGCAATAATGATCAACGACATGGATCCCCCGATATCACATGTGCATCCGAGGCCGACAGAATATTAGATGGCGAGACGAGCTAGACAAGTTCAGGAAGTACTGGCTCTGCGACGCCCATGATGGAGAAGTGTGGCGAATCCTTGGGAAGGTCCATGTCCAACGACGGACGTTAAAAGACTGATGATGATGATGATGATGATATGATTTTAATCATAACCATGGTTAGTCTATGCAAACCACCTCGAAAAATCCACCTTGCTATTCCTTCTCAGAAATAATGGAGGTTTTCTTTGGGAACTAGCCCCAGTCGTGTTTATATAAAAAGTAGACGCCTTTACATTAACGTCAGTCGTTATGTACCGAATAGGATACCGTGAAAGACTCTACGTACATTTAATATATTTGCCAAACCAAGCAAGAGCGAACATCTTTCGACTTAACATTAACGAATATATCCAAATACACACATTGGTAATAAACAAAGTCCAATATTTTCAATTCTTTTTTTTATCTATCAATGCATGATGTGATGGCAGGGAATATGCAACCATGGTTTTCACCGTTGTCAAGAGAAATTTTTCAGTACACTTTTTCTATTCGGAAAATATAATTGTACAAACATTATTTTCTCGTGGAACATTCATCTTCTAATGCACGTGACCTGTGGATGTGTAGAATGGAGTGTGCTATTCATTTTCATACTTCTTCGAGGCAATGTAGAATCTTGAAGAGAATCATTTTTTTTTCATTCGGATTGTCTCCTTTTTAACAGTGGTGAAAAATTTGATAATCCTTAAAATATTTGCATATACATATATATTTATATATATTTGGTCAAGGATAGAGCATCTGCCTCTGTGTCTGAAGCGGAGATTTTGACCCTACTTTGCGATACTCGAAGGGATACTCGAGCGTTTATAGCCAAAGTTGTAATGTATATATATATGATTTTGTCATCCACCGACAGCTGTTTTGTTTTTGTCGTATTACAACTTTTCAGTTTGGCTATAAACGCTCGAGTATCCCTTCCAGTATAGCTAAGTAGGGTCAAATATATATATATATATATATACATCTTTTTAATTTTTCCAATGATCGCAAATCTAATTTGATTAATTATGCATACACACACACAAACACACATATACATATACACATACACATACACACACACACACATACACAGACACGCAACTATCTATCTATCTATCTATCTATCTATCTATCTATATATATATATATATATATATATATATATATAGATACAATTAATCAATACAGATTCACGGTTATTGAAAAAATCGCAAAAATACATTCACTGACATAAGTGAAATTCTGCAAAGACATGGAGATATGTTGATCAACAAATTTAAAGCTCTCTCCACTAATGGACACAAAACTTAACACAAAACACTCAGATCTCTAATATCATAATCATTCCTCTAATAACAACCATACACCCTCCTTCATATACATCTAATATTGAGAACTTCAAGTTACACAGACCCCTACCTACTAAAATCTTATATGGCATTTCATTTGTAAGATTCAGAGCCAACAAACTTTCAATGACCTGTGAGGATAATATGTATGAAGTTCCTTAGCCTCATCACTCCACCATCTGTACGATCATCAACTTACCCATACAATCCAATTCTAAATCACTACCCTTCGAACCAGACACCCTATGCCCTCTCCAAGACTCACTACTGCTGCTGCTATCACATCTTGCCACAGACAAGCACAGACTTCATCACAGACAGAACAGAGTCCCTTACATCAAGTTGACCTTAAAAGATTGGATTCCAATTTTTGCTTCCAAAGCAATGCATATAATGACAAATTTACTTTCTACAGAAAACTTTCAAGCACTGAATGGCACACACACACACACACACACACACACACACATACAGATCATACACCACTGAAGATGGGAATACCTCAAGAAACATGTTTAGCATACTGATTAATTCCTTTATAGCTTAACGTATCAATAAGCAAAGTTTCCATACACTCTTACACCTGAGTCTGTCTCACTTACTATTGTTCATAATATATATATATATATATATATATATATATATATATATATATATATATATATATATATATATATATATATATATATATATATAGCAGGATACTCAGATGGGAATTATGCATAGGTAAATATATCGATTAATTCGCTCCTACTAACCATCCAGTTCGGCGTAGGGGTACAGCATCTGCCTCTGGGCCCAAAGCAAAGGTTTGAACCTTACTTAGCAATACTGGGAGAGATATCGAGTCTATAGCCACACGGATGAGTTGTAATACAACAAAATAGCTGTCTCTGGATGACACAATTATCCATTGATTATATGAATATAAATATATATATATATATATATATAGAGAGAGAGAGAGAGAGAAAGAGAGAGAGAGAGAGAGAAATAGATAACTATATATATATATATATATATATATATATATATATACATAAATATATATATATATATATATATATATGTGTGTGTGTGTGTGTGTGTGTGTGTGTGTGTGTGTGTGTGTGTGTGTGTGTGTATCGTCAATCGAGAAACCTGCAACGTACAACCTTGGAATCCTACTCCTAGACCATTGGATGATTAACTTACCAGGGGATGGGTTCACCTTAAAAATCCATTTCCCAGGAGGAAGATCTGCACATAAGCCCTGTTTTCTTTGGTCCTACTTCTATGGTAATCTCTCCGAATACTCTTTGTCCGCAAAGCCAAGCCATTCATTCATAGATATATATATAGAGAGAGTTGCACTGTAACAAGTTGAGAGAAGGTTGTTTGTATGGATTCGTTTATTTCCGATCATGATTCGAAGTGGAAAGGCTTCGTCTTCAGCGGAAGATCAGATACCTTCTATGTCAGTAGAGCAGTAGATGTAGAGCCAGTGGAATGAGACATTTTATTTTATGTCCGACCTGCTGCTGGGGTCAGCCAACTGGATCGTTGATAGAAAGGCTTGAGAAATGGTTGCTGGTTAGGGATCATCTTGGGGTCAGGTCAGAGACTGGTTGCCATGGGGAAACTCTGGTAGGGGGAAGAAAATGACTATTTGAATAAGGAGAATAAAACTGAGAATGAGTGTGGTAAGGAATCCTGGTTTCAAAGAACCATTTCAGATAATGGAGTGATTAGTTTTATTATTATAAAAAATTTACCAGTGATTAAAGGTTATATATATATATATATATATATATATATATATATATATATATATATGTGTGTGTGTGTGTGTGTGTGTGTGTGTGTGTGTGTGTGTGTGTTGGCAATTACGTTAAAAAGACTTAATAGCATATTTTGTTATACATTATAATCAACCGATATTCAGTATCAGTAGTCAGTCGTTCGTTATTTCTCTTGCAACAGTCATTTTTGTATTTATCTTTTTTTGTTAATTTTCATTTCATTTAATTTTAGTTCAACCCCAGTTATTTAAATTCGTGTTGATTTTTTGATATTTACAGTTTTATATATTTTGGATTTCCAGATCTGCATCTTTTCACCCTCTAAAAAGAGTTTCGATAATCAAATCTATAATGGTATTCTAGGGTTTTATTGTTTCATTTTTTTCAAAATTACATTTTAATCGGGTTTTATTCATTCATGATTTTTCCCATTCCTCGTTTTTATATTTTAATAATTTTATTAGAGATAATAATCTAATCATTGGAAACTTATTGTTTCTTTTGTCGTAATTTTTGAGTAGGAAATCGGTCGCGTGGCTAAAATTTTGTATTTGTTCTTTTTTCTGCAGGGAACATTTTTTTTCCAGTCATGTGTAATTTTTTGAAGACATGATAGGCATTTCCGGTTATTCTTTCGGTTATATTGTTTTGGCATCCTCCATTGTTGTATGCTGTTTGTTGTTATTGAACCCCATTTAGAAAAACTAGTACCTAAGGTTTCTATAAAGAATCTGCTACAACTTGGTTCTTCAATGGAGTTTACAATTATTTTGTAAATTGCATTGTATTGTGTGCAATCATTTTTTGTTTTACACTCATCAATGGTCTTGCAGTTGCGAAGTATTCTTTGATTTCGTTTTATTAATCAATTGTTATTTTCTGTAATGTTTCTTGAAATATTTTTTTATATTTTAACTGTGCATGAATGGAGTATTCTATGGAAAACATCTCGAGTGTTAAATTTAGATTTTCAACTACTTTGTTCTGACTCTGTGTGTGAAAGAACAAATTACCGGGGACAAAGGGTAAATAAAGGGAATGAAGACTATGTGTCCAAGTGATGAAATACAAACACATACCATTGTCTGTTGTTGATTTAATCTCCGAAAAATCAAATGATGTTTTATTGAAAAGTTCGATCATTCCTTAAGATACATACATATATATATATATATATATATATATATATATATATATATATATATATATATATATATATATATATATGTATATATGAATATATATATATATATATATATATATATATATATATATATATATATGTGCGTGTGTATATATATACATATATATGTATATTATTACAGCTTTGATCGCCTCAGCTACTTCCTTTTACCTTTTTTGAAAATATTTGTTTCGAAAAACCATATGTATATATATGTATATATATATATATATATATATATATATATATATATATATATATACATATATATATCCTATACAAAACGAAAAATATTTTTAAGAATCCATCACATGAACATTTTGCCTGGTAAATATTCAAAATGAATCACAAATCGACTGTAAAATGCAAAATCTTAAGACAAACCAATACATGCCAAAATATGGAAAATCCATGTAATCTCTGCGTAAATGAGAAACTCAGTTTCACTAAAAAAAAAACCCAAAAAAAACCTCAAGTAGTTTTAAAAAAAATGAAATAACACTAAAATGCCGGCATTACTCCAAATTCTTAATAACTCAACTTCACAATCCATACATTAGTACATTAAAGGTAACATAGACATTTCACCAACATACTCACGAATCAACTTTATTTACTCCCTCCAAGTTTAAGTAAATTAACAACAATACAATCCACTAAGGTTATAATGACACTAACATAGGTAATAAAATTAATGTTAAACCCTCCCTCATGATACTATAGAGCTTTCATCTATTGATAACACTCGCACCTGTTCCATATACTTTGACTTGTAATTTACAACCACCAGCAAAACACACTTCAAAAACAACAATAAGACCAAAATAAAAGCTCCTCCCACCATAGCGACACCCACAAAACTCTCCCCAAATTCCCAGAACAGGAATCTAAAACATACATAATCATTTGCCTGATGAGGCCTCAAAAGGGCAAAAACAAACGGAACAAATGCATCTAACGATTATGAAAATGAGAATTCTATTTACGGAAAAAATATCTTTTTGCAACATAATCTTCCTCTTTGCCAATGTAAAGGATTTAAGAAACCAGTTCATCCTTTGCAAATTCGGTGTTCCCGAAAAGATGATTTTTCAATGGAGTAAAAAGAAAAGGCTTAAACAATCAAAGCTGTAATAAGAATGTCTTTCCCTTTGAAGGTGGGTAAATTATACCCCTTTATTTTTGACGCCTGAATGGGAGGATGTTTGTTTCCACTCTTCATACTTCGAAGTAAAAAAAATCCCTTCAATAAAAATATCCCCTCATTTTTTTAACTTAGGGGGAAAAAATTAGGTTTAGGAAATAAATGATTAGATTCACCCATCTTATGACACTTAGAATTACAAATTGTGTACTTTTAACTAATAAGAAGATCCATTCAGCAGTTGAAGTATCTGCTAGTCCCATGCACTGTCTCTGCATAGATGATATATATGGACATGCATTGCATTCTATATGTATGTGGATATTTGTATTGCACTGAGCTTGGACCACAAATGGATTTTTTGTTCCATTGCAATACTTTAGCCCACAGGTATCTTGAAAGAAGACGAGTTGTACCCTAGAATTTTAGAAGATGAGTGAAACATTCCCAGAACCAAGTAAGAGAAGGAAAAATTGATTAATGATTTGAAATTGATGAGTCGTATCTGGCAAGATAAAAAAGCTAAAATAACATTTGTTAGATTCCCTGATTCTTATCAGATTTTCCTCTACAGGGAATTAAATATCCCAAATAATTAATTACTGTTCAGATAAGAGCCGCCTATTCTACACCCACATTGAAAAAGAGATATGTGGCTGAACGACATCGAAAAAGCACGGTCCAACCTGAGAAGGGAGGTTGACCAGTGGAATTATCAGTAGACAGTAGGTCTGAAGATGGGTACAGGAAGAAAAACACGTTCACTTTGTCTCTTAGCGTTATAGAAGACAATTATCATATACTAACACGATGTCGATTTTTTTCAAAAGCAAAGTAGAAAATATGATTTTATAAAAGATATTGATTGGCTGGAGTGAACTTTGTAAAATGCTTTTGTACTTTTGGGTCAAGATCCAATGGAAGTGCCATGTTTTTACAATAAGTTATCTCCACAATGTCAACACGGGTCAAAGATCATAAAGGGCACAAATAGCTATCTTAAAACAGGTGCTGAGCTGACAAAATATATAATCTTGTGTGTGCTTGACGATGACAACCAATGACAACGTTTCCCCCCACACAATAGGAAGATGTCAGAAGCAATATAGTGTGTTATGTTAAGTGGCAGACACTTGACACCTGATATAAAAGTATGAGAAAGGGGAAGGTAATTTTCTCCGGTAAATGTCTCCATTCAGCAAAATCGAACTGTCAGCGGTCTATTGAGAGTAAATTACTTTTTGAACAAAAAGATTGCCTTGCCAAGTAAACTCTCTTACGCAACGTGTAAAAAACCGAGTCAGAATTCTCACAAAAGATGATTTTAGGTCTGGTTTCTCATAGTCTGTAACAAGTCAACTCCGTTTGAATATGTGTTGTCTCCAGTGAATCTTCTGTTTGTGATGAGTTGATCAGATTTGTGATGCTAACTTCATGATGGAAAATGTGCCGTGCATATATAGAATACAAATTGAATTAACTGAACCTTTTCTCTTTTTCAACGTATTTAAAAAAAAGTTCCATCATACTCCAAAAACTTATGGCCTAGAGAGAGAGAAAGAGAGAGAGAGAGAGAGAGAGAGAGAGAGAGAGAGAGAGAGAGAAAGGGAAAGAGTCGATTTTCTCTTGTCATCTTTGTACTTATCAAATAATTGAAAAGAATCTGACTTTTCCTCCCATGCATGATATAAAAATATTTGTCACTTCCTAAACCGCCGAAACTCCTTCTCCCTGCGAGCTTACTTTCCATTATTTATCTCTCCCATAGTGAATACGGTAGGCGCTTTTATTCCATGGGGTCGGTCGGCCACCAAAGACCCTACTCCACGGAATGTAAATCCAAACCAATCACTTACTTCGGCGGAACATCAACTGCTTTTGCATTTTTCTTCCAGACGCTAATCTTTAAATCTCTCTGGAGAATTTTAGCTGCAAGCATTCTCTCCAATCAGATGAGGTAATCTCGAAACCAAAATTTGCTGAATTTGCGTCAGTCTCGGACTGATCTTAGTTTAATGGACTCCTAATTGGTATGTCGGTTCCATATAGTCTGAGACTTGAAAGAAACATTGACTTCACCATCTCCAAATCTCAGCCATTCATGGAGGAATTTTCACTCACATACACTTACAAGAACTGTTCATAATATCACTAACCAACAAATGGATCGAAATCTCTTGCAATGCACCAAAAGTGATATCTACCTTATACCTATTTGAACTGACAATCGACAAATAACTAATTCATAGAAGTGGAACAAAAACATGGTTTATACCTACGCATCGATCAAACATGGTTGTATTTCAATTAGTATGAATAATTTCATTGTGTTTGTATTTTCTACAACGTTTTTTTTCTGCTTTACCATCTGCTTCTTCGTTGGTATGTTGAATTATGACGAATAACAGACTTTTCTTTCAGGGGACATTCGTGTTCTCTCTCATACATGTGATGCCCAGTGCAAAGATCATCCGATCAGCAGATTGAGCTTACACATTAACTAACATACTGTGAGTGTTCCATGGATCGTGGGCATCTATTCATTTGTTAGAGACGAGTGATTTAATCAATCTCATACAGTAGAATTTTGAATAATGAAAAAAAAATGCATGATCGGTTGATAAGTTTATAGCTATTACTTTTTCAACAAAGGCAATATATATATATATATATATATATATATATATATATATATATATATATATATATATATATATATATATATATATATATCAGTAGACAATATATCAGGGGAAAGCCGTCTGGAGGAGGTCACCGTAGACAATCTCATTGTTGTCTGTGCAAGTAATAATCCATGAGCCGAAAGTCGATGTACGCGTAAAGTTTCAAGGAGTTTGCAATGATATTCCAGCTGCATATACAGTCTGAAACTCTGAAAGACGGGCAATTAAGAAGGGAAAAAATTGAGAGAGAAACAAAAAAACAGAGAGAGAGAGAGAGAGAGAGAGAGAGAGAGAGAGAGAGAGAGAGAGATTTGAAGAATTTTTGTACCCAATTATTTCTCTACCACCATTTGAGACTATAACGACATTTGTGGCAGTAAATAATAATAATGATGATAATAATTATAATAATGATAATGATTATAATAATAATAATATTCATAATAGTAAAAGAAAAGAAAAAAAGAAAAATGAAGTCTATTTTGAATTCAAAAAGAAAATATATGATTGATCCGACAAAACAAACTTTTGATATGTCGTATATCTTCTTCAGATGATGATAACAATAATAATGATGGCAATGAGTAGGAGGAGGACAATGATGGAAATGATGATAATGATGAATGTCTCAAATCTGGGAGGTAGTGTCTGAACCATTGCTTATTAGATGTTGCGCTTAAGCACGAAGTGATATCCAGTTCCCAACTGTATTTTAATTTTCGTATGATTCGTAGCTTTTATCTTTCTAGTAAATACAATAATGAACAAATCTAGTCTTGTTCACCGTTTGTGCAAGTGATATTCTCTCTGAACTCAAAACCCTCCTTTCGATGTATGCCGACGACACAAGAATTTACTCTGCTTCGACGTAAAATAACCCTCTACGGCCACATTTATGTCGGATCTAGGTAAGCCTGAAACCCAGGCAGATTAGATGCAGATCAGATTCTACCCAGCAAAATTTAAGGAGATGCATATTGCAAGTAGATAATCTTGAGAGAAAGTATCTCATGAAGACAACTGATGGCAAGTATTACAGCCCTGAAGGAACTAGAGAAAAAGACCTCAGAGTGCACATGAAATAAAAGCTCAAATTTTCTCTTCGTACACCATTGATAGTCAACTAGGTCAATAAATTCAGGGTTGCATTCGGCATACATTCAAGGCCATGAACAGGGGGATATTCACACTTATATACTAATTTTTGTGCTGGGTCACTTCAGCTGAAGCGTGACCAATTGGAAAGTACAAGTAGGAAAACAAATCAATTGCTGAACTGAATGACCTCCAATAGGCCAGCAGACTGCAAAGGCTTGAGATACTCTTGCATACAGATACAAGATGACCGATTTGATAGAACAAATAAAAGGAAAAATAAGGACAATGAATTTTAAACCGAGTTGAAAAGATAATAACCGATCAAAGAGCCTCTGAAAACCCAAACGATACCAAAAGCTTAAGTGATTTAAAAACTGTAAATCCTATGATTTCATTAAAAGCTCTGACAATCTTTTAGAAAAAGCCAGAAGAAACTTGAATACAAGACAAAGGTATTTAAAGAAAGGATATATTAACGATTGACTGAATTTGAGAAAATGTAAGTTGTTATTTTCAATCCTCCATGTCTGAGAGTCTAAGTGAGTTCAGTATCATGCAATACTTGACTAAATTGATATAATATAAAATAAAAGTGAATTCGATAATGGGAGAAGAGTCCCCCACAAAATCTGTATAAAAGGGAGAATTTTAAGAGAGGTTTGATATGCCTACAACGTGGGGCTATAATAACGCCCCTCTTATGCAGTTTTGCTATTTCAACAAAAATTTTGTCTGTATCAATGATCTAAATTTATTTACTGAAATAAAAACGAATATGATTCATTCATTCAAAATTTTTCAGGAGAGACAAAAAAGCCAAATTTAGAATAATGAACTGAACACTATTCGTGGTACAAAAAAACGAAATAGAAATCAACAAAATAACCTGAACCGTCTTACAACAATCTCTCTTATATAAAAGTCATTTACAAGAGAAAAAATGAAATAAAATCAACTCAAGTGTATTTCATTTGAACAAGAACGTTTACACGATCAGAATAGACAAAACTGGTTGAAAAACGAAGCAAATCATGAGAGCAAAACCGAGAACTAGAAGCAATACATCGGAATAAAAACAATTCCATGGAGAATTGCTGCGACAAACAGAAGATTCGGAGATAATGATATAGGGTTCCGAAGGGAACATTTGAAAAGCAAAATAGGATCACTACTGACCATTAACATCGTTAGCACTTTAGCATCCATCGTTAATTTATACCTTTACCTAGATTCGCCACACCCCTCTATCGTTGGCATCATGGGGCTTTCTTAACTTATCTCGTCGCACCATCTTATATTTCATCAGCCCTGGTCTTGCATGTGATCTTTTAGGATCCACGCTCTGATTCGTCAACTCCAGTAGTTTTTAAGCATTCTTGCAACATGGCCAGCCCATTCCTCTTTTAGTTTTCCTATGCATTCATTTATATCTCAGACTCCTCTTTTACCTCCGAAGTCCCCGAACAGAAGTATTGATACAAAATACGCCAAACTTCAAACTAACAACGTCAAAATCAGAATAAACACGGCAATAAAATGGCAAAAGTTGTCTGGCTGAGGTTTATGTGAAATCTTAATCATGACAGGACCATGACTGTAAATCATCGGAAATTGTTCAAAAGATTTTGAAATTCAAACCAATTAGCCTATACTTGACGGAGGGCGATAGATAATCAATGTAAACAAACATAAACACGTGGATACATTAACTATCGCAGTTCAAGCTGTCCACGTGATAAGTGTGAGTGTGTGTGTGTGTGTGTGAGGGAGAGAGAGAGAGACAGACAGACAGACAGACAGAGACAGACAGACAGATCGACAGACAGATAGAGACAGAGGATGTTTTCAGTTAAAATTGAATACAAAAATAAATAAGTCTTACCTTTGGATACGAAACCATGATTTTCGCCACAAATGCAATACGTGCATTGTTTAACCTTGTATATATATAGTTAAAAGAAAATTTTAAAAAGTGGCTGCAACCATATTGGAAGCTTTGTAGAAGTTGAGAAAATATTTGGAACATAAAGGTGAGAATTTTGACGGTGATCACGAAATTCCTTAGGAGGTTATTGGAAATTGGAGAACGAGGAATAATCTTAAGTTCAAAAGAGAAATGAAACTGTTTTGACTATAGAATTGTGGTATTCAGCAAAAATCCATGGAAAGTTTTGGACTTCTGCAAATTTGCCGTGACTTGATCCTCAACTAAAAGCCTCTCCATGGCATTCTCACAATAGTCAAACACAAATCTTATTCAGGTGCCGGTGTGTATTGCCTTTTACATTCCTTAACAGATGGAAGTGAAAAAGTACATTGAAATAGGAATAGAAAAAGAGATTACATAAAATCTCTTTAAAACACCATGGTAGTTTTCGCACAGTGAGTCGACGTTAATGTATTTCTTCCGGCGAATCAACATCTTCTCAATCAATGTCTTGCAAGAGGGGAGGAGTGGACACAGCGTTGGGTTCACATTTAACTTGAGTCAATGACTGGCATGCAAACAGAGGAAAACTCAGAGCTTTGTAAAGCCCAATGGTCTGTTTGAATCGCATTAACAGAGTAACGTGACATTGATCAACGTATGATATGAGATTAACCCAAGAAAAGAGAATGTTGTCTTAACGTCGGTTAGGGAAAACGAAAGTAATACGATTTCTTCACTGGGTGAAACGAAGATATAAAATCAATCATGTGGCCGGATCAAGAGTGTGTTTTCTCAGTAGATGTCAATGGAATGTAGATAATTGGAAACCGTCAACCAAAACTATCACCAAAGCTGTCAAAAAAAGTTTTTAGTTTTGGTTTCAATTTGCAATTTAAAATTATACTAAATTGCTTCCTACTTTGTGTCCGGCAGTATTCACGCTTCTTCCTCGGAATTCTTTAATGATCGCTGTCCAATAGAGACGGTAGAAGTAAATTATTTATTGATCATCCTATACCTCCAATTTTCTAATTGATCACCCCAACACGGCATGCTGCTGAAAGACATTGATCGCTTGAAAATAGCCGTGTGTTGACTAACCAGACCCCTGAGAGTCTTTTTTCCAAGCAATCCTGAGGAATTAATTTTTTTTCACCGATAAATATATTTCTGAAACATAATACATATTTTCCAACTCGTCAAAAGGGATGTTTATTTCTTGGTATGTGTTTGCACACGCGTGCGAATGAACCTAATGACACAACCTTTTAGAAATCTCTCATTAGGCTCAGAATTATTGAGGCAGTTTTTTTTGTGAATTGATCTCTAATTCTTTTTCAACAAATGAGCTGATTAGTTATGCATACAGCTTTGTTTTGTCTCAAACTGAAACCATATCTAATTCGGGACAAGCAAATGAGGTTTCATACTTGCAGAGATCACTGTATATAGTATCAAAAGATTCACATTAAATTGTAAAACAAAGGAAACAGGTGAATGGGAAGTTACAAAACTGAAACTTTATCGTTTTTATAAATAGGTACACCAATAAATCCGTTGCCTGATGTTGGAAGAGCATTTACTTTATATTGGAAAATTTCATTTCTAGCCTGATGTATTTCCTTGTCAATGCACTTCATTCTTCGGTGGCTATCGATCAAGTACAACAAATCTAATACAGGGAAAATTCTAGATACAAAATACCATACTGCAGTGACGTTCCTATTTTTTAAAAATACTAAATCGATCTCGCTAAACGCACAAGAGAAAATTGGCTAAACATACGGTAAAATCGCCAAAAATAGTGCTAAAATGTTGATTTTTGGTCTGCCAAAATATTGTAGGGTCACCTCTCATATGATTCTTCTGGGATGACCCTCAACTGGTCTGTACTTCAGTGCCGTACTGTCGTTTCCAGATTGATTTTAAATATTCTGCTACATCAAGTTCCAACAGGGATTTTATCAATCATCTTTTATATCATCTGGAGACACTCCTGATTCTGAAGATCGTAATGAACAAGACACTGTGGCCCCATTCTATGAGTGTATTGTAGAACCTGTTGGAAGAGGAATTTCGATTTTCAATTCTGTTTCTTTCCATATTCTGACTGACCAACAGGAAAACTCACTTTCGAAATCAGATGACTGCTGAACTTTCCAGTGTTTGGGGAGGGGGGTTGTCAAGCAATTACACAGATGTTTCCGTTGCATGTTCATATGGCATATATCATACAATGAATTTTGTATATCTTAATCTAATATCAAAATGGGATGAAAGGATAGTGTCTATTTACTTGTATTCTATATTTGTACATAGAGACACACAGCAGAGACACACTCATATAGATATACACACACACAAGCACACATACACACACAAGCACATATATATGTATATGTAATGTCTGGAAAGGTCTCTTTCAAACAAGTTTCATTAAACATGACGTATATTTTTTTATCAGTTCAAGTTTTTATTTTTTTTTTTCTCGTTAGCGAATAAGTTTTTTTCTCTCTTTAGGTTAATGAAAGAATAGTTCAGAGCCCATACTGTAGTTCATCAAGTACGTTCGACTATCATTAGCAATTTTTAGGAAGTATTTCATGGGTTCTAAGATTGGATGTTACAGTATTAGTGCCAAAAAGATTTTAGATGAAATCAAGTAATCAACAGTAACATTTCTTCTCTACAAAATGAAATGCTTACTTTGGTAACGGTTTTAGAGACATCTTTAACAGCAAGATGATGACTATAATGACTCTCTTCTTTCCAGTGAATGTAGGATTTTCTAAAATCGGTAATATTCCGATTAAAGAAGAAGAAATGTATGTCTAGCCTTATGAAGGTTTTAAGTTGCATCAGAACTCTTGATAAAACGTATTTTATAGATGAATTTTCATTAGTTCAGGCTGATTTGACTTCTGCCAATAAGAAGTAAATGGGTCAAAATTTGTTCAGGTCCGAAAATACTTAATGAATACCGACAGTTTATTAATAAGCATGTTGAAAATGGACTAAATAACCGCGTCATGTACATCAAAAGCATTCACCAATAGAAACAATATGCAAGATAGAGATACGATTATAAGAATTTTAAGTTTTTAAAGTCTTTGAAATCGAATTTCTCAAGAATTTTGAAAACAATATAAAGATAAACATTTGAGCACTCTGGAACATTAAAAGAGAAAAAAAATACCATCTTGTTATATATTATTATATTTACTTTGACAACATTATTTCCCGTGGCTATGCGTTCATTGCAAATTGTATAAGCACACGATTCCATTATCTCAAAACTCAAGATGGTATTGTGATTATAGACACTTTAAAATACTTTAACCACTCCGTAAGACTTTTCATTAATGGTGGATTGTCAGGCTTTTATATAGATTGCCTCCAGGATTTGAAGACTTTTATTGTTGGACTTGTGTAATATTTCAGTGCTGTCAATGAGGATCTCATAGATATTAGAGGAGAGGCAGCGGTGAATGCCCCCTCGGAATCGAAGGAGGCAAAATGATTGAAAATATTGAACAAACTCTTTATATGAAATATAGGGTTACCCTATGGAGCCAAGCCGTAATATCATCTTCAGTTGTTATAAATCTATTGCTGGTCAAAGGCCTTGCCCACCTTCTTACATACAAGTAGTACCTTTATTTTCATCCTATTTGGATTGTATGCTGTGGAAAAATCTATTGAACAAACGTCTTTTTACTAATTATTCTCTTCTGCGCGCGTCATTATCACGTCTCATTTTATTTTTAACTGGCATCTTACAAAAATTTGATATATAGTAATGTTCACTTTAAAATGATTTTCAGAACAGAACGTGATTGTGACACGTGCAATAAAGATTTCGTAAGAAAAAATCGATTCGATGGCGTTCTACTCAGTTTTTACTTGCTTAAAAGACGATACCAGAGCCATGCTGATCAATTTACATCAATCCCAGGGGTTTGACAGAGTGTTGGCCAGTGTACTGCAGATAACCAGTATCGAGCTTGAGTTCCAGCAAGTGTATTTTGCACCGATTCTCTACACATGTGTTACAGGTGAAGGAAAAGTGATCGGTACCGTGCGTAGTCTCGCACTCGGTCAAACAGGATTGTGTTTTATCCAGGCATTAGAGTCTCTCCTTTTCAGGCAAAAGGATAGGGCGACAAATGTGGCTCTATGTCTTCCTAATAGGGCCTGAACGAGAGTATCTGCGTATGCTGATTATGTAAGCATGTTTGTATCTTTTACTGGGACATAGAAGTGGTATCGATAGTGCTTGCCTATTATGAACAGGTGACAGAGGCTGAGATTAACCGCAGTGAGTTGAACAGCCCGTGGGGAAGGCGCAGGGGGTCCACACTTCATTTGGGATGGTCCAGCCCGACAAACGGACCATTCTGCATCTTGAAGTTGTTTGGTTTCGGTCTCCAGCTGGAAAAACATGTTCAGAGGTAAAGGCAAAGAATGGAGCGTCGGTCCAGGGTCGACTTCGAAGGGAATCATCCTCAAAAGGCAGAAGAATGAATCATGGACATCCCCCCTCTGATCGTTCACCATCTGACTGTACCTCCCCGGCCGGGTGGTACTTTTAATTTTTTGGGAAAGAGAGGCAAGCCAATGGCTGCAGACAGGTCTGTATCCAACGTCCCTGCAATAGGAGTTTGGGCATGACACACTTGGCGAGTCACCAACACGCCAAAAGGTTAGTATTTCAGAAGCGCACATTAATGTGAGAGTGTGAGAGGGAATATCTGCCTCGCTCCCAGAGTGGATGACCTTCGTAGACCCGAGGGGGGATTCAGTTAGTTTGTAAGTGTTGTCAGGCATTGGTAAAAATTCCTTGACCCATCGACTTTTCACGCCCTATATAAATACTGAATAGGGATTTAGTGGAGGGACTGCTTCAGAACCACCCAGAAAACAACTGATCGGGGTTGAAAGGAGGGGCTCTTCATTCTAAGGTTTTGGGGGCCATGTGCAAATTATTTCAATAAATCACAGTTTTCTCTCACGTGGTGATTGGTTTGAAATGCGTTACTTCTTAGTGAATAGACTTTTAGAGTGGACTGGCCAGACCTATCCGATTGTCCTCGTTGTAACAGTGGCATGAAGAAAACGGCTTTGCACACCTTCTTTAATTGTAACAAGGTCCACCTAGAACGGAGGTACGTCACTAAGGTGACAGCTCGCCTTGACCTCCATCTGAGGATTTTACTGGACGTCTTGTACGTGTTGGACAACATATCACCCTCGTGACCTGGGGTGAGATAAATGGCATTTCTCACGCTGCTTGCCGTGGCAAGAATGGTGACAGAAGGAGATAAATGAAAATCTGACTGACTTCTTTATACATCAGTTGAAGGAGAAAATCAGATGTAATTGGAAAATATTGCATCACATAGATTTCAACGAAAGATGGGTGCGTACAGCCAGTTTGGATCAGATACATGGCACATGCAGTCTGGGTTCTTTTCTAGGAACCTGTTTCAGGTTAAGATAAGAGCTCTCAACTCGGAGAATCAATACAGCATCAGGTCCTGGTTTTAGCTGCATCTCTTTTTCAAGAACCCCATCCTCTGAATTTTTTCAATACCACTTCCCTTTTTCATCTCGATTTTTCCCCCACATAATCGATCCGTATTTTTCTCCACCATTTTCCATCATTCGTTCTGCACGTTTACTGATAAATATATGAAAATATGATAATTTTTCCAGATGTAAGCAGTAAGATTCAATCAGGAGCTTAATGATGGCAAAAATATTTCCATTCTGTGCGCAGCTGTTGGATTTCATTCAGTGCGAAGCTCATGAGATTCTCTTGTCATTCCCATTTTGTCAATAACACATACTTGAAGTCATTGAGAGTCTCGCTATAGCTTCGCCCTCTCAGCAACGGATCCACTAACCACGTTGTTGATGAACAAATTAAACTAAAATCAGAGATCAAAACAAAATAACCGATCGTATTAATTTATATGACTGTATTTATATATACCCACCACTGATCCCAATAAGCGCCTGAGACTTATTACTCATTACAGAGAACTTCAAAATTCGTAATCACAAAATCCCCCCCCCAAAAAAAAGTATTGCAATGGACGAATGGGTAATTCTTTTGAGTAAGTTCATAAAAATGTTCTGAATTAAGTTTGCAAAGGGAAATAACTCATCAGTGGATGCTATTAGCAGTTGCTTTTGTTGAACTATTACGGGAAAAGAGAACTCTGGACACTTGAGATTGTACGTTAAAAAATAACCACAAAAGATATAATTTGGGGTTGGTGTTGGGGTTTATTTTGAGATTCGTGTCTAAGATTTAAAATCTAAGATCTAAAAAGTTCCCATCCCTTGAAATGACTTTTCTTAGGATTGATGCGATCTATATTCTAAATTTATGCTAAATTGGTTCCTCAGATTGTGTTTGGCAACATTCTTTCTTTTTCTTGTTTATCCAAATTTTCCATGATTCAACTAAAGGCGAGAGAAGTAACTTATTCATCGACAAGCCAATTTTCCTTTTTTTATCACCCCAAACAAGGCACGGTTCTAAAAGACGATGGCATATGACAGTTTCTTTTGGGCCACTAACAAGACCTGTCCTAACTTCCACTAGAATCATCCATCAACCAGAAGGATTGTCTCCCATGTTGCAAGTTAGTTTTCACTTCCATTGATTTTCATTTCATGAAGTGTCTTTAGACTAAATTATCAAATGAATTTATTCTGTCAAAAATAATCATGTGGAAATTTAGTTCATGTCACAAGTATTTAATTTTGTCTCGATCATATAAGTTACCGACTGGCATAAAATCACGATCTAACATCCACACGTAAGCACACATATGCACACGCTTGCAGACACACATATACACACAGCCACGCACATAAACACTCATCTAAGAGCATAAGCCTACATTCACACGTACACAGAAGCACACACATCAACGTGCAGACATACAACAAACTACATACACACATAAACACACACGCATATACACATCATCACGCTGCAACACATGTACACATGCATACACACACATCCATGTTCATCTGCACGCATACATACTCATCCATGTGCACACATACGCATCCAAACGTATACTCACGTATTCACAAGCCAGTACAT
Source organism: Thysanoteuthis rhombus (assembly GCA_963457665.1). Classification (NCBI taxonomy): domain Eukaryota; kingdom Metazoa; phylum Mollusca; class Cephalopoda; order Oegopsida; family Thysanoteuthidae; genus Thysanoteuthis; species Thysanoteuthis major. Next base: position 3,037,828 of record OY735199.1, on the reverse strand, counting down.
ATATACGCGCGTGTTTTTGACAACATTTTAATTACTCATTTGAATTCAAATACAAAAATTATTTTGCATCAGCCTCATTATGAAGCAGAGTGAGAAAGAAAATCGAAAATCTAACATTTGACCCCAGATCCGATTTAAGCTGTCAAAATATGACAAAGACGAATTTAGATTCTGGATGAATAATTCATTTCTGGAAATAGAAACATTTAGTGATGAAAAGTGACTTTCATTTCTTTCAGTTTCATTTCATTGATCGCTGCTTTCTATTTTGACAACATTGTTATGCATAAGACACTATACTTATGGCGTGAAAGTAACGATAGAGAAAGAAAACAATATTATAAACGTTTTTTTTCTTTCAAATTTTGATCAAGTTATTTCCGAAAGCCCTGGAGGTTTGATTATGTACTTCTCTTCCAGCTATATGATTTCACACGTGGTTGAATATATTGATAAAAAATAGATTAAAAAATCGTTCAACATCATGGTTGCCACTAAATCAATCTTCTATTTAAGATTTCAAGTAAATTTGCTTTTGGCAGTAAAAATTGGTCTTTTAGTTCATATTGAGATTAGATTTTAAATTCCAGTTGTCAAGCTCGATGGGGAACTTTTTTATATCATTTTCTTCTCAAATAGGATTTCTACATCATATAATAATTCGTATAATCTACTCAATGTATCCAACGGCAGCAGATATGGAAAAAATAGATATGAATATCTTATATAAGCTATAAATACAACGATGATTGAGTTTTGTTTATAACATTAAAAACTGTACATTTATTCATCAAGGCTACAAGTGATAGACACTTCGTGTGAATTGAACTGATTTATCAGCAATAAATCTCAGATGGCCGAAATGCATGGACTACACTGGTAGGATCAACGAATTTATGTGATTTCAAGCCTGGTCATTACCCATCTGTGAATACCCAGTGTTGTATGTAAAGAGACGATTGTTTTTTGGCTGACTTAGCGTATGCACCATCGCCGATAAGCAGAACAAGCTGGGACCAAACTGTGCACCAGGTCCTTTCTCATACACATATTCCCCCGAAGAGGACATATGCCAGTATTTGAGTAGAAACAATTATGATGAATCTTATATCTTATGGAACAAAGAGTGAAGTTATAAGCTGGATGATTTTTTAACATACACGAGAACCATAATTTGGATAACTTGTCATTTGTCTCACCTTCATGAAATTGGTTAAGGATAAACACGTTGAATTACGCGTGATCAATTTACACCGGCTCTTGCATCTATTGCACTGGGGCTCAGTCTTCCTTATTCTAGGCAAAAGGATAATAATCTACCCGAACTGAGAGAGAGAGAGAGAGAGAGAAAGAGAGAGAGAGAGAGAGTGAGATAGAGAGAGAGAGAGAGAAATTTCCGATATAATCAACTCTGAAATATTTGAAATGGTCGTTCAAAACTATAACTAAAACAGTCAACTAATTTCTCTTCAGTTTTAAGCTGATCTGGTTGACAACGTGTGTGTGCGTTGCGTATACAGGTCATACCAATGGAGCCGGGAAAGAAAATTTAAGAATTTAATTTTTGTTATTTCAGGCAAAACGTGCTGTATTATTTGCGAAGTAAACTCATGCTCATCGCTTCAATTTGCGTCCAGCAGAGTTTAAACTTTTGAAAAAAAGACTTTCTTCAATAATCATTGCCCAGTAAAGGACACGAGAGGAAATTTATTCATTGATCACCCCTTTTCTAATTTTTTAATTGATTCCACCTAGACGGTAAACTGCAGACGTTGATCATGCGACAGCTTCTATTAAATGCATTACTAGACCTGTTTTCATTTAGTATCATTTGACTTTTCCCGTTGTTTGTGAAATTTCTCCTCATGAACGTGTATCTTCGACATTATTGTTTTATCTTGGATATAGATATATCTTCTTACAACAACAGATCTCCATGAAACCCTCAAAAGAATACGTCATGCGAAGAATAACATAAGGTTGGCAAGCTCCCGGATCAGCAAATTCTTCAAGAACAAGAAAATCCTATTTGTCCCAAAGTGGAAGGTAAGCAACCAATGTATTCTCCAAATAATCACTGATGTCGCTAAAACATAGAACTTGAGCAAAATTTGACCTTAAAACCGAGAACCATAAAATTAAGAACCGGGAAAATTATGCTTGAGATCAAACAGAGAGATCACTAGAAAGTACAGTATGTTACAAACCAAAACAGGAGTCAAAAATATCATGGAATCAATCAGAAACGTTAAAAGACGATGGTTTGTCCTTGCTGCAATAATGTGCAACAACTGTTGGTCATTACAACTCACAACATGGATCCTCAGAGATTATATGCCAAATTGTGGCCGTCAAAAAGGAAATGATAGAGAGGTCTGGAAGATCTTTGGTAAATACCATTTCCAACAACAGACGCTTGAGAGCTGATGCCTATGATGATAGTGTCATCAACCGTCCACTTTATTAGCCAAACAGATCCGCATAAGAGCGTTCTTGCTTCAAGGATTTGCAGCTACGAGCCAAGTTTTTGTTTTTGTTTTTTGTTTTACTGGTTAATCATCTGGGAAAAGGAACTCATTGCAGGAAAATAAAGTTCGGGAAATTAGATTTATCCTTATTATTTAACATCTAACATAAAAGTCAACACTGGGAGATGTATATTTCTACTTAACTATGTTTACACGTACACATACGTGCAGCCTAGACATATGACTAAATTCATTCAACTTTATTTCAATGTATATGTATCTGTTTGTCTATATTAATCCAATAAGTGTGTGTGTGTGTGTGTGTGCGCGCGCGTGCAAATATATATGTGTGTGGGGGGGATGAGTGTAAAGTTATGTTACTGTTATTTAGGGTCGAAAAAGAACTGAGTTGGAAATTCAGTTGTGTCCAGGTATGTTCACTCTGCATTAGTGTATTCTTCTCTTCTCCGTCGCTTCATTTACTGACAGACTTAACATTGGTAACTTACTATGGTTGCAAAAAGTTGGTGAGTGCAACCTTGAAAAATATAGTTCTCCCTTGACTACCTTATATTCCCATCTAATATACGATGCAATATGCTACTTGATACTTGAAAGTATACTACTAGGTATAGTCCCAGTATGTCAAAGTACTGCCTCATGTATAAAATCACAGCAATTCCTTCATTGGGATCCATAAAAACTCTGAACCCTTCCGGTTCCAAAAATGGAGTAAGGTAAGGTGGTATCAGCTCACTAATCTTTTCACAATCTGCCTCGAGATCATCTTCCAAACCTTGACTTGGAGAAAAGAGAAATCAAAATAGATGGCAAATATCTGAGCAACTTGCCGTCGGCCACGTCTTTTTTGCAGAGAACTTAGACGACTTCCAACTAATGGATGAAACAAAACAAAAGAAGCAAAAACGTCGGCCTACAAATGAACTTCAGTAAAACAAAAAATCATGTGCAGAAATCACTTCGAAAATAAGGACATAACAGTCAAAATCAAAGATGCGAAACTGGGAAAATTAGACCAGTACATCTACGTACGGCGACATGAGATCCTCAAAAGAGGAGGAAAGCAAGCAAAGATTACACTAGGATAGCAATCTTTAGCAGGGCAAGTCCAACTTTCAAAATCTCAATAATCCTCAAAAGAAGAGTATACAACCAATGCATTCTCCCGGTAGTCACTTATGGAGCTAAAACATGAAATCTAACCTGGAGACTGACCTGCTAACTGATGCTCATGACTGAATAGATGTTCAACCACACCTACTAGTGGCCTGTTCTTCAGGATCAAAGTGTAGTATCTGTTCCTCAGCAGAGACCGAGGAGTCGGTACTTGTCTGTCGAATGGGCTGGTGATAGGGTGCGTTAAAGACCGAGTGCGCCGGTGATAGCGTTAGGCTGTGAGGTTTCACTGCTGCTGCACATCGGGGAACCTTCGGACTCGTCCATCGGCTCTCCCATTATTGTTCGGTCCAGCTATGGGGTCTCTGTTTCCCCAGCGCAGCACTTCTCCATTGAACTTAAAGGAGCAGGCCCCCTTGTGAACGGTTACTGCGTCGGCTGGAGCCAATTTTCGAACGGTTGCTCCTGTTTCTTCCCACGTTAAGCCCAACTTTATGTCACATATTGCCGTGGTCGGACAGTGATTAAATAGGATGTTCAACCTCCAACTTCTTCTGACCTCGTCTTCGGGATCAAAGTGTAGTATCTGTTCCACGTCAGAGCCTGAGGCGCACATACTGACACTTGCCCGTCGAATGGGCCGGAGGTTGTGCGTTGGTTGACATCAAAGACCAAGTGCGCCGGTGCAAGCGTTAGCCAATGTGGTTCCAGCGTTTCACTGAGGCTGCGTTTGCTATACACGCTCAACTTCATATGGAGAGATCACAGGACGGCACAGTATATCAGGGAAAAAACGTCCAAGACATCATAGAATCTATTAAAAACATAAATGGTAATAGGTAGACCATGTGGAAAGAATCGCGGACAACTGATGGACATTACGACTAACAAAATGGATCCCCATAGATCATATGCAAAATCGAGGCTGACAGAATACAATATAGAGCTTTTAACCTGAAAAATTCAGATGATACTGGCTCTGTAACGCTTATTATAGAGAGCTGTGGCAGATCCTAGGGAAAGTTTATGTCCAACAACAGACGATAAAAGGATGATGATGATGAATCAAGATTGATATTTCTGGAAGGAGAAGATCTTTATACGCAAACAACAATTACCTCATGTACTATAATCATATTGCTGGAGCATTTCGGTTAAAAATAGTCAGAATTTTCCTGGCGACTGCTTTAATTGTTTGAGTCGCCATGAAAAATTGTTGTATTTCATTAGGGTTTTTAAATTCTTTAAGATTATATCGTCTATCCCTTAAGAAAAAAGGGAAATTACGAAACAAAAGGTCCTGATTTTTTCCTGGAAATAGTGAGATTGACCATTAACATATTTTGAGCTCAGATTCATGATTGGTGGAATATGTTATTTTACTAACTGCCAACACACCATCAACTTTTGGATTTACAATACCGTTCGGCTATGTAGAATAATTAGTGGTATATAATTCAATTATAGGTGAACAAAAGTTTACAACAGAGGGACATCGCTATTACTGTAGTTATAAATTATGTTTTCACCCATTTAAAGCTCAGAATTACCGAAGTTAGCACGGTCATAGCTGTATGCACACTCAAATAGTTCTTTTTTTCTCAAAAACAAAGTATTTCTCTAAAGTCAATATTCAGTCAAAATAGTTTTATATTACTTCACTACACAGGGAAACGATTTGTCCATATTTTGAGTACTTTTACTTGAACAAAAACTAACCCTGGCAACCCTGTAAGCATTTTCGTCGATATTCCTGAAGTAGATGAAATTGTATTCACAATGAATAGATTCTATCCAGTCCTCTCGAAATCCGGTAAAAGGATGCCTGTTATTCTGTGGATATATATATATATATATATATATATATATATATATATATATATATATATATATATATATATAAATATATATATTTATATATATATATATATATATATATATATATATATATATATATATATATATATATATATATATATATATATATATATATATATATATATATATATATATATATATAATTTGGAGTTGAATTGTTATGGATGTTGTTCATATGCATTCGAAAAAATGATTTAGTAAGTGATGATGGTAATACAGATATCGAATGGTGTGTATTAAGACACTATTCCTCTCGATTTCTGATCAGTCGAACATTTTTTCTTTCAATTTTGTTTTGTGAAGAAAAGATGATTTATAAAATAAAGCAATTCTAATTAAATGCTATAGAAAGCATCTCTTTTAATTTATGATATGCACATTTTCACTATTTGCATTTTCCTTAATATTTGATATAAAATGTAAATTTTCTGTTTGTGCTCTGGACAGGACTACTGGTCTGTTGTCGTATTTATTTTGGAACAATTCATGTTGATACTAGAAGATATTGTAAGCGACAATGTTTGCAGGAATACAATAAATTTTGATGAATTTTAATGAAGTAGTGGCGAAAATAAGATATTTAAATGCGGGCAAACTCCGACAACAAAATACTACTTTTCATATATTTCTTTTATTAAGTCTTTTTTATTATCTCTTAGAAAAAAGGTGTTACTATTCTCGGCACTTACAGGATCATACTGTGCTGAAATAAATAATAAATGATAACTATTTTCGGCTTTTGATAGAATATTCAGAATGTAAAAGTCTGTGAATATTTTATTACATTACAGTATCACTCCTGCAATAACAGCTTTTGAAGAGTTGTTCAGATATTCAACAAACACTAGTATGATTCGTTGATTTGCTTATTTATTGGAAAATAATCTTTAGTTAGAATTTTCTTTGATCAATTCTTAGAATGACGTATTTTTAGTAAACCAAACTAAAAATTTCTTGGACAGACTTAGGCAAAGGGGATGAATGAAGCTTTTCCGCGATTTCTCGTTTCGAAAGTACCGGGCTGGTTGGAATTTTGAATTGAAATGGGGATGTTAGTGGCGTTAGCCTCTTAAAAAGCATGGATACCCATACATGAAAAGTATACATCTTTATTCAATGTACATCTTACATGTGAAATTGAAAAAGAAAGCACTTAGTCGTATTTTTCACTAGGCAAAATTGGTCACATGTTATATTAGGCTATAAGGTAAAAATAACTGTGACAAGTAGGAGGCAATGAGATTCAGTTTAATACCTCAAATGTCTATTCAACAACAAGAAATAAATAAAAAGAATTAAATGGTTACTTACCGTCGCATCTGTCAATGAAATCAATCAAGCATCCAAAAGTGGTAACAATTTATACTTGTCTTCATGAGACAGAAACAGGCAAAAAATGTCATTTTGTAGACGACAGAGAATTTGTCTTCACGGGAAAGATATGATCGTTTTTTACCCTACCAGGTTTTAAATTATTTATCATCTGTTTGTTTTATTACCAGAGATGTCCAGCAAGTATCATTTGTCGCTGTCACTTTTGTCTCTTGAAAGTTGTTGATTATATGAAAGAGGAAAATCTTTTTTGATGATGGCTGCTGTCTGTATTTTTTAACATTTGCTTGTTTCAAAGATCTCTTTGTAACAAAAAAAAATTGTTGACGTATTTACACGTTGAAGGCTGAATGAATAAAAAGAGAATTAGGGGACCAAAGATGCAAAACTTGAGAAATTACACCACTACATCTACCTTGGACAGCAAGTCTCCATGGAATCATTAAAAGAAATCGAGCGAGGAATCACACTAGGATCACAAGCCTCCGGCAGTGCAAGCTCAAACTTCAAAGATAAAAAAGTCCCGCCGATCCTAAAAAGAAGAGTATACAAACTCCACATCCGCCCTAACATCACCTATGGAGCTGAAATATGCATCCTAACCAAGAAACTGACCAGCAAACTCAGAAGCATGCAACAGCCACATGAAAAATTATGCTTAACCTCACATGGAGAGATTGCCCGACTCCAAAATATAAGGGAAAAAACAGGAGTCTGAAACATCATAGAATCTATTGGAAAACTCAAATGGCAATGGGCAAGTAATGTTGCGAGAATGACAGACAATTGATTGACATCTTGGCCCACAGCATATATCCCCAGAGAAAACATGTGTAACCAAGTTCGGCAGAAGACAAACGAGACGAATTCAGAAACTATTTGCTCCGTGACGCCAATGATAGAGAGGAGTGACAAATCTTTGGGAAAGTCTATGTCCAACTATAGATAATAAAAGACTGATGATGATAATGATGATTTCAAATCCGTTCTTTTATCTACAACACCTTGGATTGTCAGAATTTATACCAAGAGGGACAATTTGGATTCATGATCTTATAGGAAAGAACCATGGAGATGGTTGGGGGTAAAATGTACAGTTATTTCTGCAGTTGTCCCACACATGCGCACACGCATAAATACACACAAAGAGGCAAGCACATATAATACATTTGTTGTATTTTGTAATGTCGATTTGATTCTGCAAATAAAGAATTATATTATGCAAAAGTCTATTAAATATCCAGTGGGATTATTTCCTATTTTTATATTATAAATGAATCAATTGTGAGATTATCACTGAGCCCCGTGTCGCTAATCTCTTCATCTTGATGCCTGATTTCAGGCAATCAATCAGTCATGGTACCCAAGTAGCAAAGCTCAGAAATAACATTTTCTTCTTATAATAATCAATCTTAGGCCCCGACGATTGCAATCTGGTGGGACAATGAGCTAAACGTCTCATATCATCTATGCTTAGAGTCAATGAGCACTTCCTGGCACGTAACACTAACTGGGAATATCAATTTGGACACATGATTACTCCATGTGTTTTACGTGATTTGAATGGATTTATATCATTGGATTCCAGAGTGGTCAGATCCAACAGAATTTCAACATAGAAGAATATAATTTGGAAAACTAACAGAAGACATCTTGTTTCTGGGGGCAAAAACCTGCCCTTAATATTTCAAAATGTCTATAAACACTCATTCCGAGTATCTAAAGTATTCAGCAAGATCAAGTTCAATTAAGAAAGAGATCACTGATTAAAACAAAACATTATTGTCCAAGTTTATCACTTGTCTGTATGATCATCTAAAGTCCAATATTTTAGTCAGGTTTGAAAGTGCAATTCAGACAGTTTTCTTTAATTAGAAATGTGTGGCATGAGAATCTTACCTTAGTTCTTGTGAGAAATCACAATCATCAAATAAGACATACTATGTATTTGTATGATACCGAGCGCAGTCGAAATAAAAAGTATGTCGAATCCATAAAATTCTTATTTGCTTCTTAGGTTCACTTCTAAAGTATTCATTTCAAAAGTATATTTGACGTTGCTCATAACACCCCTTGATCGAGTAGCTTGACTAATGTTTAACATATGACAACAGCAACCAAAAATAATAGGTTTATTTATGTATGGATGGCAAAAAGAAACTTGAAGCTATTTTACTGGGAAACCTATCTTTAAAAATTTTAGTGTCCTAATTCGGAGTTTTTCAATGTCTGAAATCAACTCAGGCGGTTTGAATATATGATGACCAGGATGGGAATCTCTATGACGTATTATTCATCGTGATGTCACAGTAGGAAACTAACCAATGAGATGTGTCAGCAACAGGCTAATAGTAGGGAATTTTACATATATGTTTATTATATGCATGGATATAAAAGATAGTTTACTTATTTGTAATTATCAATTATAAAACACTCTATGTACAGGCAACCACACACATACACACATTAACTGACTGTTTGTGAGGAAAAAGCTTGGTCTGAGTATTCCCGAAGGCAATTAATACACGGTTTGATCCTTGTTGGGTATCCTGTTATACTGGCCTTGTACAAGACAAATATTTTTATTCAATAAATTTCATTTAAATAAAATTTACTTTAATCCAAAAAGTATTGAAACGAAATTTGTCAAAGTTTGTTGGTGAAGGAAGATTGAGAGAACTGAAAAGATTTCAGATGTCGTTCCAATATTTTTCTAGATAAAGGTGCGTGCCAACTCTTTCCCTTTGAGCAAGACCGAAAGAAATGGAAATGGTTCTTAGCCAAGCATGAAGGTTTTGCCAAATCGTATATGGTAAGAGTTGCTTGTCTTTGGTAAACTGCCACTTTTTATTTTCTAATTTCCAGAGACTGAAATATTGACGATAGCCATAATTATACCTAATTTTCTCAGTAAATTGTTGTACTCATTTCCGTTTTCTACTGTAATAACTGCAAGTCGAAATGTAGACATTACCATTCATCTTTTCCTCTTTCCGTTCGGCGATTGAGCACAAGTCATATTCCAATCTATGCCCTTGGATCAGGCAGACATTCCGTATTTGAGCCAATCCACAGGCAAAACGTGCATTTTGATAAGCCAACAGATACAGACGTTAACTCCGTCGTACAGTCAGATTCCCATTCACATACGACAACCAAAACAATACATGCGTAGAAAGGAACATGAATATAAATACACATTGATAACAGGAAATTAGAAAAAGGTGTTTGCCCAAACGCTATTGGCTTATTGCTAATCCAAATTTGAAAGTAATGAAAGTATTGGATGTGCATTTATGTTCCGACAAATAGGCCAACAGACAGCACGTGCCGTTACCATGTGAAGCTTTATCGACCGCTGGCAAGTAGAGACGACTTCTGATCGAAGATATATTTTGCAAGTTGGGACAAGATAAAGCAGAAGCCGAATTAGACGTCAATGCTTTTCCTCACTTCACGATTTTTAATGCTCGTCGTTTTCTTTTATGGTCTGCCGCTATTTCATAAGATTCTATGAGCCTTTTACAACTATTTCGAAGAAAAAGTGTCAAATGTTAGTCTTGGAATCATACATTTGGAACGTTCTGAATCCAATCAATTCTCCCAATATATTCTACGTATAAGTAGTGATTCCTTCCGCTCTGACTAGCTAGCGAATGTCCTTACAAAAGCTGCAGCATTGACCGTTCCTGTCCGAGCTTCTTTTGTCCCGACTTGCAATATGTGAAATAGACTTACAGATGGAGGGCATCCGAAGTAACGTTCTTCCTTTCACCATTCTTTTCTACGGCACCCGTTATTCCCAAGCGGTCATCCATCTAGGTAATAATCAGGTACATCGTTGCTTTTCTTTGGTGATCTATCAGAACCGGTCTATCCAACGTGATTTGGCCGTAAGCCAAGCTCTGAGTAAGACCCGTGAAAAGGAATTCACAATATCAACCAAAGAATGAAACAACCTGAACAGCCTTTGTAATTATGCTATCATCTTTTCCATATTATATATTGAATTAACCTCTGTGTTGGCAGAAGGTTACCAAAAATAGAATATACAGTAAACGGCTAATGATAAGACCGAAGCTGTGCCATGTAATTTGATATCATGATTTGATTAATCTCGATTTCTAAGTTACTGAGAGTTGGTAATATAACTGAAATATACATTCATAGGTTTAAAAAAAAAATTACAAGTATTTTAATAAATAAGTCCAATAAATTAGACATTTCAGTACTTTGAGAATGATATCTCAAACTGAGCATCTGTTGAGACCCTTCAAATAGCACATCAATTGTTTGAACAACTACGATAAAAAAATTCAATTATCAACGATGTTGAATGGAATTTCTTAATGATGTAACAAAGCATATATATTTGCACTGCATTTTCCAAATTGAAGAGTAGATAAAAAAAACTTCTTTATAATCTTATTTTTCGTATTAGCAGTTATTATTATAACTCTTTTAATTACCTGTTATATTAAATGTGGATTAAGTAGGTAATGCTGATCTGGTAATCTACCATGTCATCCAATAAGTAACGTCCAAAATCTGAGAAAGATTGATTGGATATTCCCAGTATGCCGGAGCAATAGGCCAGTGTGTGTTCGTACAGTTTGAAACGAGTAAGTTTCTTAGTCACAGTAACCTAATTACTGGCTAATCTTGCCTTAAAATGGACGGAAATCATCGTGAGTCTAGAAAAGGCAATAATGCTATGAAAACCTGAAAAATGGTAATTTGGTTTATGAGATGGATTATTCAAATAAGGGTGATTGCCAAGTATAGATTGAAAGAGTTAGAAAAAGAGATTTCAGTTCAATATATACGTGACAAGCATATGATTTAGTTGAATTGACCATTGAACTGCTTTCATTCTAACTCCATGAAAATACTGCTTTTGAAATCGGGAAAAAAGCTCAAAGAATTTAATTCAATCCATTCAACGGTTCCAATGATTTGATAGAAGCCAGCTTTAAAGCAAGAGCAGACAACTGCAATTTTCTGTAACCTTGTTAATGCATTTCACTATTTCAGGACTGATTCGTGACTGATGATGAAAATCGGATATTTTATGGGTGAAGCGATGCAGATATGGGTTCGTGGGAGCAAATAGAGTAAAACATAACACATAATGGGTGTCCATTTGAGGGAAGTTTGGAGTTTGTTGAGATTTCATTTGGATGGCAAATATCGTGTTGCTAATAATCAATGTTATGACAACAGCAGATATTTATTGCCTGCAGTTAAAGCCTTTAAAAACTGCTTTCCAGGGAAATAGATCGAATTCGATTATTTGCTAAGATGTTGTTCGTCGCCGTGATGGTGCATACCCCGTACACCAAAGTTTGCATCTAAGCTGGGACGAATTTCTCACCTCACTCATTTTCAACACCTTGCTTCATCTGATCACGACCAATTCAATAGTGTGCATCTTGATTGAGTAGTTCTTAAACAACTGCAAAAACAGATGGAAATAACTCTCTTCATCATCTTCCACCAATCAAAAATTATTTTTAATAAAAATAGTTTTCTAACAAATCGGTCTCCTCTGTGGTGGAATCTGTATTAATGAATAAATTTCAACTACGATGAATTTTCATTAGACTTTTATCTTCCCTGAATCCGGACTTAACTTGTTGGATGACCGTATGCTTTGATTAGGAAAACTTGATAATTTTGACGATATCTTTTACTATATTCATTATTAATTGTTTCTTTTGGCTGCTTACATCTGATTTGTTTGGCAATTATAAAGATTAGCCTACTGAGTACATGTTTAACTGCATTGCTCAGCTGATCACGTAATCGAAGTGGAGGGAGTGTCTCTTCAGAAGTCGGATTAGATTTGTATCAGCGGAGAGGGTACATGAGAGGTTTAGATCATGAAAGAGTTGAAGTGAGGATTTAGATTCAATTATAATCGAACATTGTATATGATTCATGTTTCGCCTGAGCAGAAGATTGGAAACATTGAAGTCTGAGGTTCCATTGTAATTAGTTACTCGTAGAGCACAATTATTATATTCGAGTTAACACGGGAGAAAATCAGAAACATGATACTATCTCGATGTGCCAATTATGATAAACACGATTTACCAGCAGATGTTTACTCCATCGCACTCCACTTCCAGGCGATCGTATTAAGCCTTATCTATGATCAAATTGATGAACAATATTTCTGCATTAAAATTTCGCATATATAGGAAATGTGAGCAACGACTTTCTCTCATTGTTCATTAATACTGAAATTAGAGGTTAATTGGGATTCTGTATAACCGACAGTTTTGCCACCATTTTACAAAAGCAGGGTTAGAATTACACAGTTAATAACAAACGGAAAGAGAACCGAAAACTTTTTATCTCATCAAAAGGATCTAAATTTGATTAAATGTGAACAGCGCCCCCCAAACTCCCTCCCCCCAAAACCCACTCATATTTGTTCAACGGCGTCAAATTTGAGTCTGAATAACTTTTGTATCTACTGAATGACGAAGGAGTGTTTTCTTTTTAATGTGGCGTTCCAATCTTTTGATAATCAATATTTCAAGTCTACATAGAATATTACAAATAATAAAATATCTTAACTGGCTTGGTAGTTGATTAGTTGCATATTTCCATCTTACACAAGTAATCGGTGTTTAAGTACAGGTAAAAACAAGGATTTTAATGCTCATATTCAAAGCTGATTTCTTTCGGAAGGTGCACAACGCAAACACACTACCCGATCTCTTCTTATAAGGCCCTGTGATGGAAATATGTACGTTTAATGTTCATCAAATTGTGGAGTAATCATTTTACGTGTTGTGGTTTATAGACGGTGCAAGGTGACGTCACAATTATATACACAGAAAAGGATTAAATTCTAGCAGTCACAGTTTATGCTTTCTTACCACCATGTTAATGAGGAATATATGAATCTATTGCCTGTGCTCTGTTTCATAGCCAGATATCCTAATGAGAAATATCTTGTCTTAACTCATTAAAGAGAAAATTAATGAGCACCTAGCCAAGTCACCTTTCCATAAATACGGTCTAGCTCGTAGCAACTAATCTTCTTTAACTTTATAGTCAAACTTAACAAAGTATAATCATTCATTCATATAAATGGAAAAAACTGTAACTTTAAAACGTTGATTTTTTACTTATGGAATATGAGATAAATTTCATGAATAATTGATGCAACTTCCCTTTTTTACGAAAGCTTTCTCTTTAGTATATCATGTTACAGGCAGTATGATGTTTATTCTTTTAGTTATTTGTATTACTATTACGGGCTCTATTTGCTTGATGATTTTGTGAGAACTCCAGGAAAAAAACCACTTTCCATCAGAAGAAAACTCACCGTATCAGTTAAAATAGAACCAGCAAGTAGGTTAAGCCTAGGATTTGCAATAAAAAATGTCTAACCAGATACACTTTTTTATCATAGGTTGAGCAGAGTAAAAATACGATATCGATTTTCTCCTTTCAAAGTCACTAATTGAGTAGAAGACCATATGATTTTTATAAATGCAAAATGAAGGACAAACTCAATGCAGTAAAAATCAATATGAATTCTGTATCCGATATAGATAGCTGCAACCTATGGGGTAGTGACATAAAATCCATTATTCAATTGTAAATATGGGGGAGATGTTCAGCAGGAAATAGAGGAGACAAACGAAGCTCACTCATATGTGATGTCAGATGGATAAATCAACCACCATCTGTAACCTAAGTGAAATAATTAGAAATCAAAAAGCTGAGAAAATGAGCTAGAGGAATTCAGCTGTTATATATCAATGTGTAGATTTTCTAATCAGTCTTAAACACGGCAAATTCAAGGAAACCTTGGATATATATATATATATATATATATATATATATATATATATATATATATATATATATATATATATATAAATATATATATATATATATATATATATATATATATATATATATATATATATATATATATATATCAATTCATATTCGTTGCATACCGAGTTTTGGCAATAATGTAATGACTTAGTTGGCACTGGCATTTTTTCATTCTGTCATTTCATTTCATATACTCACAAAAAAGGGCACCAATAGAGGACTGATACAGGAAGCAACATAAAAAAAAATCCAAATTTTTGTATATCGGAAAAAATATTTACATGTTCAGTGCTTTGCAAAGGTAGTTGGTGGTTCCTCTGGAGACAATTTTTCGTATCCAATAGATTCTTAGGTTTCCCGGTATTCTACTTACATATTTGTCGTCTACCCTCTCAAGTCCCCAGGGGCTCCTATAATAACAGCGATACCAATTTTCAGGTCCTCATAGGCAGTTTTTCATACTTTTTTACAGATATGATTGTGTCTGATGGAATGGTTATACCTATTATTAGGCATCCCTCTCCCTCTCTATCCTTAATAATTATGCTTGGGCAGTTTGCTTTGATCGTTCGATCCGCGTGCACTGGGAAATCCTATGTTATTGCCACATCTTGTGTTTCAATTATAGGTTCTGAGTAGTGTTCTTGCCAGTGAAGTGTGTGTGGTGCACCATAGTGTTTACAGCCTATTCAGTGGATGTACTGTCCTTCTCGATCAGGTCTAAGTCTATATTCATTGGGGGGGGGGGGTTAAAACATAATTCTTTAAAAGAACCTGCAGTTGGGATTAGGACCGTTTTGATAATGTGTGTTAGGTAGTTCATGATAGGAAGTCACTGATCTTCGGAAACAAGGATGAACCCTCTATTTTGGACTTTAACCGTAAACTTTGAAGCCAATGATGTGTTTTGTTATCTAAATAAGCATATTGGTTGCAAAGTGGATATTGGTTGTGCAGGGGTTTCTCTTCCTAGTGTTCTTTTAACCTTTGATAATCTTTGTCGCTTGGCTGTTGCAAATTCAGTTGCAGCTTGTGTAGGGGCTTCTTGGATTATATCGGTCATATTTAGTTTTTCTCATAATGCCTTTATCCCCTAATAACTGAGTAAACCTTTTTAGCTGTTTCTTGGTTTTTCACAAGTCAATACCCAGTCGTCACTTGCCTGCAGGTGAACATGTAGACCAATGATTGTAGTTTTGTATGATATTTTTTATTAGAACATACCGTTACCCCCTTATTATAGGGAAAATGATATTCAACGTTACTAGTTGTGGCGGTATTCGTAGGCTGTGGAGAGGAGGAAAGAGTTGAAGATCAGAATGGATCACCATAAGGTCTGGATGAATTGTCATATCAATCCATCACGATACAGCTCAGAAAATTGATATTCAAAATCATTAATTGTAATCTTAGTAGCCGGAGTGTGGAAAAGGAGAAGGACAACGAGGATGTTTCATATTAATCCAACATGACATGAACGAAATAATTTATATTTAACATCGTTAGTTGTTTTAATATTAAGAAAATGAAGGGAAGGAAAGCAAAAGATGGAGATGGCATAGAGCCAAGTTTCATCGAAATACAACACAGAGCAGCTAAGAAAATTGATATTCAACCTTTCTTGTCATGCAAGTAGTATTAGGGAAAGTGGGAGAAGGAAGAGGATGGGGTAGAAGACAATAAAAGATGCTTCACCCAAAGGTCTGAGCAAAGTAATATATCAATCTAACATCGTTTGGTTAAGAAAAATTGACATTTAACATATTACGGACCGACCAATTGACCGATAAGTGTTTTTATAGCGTTAGATGCATCCAAAACTATCATGAAAAAATATGAATACAATTTATTTCTGAGAATATGTGTTTTCTCATAATAATTTTAGATGCGTCCAACGCAAGGGAGAATAGATAGAGGGAGATTGTTATCAAATACCCCACAGTAAATGTACAGACTCGTATCACTACAGAATCAAGAGGGTAACTTGATGAGCTATGAACGACAGCTACCTGAGTATGGATTTCGAGCACAGGTGGCCGGAAATGACGTGCAAATTCTAACAGAATCAGTGTGTACGCATTGCACCGTAAAACATTCTTCGTACGTCAGTACAAGCTCACGATTATCTTAACTGACATCTGAAATCTGAGTGTTGGCAAGAAATGGTGAAACTACGTTGTGTCTTTTGATTGCTCAGGCGTATAACTGCGTCAATCGTATCATCATAACTGTATAGCAGGACACTGGTGAGCTGTGAAATTTGAGTTGATGCAAAATACCAGACTAAGTCTTATCTCCTGTTGAAGTGAAATAGCCTGAACGGAATGTTTGATATGATTTTCACCTCAGTAACTAAGCTTGACAGAATATCAGTTCGATTGACAAGGAACTCATTACTTGAGTGTATCTCATCATGCATCATTCACTCAACGTAAATCCGTTTGTTTTTGGAATTGAAGTTGATGGGTCGCTAGCAGATCTTTCCTTGCTGATAGATCAATGACCCTGTGTTATTGCTCAGGATCATTGTTGACGAATAGTCTCTAGCCATGTGATACTGTGACCAGGATTTCAAACTTTAAAAATACGATAGTTTGATTGCCGAATAGCAGTAAAATGCACCCCCTCCCGAAACAATTCCTAACGTCAAAAATGGCCAGAACACACCAAAATATGATAAAAAAGGTCAAATAATGTCTCGAATGTTTGAGCACGCCTACATAATTTTTTTCAGACTGCTAAAAAAAAAAGAAATGCGATAAATCTAGCATGAAAAGTGCGAAATTGGCAACTCTGGCTTTGAAAGTTGTTGAATTGCACTTTCATCTACTTATCCATTCATCAAAAATCCAATCTCGTTGTGCGCATAAATGTCGTGTTGTTCAGCGTAGCGGAAACTACAGAGAGTTCGTGTTGAAAGACTGAAAAGCTGCTATTCTATAAATCTATCATCGTCTGACAAATTTTTAGTGAATACCAACATAACCCTTGACGTAGAAAGTTACCTTGAAACAAGCATACAAGCTGCTACTATATATGTGCTCTGCTTTTCAATCCAACAAAATGTGTAAAGGCCAGGGCTCCACCCGTACAAGGTCCAATTTGTCAGCGTAGTAGTGAGTACCATTCCCGGGGCTTTGCTATATTGCTGATTGATATTTTATTGAAATTAGTTGACCTCAAGTACATTTTTCTCTGAGACAATCATTGGACCACAATGTTCCATGCTTGTAACATTTCATTCTGTAACAGAAGGCACTAGATTATAAGGTATATCAGAGTTAAAATCAATAACCAAAACCACAACCTCTGGCTAATAATTGATATAATAGAAGTAGAAGAATTAGTTTAATGTTGCATATTATTCTTCGATGAATTCGTTTGAATTTGGGTACCCAAAAAGAAAGCTTCAATGATGATGAGATGGATGTTTGCTGACTATATGCTTGTATACTTTTACATCCAACGCACGCACACACACACACACACACACACACACACACACACACACACACATATATATATATATATATATATATATATATATATATATTATCATTTGACTTTTGACAACCAGTGAAAATAGTCTATGGAAACGTAAAACGGAAATTAATACTATGCAGTTTCCAAATTTTTCCCCACACGGTAATTTTTTTAATTCAAGTATCGTAATTTTACGTTCCTTTTCAAGTTTCGACTCATTTGAACCCTTTTTTATGCTCGATCAGATATGAGATCTAACTCAGAAGCGCACAGATGACAATGGAAAGAGCAATATCAGGAATAGATGTTAGTGATGGACAAAAATGATCATGGATTCCAGAGAGGCATATAACAAGAAGAAGGGATAATGAATTTAGCCAAAGGGACATAAATGCCGTAGGAAAAAAACAGGCATATGATGGAGAGAAGGACCAGTGATGTTTGCTGGTAATAGATGGAAGATATTTGAGCAATTATGCAAGTCTTAGAAGACAATGGGAAAGGCTTTTGCCCAGCAGTGGACTTATCACGGATGATGACGATACACTGTATAGTTCTGCTCAATAGGACCACATTGGGACCAACAATTCAGAATCTATAACTTATTCGTCCGATTGACCTAACAACCTATTTAATTTTCTAAGGACATTTATTTTTTTTTTTAGGAAACTGTTGTTTAAAGCGAAAACCGTTGCAAGGGAGGAAAATCACTCGACTAGAATATAATACGTAATACTTTGAGTGTCCTGTTATTCAACGTTTAATTTGACACATGTTGCACTGTCATGCAAACATGTAGAAGTTGCAAACGAACGAAGGGCATCATTTTTTCTTTGATGAGAGCGTTTGTTCTTATTGATAAAATCCGGGTATTCAGAGAGAGAGAGAGAGAGAGAGAGAGAGAGAGAGAGAGAGAGAGAGAGAGAGAGAGAGACGGACAGACAGATAGACAGACGGACAGACAGACACACAGAAAAAGGCTGAAAATAATGAAGAAATTAATAAGTATTTCGAACGAGGTTCTGTTATCAGAGAAACGCTGTGGGGATTTGAACCACAAGACCACTCCTTGCTCTTCAAACCCTCTCACCAGGACAGCTGTCTACGCCAATAAGACTCTTCACACATTGTTTACCAAACACACAAAGATAGAGTGACAAAAAAAAAAAAAAAACCAAACAAACAAACATATTCACACATAGATGGTAGCTTTCTCTATGTTTTCCTGGTATGACCATTACATGATCTTACCCCCTCCCCAATCTCTCAAAAGTGAAATTTCTGGCACAAATTTGGCCAAAAAAAAGTGGTGATGCAGGCATCAGGGACACAACTTGCTGACTTGCGGTCTTTGCCAAAAACGCAATTGATGTTGAGATCCAGTGGTATTTGATAGTTCGCCCGATGTTTATTTTGGGGACTGTAGATGACTTTCCTTGTGCATCCTCGCTGAGGTAGACACTAGTACAGATAGAACACGTTAGTTTGCGTTGGTCACCTTCGTGATCGGTAACTTCAAAGTCAGTACCTTTTCATAGGTTTCTCTTCGGTTTTTCAAGTTCACTTCGATGGAATAGTTTCCGCTGAGAATTGTAGGTCACTTGCCTTAGTTTCTCAGTTATCGGCGGAAATATTTGCATTTTTAAGTGAAACTTTCAAACAATCCTCACACCTCACCTTGGGCTTATAAGGAGGCCGTTTTCCATTTTTGAGCTCTTTATACCAGAGCTGCTTGGGGATTCTTCCATCACTCATTCTTACTAAATTGCCACTCCAACGTAGTTTATGGTTTCGGGACTGTGGCTCAAATTTCACAGTTACGCCTTGACATCATTTATGTATATTTTCCAATACATACCTATAATTCTATGCAAGTATGGTCGGGTATGTGCCCCAATTGTCATATATGAAGAATATAAGATTCCCATCTATGAAGCAAGGAGGTTAGTATACAAGCTTTGCAAAACTTTATCATTGTTTCTTGTGATATGCCATGTTGCCCCCAAGAGCATTTTCCTAATGTCCAAATGTATAACTGACGTTTTCGAAGTACATAATTTTGTCCACCACATACAATTGCCACATCCATAAAAATGTGTTCGCTGTACAACCTACCAGGTGAGGCTTGAACATTGTTTATCTGCAACTCATAGAGGAGTCCAGAGCATTGCAGGTTTCAGTCAATCTATCAAGCATGTAATACTCAATGTAGGCAACCAGATTAATATTTTGTGTACCACAAATCTCTAAGCGAAGAATATTTCGGGTTTTTTTTGTTCTCATTACCTCAAATGCGATAGTCAATGTAGAAGCTATGAATACTGTCCTTAAACTTCATGCAGAAAACCATGGCAAAGTAAAAACTCAATTCATGTAAGTACCAGAATATCTCCTTGTTTAACTCGATTTTTACACAAATATTTGTTCTAAAAGTTTTTCACCAACATTAACCAACACTAATGTACCATCATGGAATGATCCCAGGATAGAAATAAACTTTTCAGGGCAATAAAGCTTTCCTCAGAATCTTTCCTAATGAGATACTGTTCATCGTATCAAAGGCTTTTGTTAAGTCAACAATGACCTGATAGAAGTCGATACCTTTTTCCAGTAATTGCTTTGCCTAGAAGATCATAACAGCAGTTCTAGGAGTCGTACAGGAAACCAAGCAAACGACCCGACAATATTCCCCAAAACTGTTTACCCATTGCAAACAATAGGCTATACTTGTATAATTAAAAAGAGTTTGCTTCCGTTCCCGTACTTCGATATTTGGTTAATTTCCTATTGTAGGATTCCCTGCTTGCTGTGCCAGGTCTTGTACCAATCTCATAACACATATAATATTTACCTGTGTTTTATTAAGGGCTTTTTATCACATTGAAGGAAATCGATATAGAAAATAGTTACGTATAAGTGCTGCGTTGTGAACTCTGACACAATCCTTTGTAGACTGATTGGTTAGCAATAGACCGAAGGCACAATGGCTACATTGCATTGGAATTGTATGTATCTACTATGTCAGTGTGATTTTATACCATAAGGAAATGTAACAATATATTGAAGAAGTTAACTGTCTAGACAGACAGAATTTGAAAAAGAAATGAAACTGTCAAAATTGAAGCAAAGAGATGTATAACCTATGTAAATAGCTTTTTGACGTTCGTCAACAAGATTGTCTAAAAAATTCGATTACCATATTTTGAGTTTTTTTTTCCTTCCAACATTTCAGAAAATACACCATTTTACTGTTTAAACACTCATTTCTACTTCTAATGTTAGAGATAACATTTCTTGTCAACAATGGTTTCTTTTTCTTTGATGAGATTAAAAAAACGTGATTTAAATCTATAACGTCAGAAATTGAATAGCTGTCGTTTTTGCAAGTAATTCTTTCTGCTTTTAAACCATTACACCTTCCACGGATAATGAAATGTTTTTCCAATAAATATGTTTTAAACTGTCAAATAAAGGATTTTATCTACATCGTAAGTATATTGATAAACTAGTCCTTTACTTACCGTCCGTCATTCGGAAGTGTACCCTCAGAGTTTTCGATCATTCACATTTGTTCATTTTTGATTACTTTTTTATTTTAAAAAAAGTATCGTTTACAGTCGGAAAAAAATCATTTTATAAACTTCATACTATCGAAATCTTACAATCATTGAACTAAACATCTGCTTTCAATCATTTTACAAACGGTGACATGAAAAGTCCCGTATTCAACGTTGGCATATCCGACTGTATGAGCGGGCCTGTAGTGGTCTGCAGTGAAGTGTCATTAAACCTCCTCGAAGGTGTTTGACGCTCAGGATTTGATCACAAATCCTGCTAATAAGTACAATCTTGATTGTGTTCGGTAAAAAGACATTCGTTAATGAAAATATTTTATTTTCATATTGACACATGTTCAATTTTTGTCAGGCACTGTATCATCATCATCATCATCATCATCATCATCGTCATCATCATCATCATCATCGTCATCATCATCGTCATCATCGTCATCATCATCGTCATCATCATCATCATCATCGTCATCATCATCATCATCATCATCATCGTCATCATCATCATCATCATCATCAGCAGCAGCTTCTCAGCCTCTGTCGTCTGACATAGCCCTCCCGATGGATTCAACTGGCCTCTCTATCGTGGGTATCGTAGAGGTAATACTTTCCGAACCTGTCTGTTTTGTCATGCTATCTTATAATCTGCCGACCACAATTCCGTATGTGATCTCTGGGGATCCACCTTGTGCGTCTTGATGTTGCCTAGGAAGATGTAATGAAATAATTAGTCAGAGGAAATTGATAAAACTAACCGTTAGATACAAGGCCCAGGCAAACTTTAGCATAAGCGGAGGTAAGGATAGAATCAAATTTACATGAGTTTTGATAGACATACGAAGGCTTCTACAATGTTTCCTCTGTAATCAAGACAGATTAATAGATACGTTATGATGAGAAAAAATTTAGTATTTATCATACAATATATCATATACCAGCTTTAGACTTATTTCGTTACATTATTTACGTAAGCTTTTTTTGTGCAATGACCTCGACATGCAATATGGGCGAATAGAATATCTTTCAGATCCACGGTCTTGTGTGCGAGTATATCTATTCTATTTCGGGGATTCCGCTGAAGGGTGATGGCAGCACATGTTTTCTGTTGCATCACCCTGTTAAGTTGCTATCGATTGCATTTTCAAATTCAACAGAGCAGCAGTTTAACAGCCATTGCCAGTGCCGGCAGCTACCTAATTCACTGGAACAACTACCGAACTGAAAAATGACGTACAAGCCACTTCCATCACTGCTTATATTACGGCTGTTACAACTAATAATCTCAGCAGATCACAGCCATTGGCATTGCAAGAGATTAGATCTGTAACAGTTTAATTACTTTCACAAGGATACAGATGTAGTCATATACCCCTCTATGCAAAGGAAATGTTCAAAGACGAGATTCTTTATTGAAATGACAATGATATATACGTTGCAGAAATACCCCCACATCTCTATCTGTATGTATATATTTAACTGTACCATGGACAGGCTATTCGGCTAATACACACACACACACACACACACACATACTCACACTATATATATATATATATATATATATATATATATATATATATATATATATATATATATATATATATATATATATTGAACAGAAACTAAGGGTTATTATAGACCGGCCCCTATTTCACTACTAAGTTTTAAAATGCTTTCTCTTCAAAACCTTCTTAAAATGTCTCTTGTTTATTTTTTTCATAACTTAATGAGGGAAGAGAACCTTTTCATTTTTGTCACTTGATTGATGTTTACCATTATTTTTCATTCAATACACGGTGGAAAAGTCTCCTTCAAAACTATCCCTTAAGGGTTCAGAAAAATGTGCCTTAACTTTTAACTGCTTAAGAGAAGAGTCGAATTTTCCTTCCATTGTTGACTCCTTAAGATGAGGAAATGTCTCTCTTCAAGTTTGACACCTCCGTCGTTAGAAAATTCTCCAGTCTCTTTCGATGCTTTCAGAGAGAGAAACGGTTCTTCCGCTTTTGATCTCTTATAGGCTGGGTTTCCACTCACTCTATATAGTTAAGAAATTATCTATAAACATATAGAATAATTTGAAAAAATTAAACAGGCAGAGAGAAGGTTCCACTTTGGAAATATACGTCGTAGAATCGTTAAAAGAATACCCCTCTAAAACCCTTAAGAAAATGCCTCTTCAAAAAATATTACTACTTCAGTTACTCTACTAAATTCAAATATTACAACTTGTAGTAATAGTACTACCACTTCTACTAATACTATTACAACTGCTACTAATAATAACCTATCTATCCCAAGTATGAATCTGGTAATCTCAAGACCGCTAAATTCATTCTTCCCACACCAGTAAAGCTGACCCATGTATTATTTCTCTGAAAGTTTTATCTAGTACTCAAGTCCAATGCCTAACCGTAATAATAAGTTGTTTTTTCTCAAAATGTTCCCAGCCCTAAACTGATCGGCCGAAGTGTTGATGTCGACATCTCTGGTTTAAAATTTCCTCTCAAGTCTAATGTTTAAATTGCCAATAAAACGTTTGGGTTCAAATATCCATCCCAATAATCATCCCACGGAAAAAACCGTTTTCTTGTTGTTGTTGTTTTGGGTTCTGGTAGAGTATTACTAAACCAGCAGTAATTACAACAAATGGGTAAATAATATGGATGATCAATAAATTTTTGTGAAGATTTACCCTAAGATAAGTAGTAACGTATAATGAATTAATGAATCAATTAATAGATAAAAATAATTAAAGGAAATGAAAAAATGGCAGCGTGACGAAGGGGTCCTTTGAAGATAATCCGTCATTTGTTGAGTACAGATCTTTGTCTAAATGTATATTTTAATGAGCCGTGACAATAATGGATAAGAGGAAGCTTTCCAAAAGAGTGTGTGTATTCAAGTTTGTATATGTGCATGTATTTTAAATATATATATATATATATATATATATATATATATATATATTAATGGGTGTGTGCGTGTCAGTGTAACATTCATTTAAGGAAAAAATCGATAGAGATTTTAAATATACTAAGGGTTAAGGATGGGGTGATAAGATAGAGTAGCTAGAATGAGATTGATAGAAATAGGGAGTGAATTGTTGGCCAACCCTTCTTGAGGTTTAACAAGAAGTTGAATTTTGTGTATCGTTCTTGTGAATTACATTTGTGCTTCAAAAATCATCAGAACTGCCTCACCTGTACGGGAGCATAAACCAGGTACTTTGAGAAAGGAGAGACACAACAAAATGAAAGCAGAGATTACTCTTTTTAGTAATCACTCTTGTTTTTTCTTCTAAAAACCAACTGTGTCTCCCCAGGTTTGTCACATCGACGCACAAAGGATGCAATAAATATGTGCACGCATCGAAAAACAATGTAGCAGATATGTAAGTGGTGGGTGAGAATGAACATGCGAAGCCAGCAATGTCTACCATACAGAGAGAAGACTTTCCGAATATCAGAAAGAATTTAGGCGCTAACTAAGTAGCAATCGTCGTAGGGAACATTATCAAAGAAAAGCAACCGTCTGACTGAATAATAAATTAATGAATGTTTGAACTGGATATGCAAGAGAAATAATCATCTAGTATTGTATCATAGAATAAACCATTTGTTACGGCTTACGTACGTCGCATGCTCACAACATGAATAGGAAAACAAAATATATGCATCGAAAAAGACCCTAACTGTCCAAGTGAAACATATTCTGAAAAGAAACTAATTATCAGAGATAGAGCTGCGGGGCATCTGTGGAAATAAACAATAAGAACGTGACGTACTTCCAAAGGAATAACCCCTCAGAACTAACATAATGAACAACAAAGAGGGAATAAACTTAAACATAGGTTCAGGGCATAATACAATTAAAAAATGAGAAGAGAGTGTCGACACCTCGATATAAGCAGAAAAGGCCCCGGTGAAAACCTTAAAAGAAGTGATTAAGCCACTGTCATCCCGTTGGATTCAACTAAGTATGTTAATTGGCCTTTACAGCATGCTAGAACTCCAGACACATTTCAACAAGGACATGTATGTTGGTGCAAAAAATGATAATAGGCATCTTTACGAACCGACAGGAACGAAAAACTTCTCGTGGAATGAAGTTTGAAAAATATCACCCAAGAACGGACAGATGAAGGAAAACACTTTGCACCTGAACGAGCAAGACTATGGGTCACACAAAAGGTAAAGCAAAGAAAAATACTCACTGCATTTGAAGAAATACACCTAAGAATACTGGCGGAAAAATCTAAACTAAAGAGATATAGTGAAAAGAACGCAGAATACACACAGAGAAACGGTCTCTCCAAAGCAACAAAAGAAGATTTTGCCAAAATCTGGATAGAGAAAGGAAAACAGAACCAAAACTCAGACGCCACAGACACAAAGAACTTCTTGAACGACGAATGGAGAGACATGACGAAGCACAATAATGGTTAAAGAAGATAAAATAGTGATCCAAGATATAGAGGATGAAGGAAAATAGAATTGAATGCAGTAAAAACGGAATAACCTCAGAAAAGAAAAAACAACTAAAAACACCAGCGCTTAATGGGATCCCCGAATATTCGTTTAAGAAATTCACCACACCATATGACAGACTAATCTACCATCTTCCAAGCAGTGTAGATAAAGGTGTGGTTTCATGATAAAAAAGACAACAACATCTGACCCTATTCTGCATGACTGGTTACTCAAATGCTTTAGGATATCTAGCGAACCAGTGATGCAATTTTTTGTTTACTCTGTGAAAAAGTGGAAAGTAGATTCGACAGCTGCAGGGGAAGGCTTAGCAAGAATACAAATTTTTCACCAGGGCACTATTTGTACTAACCATGATGCTATCAAACATAATCTCGAAAAACCACAAAGAATACCAATTATCTGAAACAAAGAAGTCAATCAATCGTGATTATTTTGAAAATTTAAGACGGGTTGGAATATTGAGAAGCAAGGCGTTATAGATAATGATAATAATATTACTAATGATGATATAATCAATGATAATATCAGTGTTGATAATAATGAGAACAATAAAGAAATAATGAAAAGAATAAGAAGAACAAGTTCAAACCAAAGGTTGTCCCAGGAAAAATTGAAAGAAAAAAAGATTGTCAATGACCGTGATATCCACCCCACTCAAACGTGAAGTCTGATAACCATGAAAGAGTAAAGGAAAACTTGACAGATCATGGAGGTTGCTATGACAATGAACCAATGGTTGAACACAAAAGGGAGAGAAGAATTAGGAAAATATCAGGAGTTTGTAAGAGGACTGAGCAAGAAGTAGAACATGAACACTACGGGCGTTCCCATTAGTTGGTGCACTTGGAACCGTTCCAAAACAATGGAATCGAGAGCAGATGAACTTTAAATTTGTGGAAGAATTCAGACTGCCTATATCAAAGTGTTGTAGGAATCTGAATGACTCAGATAAAGGTGCTGGATATTTTCGAACACTTGCTGACTTATGGCGGTGCATCCTGTCGCCAGTTATACACCTCATACGAGATATTCCCTAAGACCCCACGATGCACAATGCTTAACTTTGGGGAGAAAAATTACCTTGCCAATAAATCTTACCTTTACAATTTAGCAATGTACTTACATTTAGTTGAAGAAGGCAGAGTAATCACAGTTTCTTGTTTCATAGCGTTCAAAGAGAAGGTTTTAGAGATCGGCCTTCTTGCTGCCGATTACGATTCACGTGATGGCATTTACTATCTTCATGGGATGGGTATTCATTTAGGATTAGCAATTTCGACTTGAGGAGATATTTTCTTTTTCAACAATTAATCATTAATGCTTGTTATATCATATAATAATAGGGAGAAAATTTGTATCACTGTAGTAGTGTTCAGTCGATTTAAAGGAAGATCTTTCGGAAACAACCCTATAAATGACTCTAAATAAAAAAAACGACACACAAAAAATCGATTAGAAGTAAGAATAACTGAAATCCAAGTGAAATGCAAACGGCACATAAATTCTTATCGGATCAAAATGGAAGGATACAGAGTTGCTAGTACAGACAAGTCCAGAATTAATTCTCTGTCGGCGTGATGTGAAGGAAAATCATGAAACGTGAAATCTTCACATTGAGCTGGTTATCTCAAAGCAAAGGTTTAGAAGTACTTTGAGAAAAGATGGAGAAAATGGAAGATCATGAGCAAAAGAAAGGAGATAGGGCTGCGTTGCCAAGGGAAACCGGAAGGTTGAATTTGGGAATGGATAATGAAAGGGTGAATCGAAAAAGTTCTGTTCTTTCACTGAAATAATGCGAGCTGCTATTGTCATGTATTCAGGCGGTTTTGCAGTTTGGGAGAGAAGAGTAAGAAAGTGAAGACAAGAGATTATTGATTTCTTTTCCTTGGCAACCACCCGAACGACTGGTGAGTAATTTCGACGTATTTGTCCATGGCCAGATTCCGATATTTGAACGCAACAATCTACTTTTGAAACCAATTGAAAGAGCTTCAAGCTTACTTATATCACAAACTTCAATCCATATTATTCAACGCTTTGGTAAATTTTATTCCTATGAAAACGACAGCTGCAGTAGTGGTAACTGCTTATTTACTATAAATACCTACTCTATTACAGAACGTTATGTGAGTTCTTTTTCCTATTTTACCACTATTCTATCTACTACTACTACTTCTACTACTACTACTACTACTACTACTACTACTACTACTACTACTACTACTACTACTACTACTACTACTACTACCAATAATAATAATAATAATAATAATAATAATAATACTTATAATGATTATATAAAGAAACTGAATAATTTATGATATAAATACTTATGATAATCTCGAAACCTCACTTTTTTACTTGTACCATATCAAGATATATACCCTTGGATGTCTATCGGAGATTACCTATGCATCCAACCTGTAATCTTATTGATCGTTTGAAGGTTCAAAATCTCAAACTAAACGAAAGTTTTTATATAAAGCTCGTACTCTTTGAACTACGATGCCATTTTTGCATATTACATCTTTTATAGCAGTGATAAGAACATGAGTTTTTGAATATGATCAGAATAATTGGTTACAATAATTACTACTTACTTAGATTAACCAAGTTCTTCAATTATGTCTAAATTTTTATAACAAATCTTATTGATATTCCTGGCTCAGCTAAACATGTTATTTTCATTCTAATATCATCACAAAGCAATAAGCATTGTGATAAAGGCTGGCATGTAACAAATTACTTGATTGCTGATGCATTTGGGGAAGTCAAAATTGACAAATTGCAAATGAATATTCTTATGACATCACCTCCCCATTGCTCTAGAAAGAGTAGGGTCAGTCAGATGTATACAATAATATCTGCGGCAAATACCAGGGTTACAT
This sequence comes from Thysanoteuthis rhombus, assembly GCA_963457665.1. Lineage (NCBI taxonomy): Eukaryota > Metazoa > Mollusca > Cephalopoda > Oegopsida > Thysanoteuthidae > Thysanoteuthis > Thysanoteuthis major. Next base: position 3,008,717 of record OY735199.1, on the reverse strand, counting down.
TGGATTCTTCAGGCCACATTCTCCATCAGAAGTGCGTACTACCGTAGTTTGTATTTGCAAGTATATGTATATATGTACTCACAATATCATACTTGAAAATATATATTTAGTAACTCAAAATATATCTCATCTTCAAATCTCCATAAAATAATGTTGATATCTTGCGGTGAGTTTCTGTGGATCGCCTCTGAGTAGAATTTGTTGTTTATAGTTGATTTTACTTTAAATTTTTCAGTCATTTCTTACTACAAGAAAACATGAGCTCCCTGCAATTTCATTTCAGAACGCTAAACACCAAAATGTAGACAAATGCTTATGTTTTGATCGTACAAAATGATTTCCCCTCAAATGAAATAGTTTACAAATGCAAGGAGGTCAAATATAACTCAGTATTCGGAATGAAGATTTTCTGTGTAGACAGATCTTCCTCACTTAAAAGATTGTCAAAAAGCAATCATCCTAACTCAGTTCCTCCTAATCTGGCCATGTTTCATACTGGATCAAGCTCCCATTTGTCGTAAACCCTGAAGAAATTTTTATATAATTTCAAAATCGCGAGATATATTAGCTGATGTTATCTACAGGTCTCCACATCTCCACACAGTCTATTCAGATGGTTGAATTTACTTTTTTTTATAGTTTTTTTTCTAAAAGATATGATGATGAGAACGAATTCCTTACTTTTTCGAAAAAGTTATAAATAAAAAATCAATCTTCTCGGATGGATCACTAATCAGCAACATAGTCATACAAATACATCAGTCTTTTTTGTATCGTTTTTACGTGTTTTTGCCGATCGATCAAATCTCTCTCTTGGTTAATGTGATCTTTGTGTGATCGATCTCGGCCGTTGGTGCGCTCTGATGGATCGCTGATGGAGTTGTTTCGTTGTTGTATGCGTAATATAAGATATCAAGAACCAACTAATTTTTTTCTTTTGGTTTTAATTTCGTTAATGTTGGAAAATACGGATACTTTTCTCCTTAGATGGAGAGAAACTCAGTGCTTTTCTTTACCAAGATTAGGTGACTACTAGATTTTTCGACTTAGGAAATGACAGTGTTTTGCTCAAAGTCTCTTAACCTGTTACCTTCGGCGGTCAAATGCCTAGTTGGTGCCACCGAGACCTCCCTGAGAGAATAAATCACTCGTGAGAGTCCCAAAACAAAATATCTATAAAACATCTCTTTCTTCTTTCACTCCTATATGCATTACTCTGGTCGCTCTATCCTCCTTTGTATTCTATCAACCACCTTTCTCTGCTGTAAAGAAATACCTATTGAAGTGTCATAAGTTCTTTCTCTATATTAGCCTAACGTACTTTCTTATTTTTGTCATTCCTGTTTCTTTTTCTCTTGTCTTTTCTTTCTTATTCTAGCCATGCAACCATTGAACAATGAAGACGTGCTTTTTTAATCGTTTTTTTCTTTTATTCCTGTGTTCGTGTCGAAATGTATAAGAAGATTTTCTCACTTCCTCTCAAATGTACATGTCACTCAGTGCCTCAGAAGATGAAAAGTTCTTTGAAAACCATAATTTGGTTCCCCCTGACGCCTCACCTATGTATCGTTTCAATCCTGACACAAAATAATACTCAGTTGTCACACTTCAAAGTCAACTTCCTGAGTCATCCCCATCTGATCTATTTTCTATTGTGTTAGAATATCGGTTGAAGCATTTTCTAGACCATCTCTTTTAACTACCAACAAGTTTAGGATGATCAAAATCTGTTACCGCTTCATAAAAAGACAAATACGCCTCTCCCATCATCTCCCTGATGATTATCATTGAGCTTGCCATTGCTATGTCTTACCGGCAAATGTTGCTTTTTCGTGTCTCCATTTTGTGACTGGTCTTTCCCAACTGCATTTACTGTCCTGCAGACAACGATAAGATATAATTTTGCTCCACACGTTGTCTTTTCTTCTTGCTACGTACCCTGGCCACTTTGATTTTTGTTGCTCATTTACTTGTAATGAGTAGTCATTTCTGGTCCCCCTCAGATACATTCTCTTTTGCTAGTTATTCCTTATTACTCCTTCCATTCCATCTAATTATTGCAGTGCTCTTCTTATAAATATAAATATATATATATATATATATATATATATATATATATATATATATATATAATATATATATATATATATATATATATATATATATATATATATGTACATATATATATATACACACACACACACATATATATATATATATACATATATATATATATATATTATTTTCATTCATAAATTTTTCTCACATTGTTTATTCTACTTACGTTGTCTAGGCCAAGTGATGCAATAACCGTACTTACGTTGTCTGGGCCAAGTGATGCAATAACCGTATAATGATTGGCGGTCATTTCAAACGAGAGTTTCTATACAATATAACGTAATTTAAACTTACATATTCATGCGACCTGGTTGAGTTCATCTGTGTATTAAATTTTTCAAACATTAAAAGTGATCACCACTAACACAACTGCGGACTTCGATGATGATATCAGTGTTAAGAGTATCACAAAAAACGATTCAATTCGATGGGCACCTTACTCTTCAATCAAGTTTCAGGGACAATGATTGAGCTCTAGATTTTACTCACTTACCATTCAACATATATACTCTAATTAAAAAAATATTTCCAAGTATCAGCACATGCATACACGCACACAAACATGTTCACACATTCTATTCCAGTAACGTTCAATACTAGAGGCAGATCTAATAAATAGATGTTACATGGAAATTAAATGTTCATTATAGCAGGGATATCTGTTTCGCTATAAAAGATTATTCGAAAAGACCCTTTAAGAGATCTTGTACAACAAAGCAGAGGTATTTGCTGTAATAGCTCTTTAATTTCCATGTAATATATATACATAGTTCGTGTCTGTTGTGCTTGGATGTGTGTCTATATATCTTACAATTGTAAGAACGACGCCTCATCAGTGCAGTAAGAGAGTTGCAAGGCACCCTGACGCCTTTGCAGTACGGATTGCTCGGACTGGGTCATTTTTGCCTTTACCAACTTACAGAGAATTGACTCGTCGTCGTCAAGAAGCAAATGAAAAAAAAAACCTATAACATTCATGCATATAGATATATGAATCTATTCTTCCCTCTTTTTTCTCTCACTGTTTCTCTCTTTCTACACAAGCACTTACTTACACACACGCTTAACACACACACACACATATATATATATATATATATATATATATGTGTATGCAACGTACACATGTGAGAATCATGCTCAACCTCACATGGAGAGATCTGAAGACAGTACAGTGTATAGGGAAGAAAACAGGAATCAGAGACAACATAGAATCTATTAGGAAACTTTCATGGCAATGGGCATGTTTAAAAAATGACAGACAACCGATGGACATCACGACTCACAACATGGATTCCTAGAGATCACATGTAGAACCGAGGCCGATTGAATACACATTTGACAAATGAACTAGACAGATTCGGAAAATACTAGCTCTGCGATGCCAACGATAGAGAAGTGTGGCGAAAACTGGGGAAGGTCTATGTACAACGACAGACGTTAAAAGACTAATGAGGATGATGATGATGATGATGATGATATATTTGTGCGTACGTGTATGCATATAGTCTCCTCCAATACAGATTTAGAGAGATTTTGTCAGTCCGTGCTGACAAGTAAAATATTTTATTCTTATACTGTATGAAAAAAAAGTTTTCTGATTTTTTAAAATATGGTATATAATTTTTTAAGTTTTTGATTCTTATACATCTTAATCTGTTAGAATCTGAACATAAAACAACTTCCAAGACGATAATAGTGTTCCTTACAAAGAATAAGGTGACGGAATTTGAACGTCCAACAAATTACTGAAGAGTAGAGTATTCTATTCTTATAAAAGAAAGACTTGTGTTCTCTCGTACACGTGCAGACATACACATATTTTAGTATCAGAAATCATCACACATCTAATATTCAATCTGAGAGTAAGTATATGTAAGTATGAATGTGTTTTCAAAAATAATTCAAAAATCACGCTATCCTATATTTGAGCTCACGTATAGATGTGCTTATTTGTGTGAGTATATATATATGTATATATATATATATATATGTATATATATATATATATATATATATATATATATATGTATATTTACTATATATAAATCTATATATCAGATTTATAATCTTTCCACTCGGCTGTCCATTCGTTTTTGAGGCCAGGTTGTCAAGTAATTCATGAAGATTATTCGTCTCCTGGCTTTTGATTACATTTTGCGGAAGACGTCATCGATTGAATCCTGTCTGATCATCTGAGATTGAATCATATCGCTCTCACTAGAAACCCTTTTATAGTTCCGTTTATTTAATAGTCTACCCGTCGGCTAAGAAGTCATCATTCTTCTCTCTCCTCGTTCACACTGACTTAATTAAAGTGATTTTGATCCCATTTTTTCCTTTTTTTCTACTTCTTATATAAATATGTGTACACCTGCATCCATTCATCTATGTGCAAGTAAGGGTGCAAATATGTTTGTTATATCACAAGAACGTCCACTGGTCTGCAACTGAGCATTGGCCATTCAATCTCTATGTATTTATCCAGCTAGCTCTTGATACAGTAAGATGTTCAGACCACATCGATGATTGGTGCTGAATTTAACGGTGGATAATATTTGAAACCGTGGAAAGACACAACACTACGTATAGCGATCGATCAACTTACATCTATATTTTTCCTGCTTTTTCCCCTTGGATATCATCTCGATCATCTTCTCAATTTCTTACGTCTGTTGGTAGGAACATCGAAAAAAAATATTGATTATATATATATATATATATATACATACATATATATATATATATATATATATATGTATATATACATACATATATATATATATATATATATATATATATATACATATATATATATATATATATATATATATATATATATATATATATGCATGTTAATTACTGGATTAAAGAAATGTTGATTTTAAGCTGGATAAAAGTAGAATTAATACATAAAAAATGTTAAATTAAAGATTTAAGTCCTCAACATGGAATGATATAACAACAGTGATATCACGCAGTGCGAGCTTTTGATAGAAGAAATATATTCAAAGATGATTTCATTGAACGTACAACAACAAAGTAATAAGGTAAAACGCATTTAAAGAAAGTATTAATTAAAAAATATAGGTTTTATAATTTGATTGGAATAACAGCAACGTAATTGGAGTAAGTATGACGAAAAGCACTCATCAGATGGAGTCGTATATTTTGGCTGAATAGTGTTTCGATTTGATCAGAGTGAATCTATTTTTGATCTACGCTCAGATCTTGCATCAAATCTACCTGCCGCATAGCAATTTATGATAAATATCAGTACTTCACATAAATGAGTCACCGTAGCTCGTGCATCTACAAGAATTATCCAAATAATTATCTAAAACTATTTGAAAGGGTGTATGAAAGGAAAATATGTTCTAGCTAAAATTATCTGAGATGATATATCTTTTATCTGTAATAATCTAGAGATAACTACCCCAAGGGTTCTGGCATTTGGGTTCAGTATGATCATAGAAACGTAAAGAACATTTCTTTTGAAAAAATGGAAAGAAAACGTGTTAGATCATATGTAGTGATGTACTCATGCAAATGTTCAAAGTTTTAACCCCCAAAATGTGACGAGGCGCACCTGGAAGCACACACACATAGACACATAGATAGATAGACGCACTGACATATGTAGAGACGAAAACATTCAATGGTCCATTTGTCTGGCTTGTCCGAATATTTGTTGACCTACAGTGATTTAACACGTGAGTCTCGGTATATGGCAAAAAGCAATATTGTATAATGTATTTTTTTAATCTGTGAGTACTAACTGAAAAACATGGCAGAATGATTTCCATCAATTTGATTAATTTTGTCTGGTTATAAATAAATTGTTGGCAGTTATAAAACATTGAAAGTAATTTCATTTCTAGATAAAACTTGCTGTCTGCTTCGAGATATCAGACAACGTACAAGTGACTTTAACTATGTCTCTACCAGAGTATTTGTTTTTTGGTTCATGTGATTGTTTCTAAGAAGCCGTTACATCGAAAGCAAATTTTCATAGCTGAATTCTGTCAAACTATTTGTTCACCAGCGTTATCTGGTGCTCTAAATTAGCATAAATATTGTCACACAAGTAACAATATTTTTATTGCTGGCTATATTTTTCTATAAGAAATTGAATATGTAACAGATTGTTTATTGGTTCATTAAACATCCCTGTCTGATAAATTCATCATCATCATCAGTCTTTTAATGTCCGTCGTTGGACATAGACCTTCCCAAGGATTTGACACACTTCCCTATCATGGACATCACGGAGCAAGTACTTCCTGAACTTGTCTACCTCGTCTCTCCATCTAACATTTTGCCGGCCTCGGTTGCGCATGTGGTCTCGGGGAATCCATGTTGTGAGTCGCGATGTCCATCGATTGTCTGCCATTCTTGCAACATGGCCAGCCCAGTGCAATTTGATATTTTTAATGGATTCTATGATATCCCTAACTCTTGTCTTTTCTCGGATGTACTCTGCTGTCTTGTGGTCTCTCCATGTGAGGCCCAGCATTATTCTTTCATGTGAACGTTGCATGGTTCTCAATTTACGGGTCTGTCTCTTGGTTAGGTTCCATGTTTCAGCTTCATAAGTGACTATTGGGAGGATGCATTGGTTCTACACCCTTCTCTTTAGGATCGATGCAATCTTATTATTTTTGAAGGTTGAGCTAGCTCTGCCAAAGGCTTGCCAACCTAGTGTGATTCTTCACTTGATTTCTTCTCCTTTTGAGGGTCTAATGGAGATTCGTTGTCCTAGGTATGTAGTGGTCTACTTCTTCCAGTTGTGTGTTCTCGATTTTGATCTTAGTGTTAATATCCCTGATGTGGTTGTTGCACATGATCTTTGTCTTGCTGAAGTTCATGTGTAGGCCAAATTTCTTGCTCTCTTCATTTAGTTCATCTATCATTACTTGGAGGTCGTGTAGGTTCTCTGCGAAAAGGGCTAGGTCGTCTGCAAATCTAACGTTGCTCAGATACTCGCCGTCTATCCTAATTCCTTTGCTCTCCCAGTCTAGCATTCTGAAGATCATCTCGAGGCAGGCTGTGAAGAGTTTAGGTGAGCTGGTATCGCCTTGTCTTACTCCTTTCTGGAGCTGAAAGGGGCTCGAGTCTTCATGTAGCCTGATAAATGAGCTGCTGTGATTGTATATATGTTTCAACACTTCAACATATACTGGATCTACACCTTGCCGACTGATGGCATCCATGACCTTAGGGATTTCTACTGAGTCGAACGCCTTTTTGAAGTCGATAAATGCTACGGCAAGTAGTAGTTTATACTCAGCTGCTTTTTCTTTCAGTTGATTTATCGAGTGCAGGTGGTCCATGGTCGAGTAGCTTCTTCTGGAGCCAGCTTATTCACGTGGCTAGTTTTCATCGAGTGTTTTTGTGTTTCGGCTGGTGATGATCTTTGTGAAAAGTTTGTATTCACAGTTGTGTAGGCTTATAGGCCTATAGTTGTTGAGGTCTTTCGGGTTTCCTTTTTTATATAAAAGCATTATGATAGCAGTGTTCCAATCATCCGGGACTTTACTGTGTTTTAGACACAAGTTGAAGAGGACGGCCAGTATCCTAGTGATGATTTTACTCGCTTTCCGGAGTAGGTCGATGGTGGTGTTGTCTGGTCCAGGGGCACTTCCTTTTTTCGTCTGTTTAATGGCTTCTTTCACCTCCCACGGGGTTAATTGCTGGAAGTCCTCAAGTTGATTGCTCATGTCTTGCGTATCTTGCTCATTGTTTTGTAGTCCTTGTTTGGACAAATGAAGTTTTGGTAGAATTCTTTGGCACGTTCGACAGTCCTGTCTCTGTCTGTTGTTAGGTTTCCATTTTCCTCGAGTATGCTAGTTATTTGCTTTCGTCCCGAGTTGAGGAGGTTGTTTATATCTTTGAAGCCTCGACCTTTTCAAGAGTCTAATCGATGACTGCTGTCGTGTATATACACTGTCTTCCTTTCGTTTAAAAAACCAAAAAGAACCCCAAAAACGAACAAACTCTGAAAACAAAACAATCCCGTATCCCTCTACCCCTCCCGCTACCTCGACCTGACTTTGACTGGCTGGCCATAAAAACAAATGGATGGTTCTGTGTTCCATCGAATCTAAGTAGTAAATTCTTGCTGCGAGACGGACATGAAATACTTTTTAGCAACGAAAGATGAAAGATTCAAACCTTTTCAACTGCTAAAGTGAAGTCCCCAGGACAAGTGAAATTGCTGCAAATTGAGATGAGTATTGTTGAATTTTCTGAATTTATTTATTCATTTCCTCATTGTTTGTCTGATAAATAAACAGACACAAATGAAAATACAGACATGGGTCTCAGAAATAACCAAAGATTAAGTTATCTTATTTTTTCTATTGATAGCGTATTTTTGCCCTTGAAAGGTCACCTTTCACATTTATAAATTCAGCTTAATACGGTTCAAAGCCAAATAAATTGGAGTAGGAGGATAAAGACTGAGTTATATGATACTTCCATGTAAGGATGCAATGTTGGCATTGGAAATTACTATCTAAATCTTGATTTTCACCTGGTCTCAAACACCAATCTTCGGTACCAATGGAAAATACCTGACTATCCCAGGTATTGATGACATCTACTGTGGTTATTGTTTGTATTAATTCAATATTTTCCGTGATTTTTCGGGTCGTCTGAGATTAGGGTGACTTTACTCCAGGACATTTCCTGGCGTGGAAAGCGTAAATGTATTCTGAGTTTTGTCTGGACTGCCTCAAGACCTAAATATCGTTTGGGGGGGATAGAGGTGGGAGGATTGTGTTTTGTTGACGAGCACTATTCAAAATCCGTGTTTTTGCCTGGACTTGAATACCGACCGTTTGTAACAGAAGAATACGCAACGATCACAGCTAGGAATTCGGATATCATATAGATATACTGAATATACCCCAAGGTTATCCGGCTAGTACACACACAAGCACTTACACACAGACAGACACAGACAGACACACACACACACATATATATATATATATATATATATATATATATATATATATTTATATATATATATATATATATATGTATATATTTATATATATATATGTATATATATATATATACACACACACGCACATATATATATATATATAATTATACGATTGTCTGTATGTGTACGTGTGTGTGTGTGTATGTGTGTGTGTGTATGTCTGTAAGTGTGTGCATATTGAAAGTAAAGGTCCAGTTTTGATATTACATTGTAGATAGAGCCTGCATCCTCTAAAACATTTGAAAATGATTTTTTCTCCAAACCTTTTATCCAATTTTAATTAGGAGAAGACTTCCCTACCCTTTGAACCTCAAAGAATTATATATACGTTTATAAATTAATCATGAATTACACTATATTCTATTAAAACTCTATCTGAATATTTTTAGTATTTGATTCTCGTTCACACATCAAATATATATTTTCTGTTGGTTATTGTATTTTCTCTTGAAGAAATCCTCGCATTAATGTGGAATTGATCTTGGAGGGGAGTTCTTACCATCACTAAGTACAGAAATTCTGAGCAGATTATCATTTTATCTTATGTTGTAATTGAATCAGTGTTTCGCAATCTCTCTTACTTTCCAAATGTGTTGAAATGGCAAAGTTAGTAGTATGGAAAAATCCAATTTTCATGATTGTTTTGGGTTTCTGGTTTTTGATTTCTGGTCAAGTGTGTTGAAACAATGAAAATTTACTCTGAGTAATTCTTTCTACTCCCACCCCGATGACTATCGCTTTAGAATTTCAATCACTTCCTCAGTCTAAACCAACTGTATTTTTATATATTTTCTATATATGCAAATCTAATTACATTTCTCGTATCAACGCATTTTTGAAAAAAAGAAAAAAAAACTCAGTACAAAAATGTTCATATGTACGCTTAATTTCGGTTTAAAATTCACTTTCATGATGAATAAATCACCTTTAAACAACGGTTGTACATTCTACGTTGCGCTCTCTTCGTATCTTAAGAGAAATCCCAAATTAATGTTTCAATAATTTCCAATGATAATCCAATATATTCTTTTCATCTTGACTGCAAACCAGAAACCATATTTATTTTCTGCTAAGGATATGTGTACACATTATTTGCTTGATAAAGGTGTCCAATTCATTAACATCAGGATAATTCCATGAGAAGCATTTTCTGCTTACTACGAAACTCAAGCGATGCATTCCTAGCTTTTACGAATTTTTCCAGCGTAAAATACATCACTCTTTTTCCTTTTGGGGAATCTAAAAATACCTAACCTATATCACCACTTGAAGACACTGATCTTTTGAACATGCAATCTTGTATCCCAGTAAATTTGATCTGAAAAGTTTTCAAAATAAAAATAGATGTTTTGTTTTCATTGTATTAGGTTGTATCACTTGAGATGTTGGATTTGTTACAATTTTTGACTTGGATTCAAGTAGTTTTTTTTTGTATCATTATCTTATTTTATTATTAACGACTATTGTACATCACGTTTTAGATACTTCTTTCATCATAATATTTTTATGATTCATGTTTTCACCTTTTGTTGGATAGTTGAATGGAGAGTACTTACACTGCTACAGTACTGTCACTTCCTGTCACTTCTGTTGAGCTGATAGCCAGGGTTTATGAATAGGCGGCAGTTGAGTGACAGCAGTGGTACTCAAGTTGGTGAATCAATTCTAAGTCGTTGGGATGACACACAGTTGGAGACAGGTGTTATAGTTTGAGTAACCAGACGTATTGTATTACAGTATCAATAGGATAAAAATAGATGAATGGAAGATAATTGGTTCCCACTTCACGTTCATAATGGCTCATTACAACTCTCTCCGTAGATATAACAACTGACAACGACAATGATCAATGGCTATATATATATATATATATATATATATATATATATATATATATATATATATATATATATATATATATATATATATATCACCTTTGAAAATATGTTGTCTATAGTAAAGGGCCGGTTCCTCTCTTACATGAGATTTTGAATTTGGCTAAAATACATTTGAAGTGAGGAGAATTATCAATTTGATAATTTAAGAACTAACTGCTACATAACTGATAATGTAATCAGAGTTTCAGAAAATTCTCTCGCCTGAAGGGGATATCAAAAATAAGTTTCGAGCGAAATATAAAAATGTTGTCAGAAATTAAAAGGTACCCATCGATCAATAATTTGAACAATTGTAACAAAACTTGGCTGAAATGACCGAATTGGACACTGGAAAAATAGTTCTACTCGAACAAACAAAAAAAAAAAATCAAAATCTGTATTGCTTGAAATTTGTTCATCCCAGTTATCACCTAAAGACAACAATCCACGTGTGAAACATGTTGCTAATTGAGATGAAAATGGCAGCTCTATGATAATGAGAAAAGAATATTTTGATTAAAAAAGTGCTTCTTATATTTGAGACATAGTGTTTTGTCTTCTTTTTTTCCTAAACACAGCCAGTCAATCTATTGATCTAAACTAATATTAATTTTCTTTCAATGTGTTTATATATAATTTGTCAAATGAAACTAAAACTAATCACTATACCTACATTGTAGATTGAATGAGACTCTGGAGCAGACAATCGAATTTTTTATTCTTGAAGCAAGTGAATACTCTGGAACTGCTTGGCGTCGTGAATGTCAGTTCTGACTGCCCAGCAACCGGAAAATCACTTGAAAATTGAAAATTGTATCAATTTGTGGGAAATATGCACTTTTGTATCAAATTGGCATTGAAATGCAAGACATGGGCTGATTAATATTGATAAAATCAAGTAAGTACATTATTTAATACGGACAGATAATAGCTCTGCTATCCCAGGAAACATTTACGCAACTTCATAATTAGAAGGTGGGTCTTTAAAGATATTCATTAAAACAGTAGATATTCATTGATACATTCATGAATAACATTGTAGAATAGGTGACCACAGGATAAAGGGAAATAGGGGCCCTTCGAGCATGTAACCTCCCAGGTTTCCAACTCTGGCATTTCTCTCGACGTATTACCGAAGAAATTCTCAGAAAAGGTTGTAACTCCCTTTATCTATATAAAGCTGATCAGTAAATGTAATGTGCCCTTGGCTGGAAACAATATGCAAAGCAAAACGTCTCATCGATTTTTTTCTGAGAACTCAAGGTGCAAAATAATTAGCTGTCCTTCACTTTTGATCCCAAGTGAATAAATATGTATTTGAACAAAGAAAAACGTGTGTATTGATTATCACTCTTCAGAAGTTCGCCGGCTGTCTTGAATTGACGGCAGTTTTTACTCACCTAAGGAGACCATCTTGAATTCAATCCTTTGGTAAAAGGTCAGTGGAAATAAATATGGAATAAAAAAATTCAAAATTTGCTGAAATACATACTTTTTTCGTCACTCTGCAGAGTGCTCCATTGATAATATGCCAGGAGATTGGGGCAAATATTGTTCGGTTGGTAATAAAAGCACAAAATAGGTACATATATTCTATGGTAAGTACTAATCATTTAAACATTCTCGAACTGTCAGTTGCCAAGGAACTCATATCCCAGTGTTACTGCTTGAATATCTGTCATTCTAAATAGTTACAACAAAAAGTTTCTCAACGTTTTTTGTAGTATCCAGTGAGTTCGATAATATACTAAAAGTTTACCACAGTGTGGCCACTGGATATGTATAATTTTCAGGATACAAATCCCCAAAAATCTAATCAGTTTTTTTTTAAAGAATTTTCCTCGGGTAAAATACCTCAATTTTTATCTCTTTTGGGGATCTAAAAACATAAAACTATGTATCTACATGAGGACTCTAGAACCGGGAATCTGGCATCCCCCTGAGTTCAAAATGAACGTTGTTGTTTTGTTTTCTTTCTAATAGGTTGTTTCACTTGAAATGTTGAATTTGTGACTTATCTATTGAAATTTATTGAGAACTTTCGGATATATTTTGTGGACAGACATGAGGGAATATACAAAAATAAAAAGATTAAAACCAGAAAAGAATGAAATATGTCTCTTGATCAAAAATAAATGCCAACTCAAAATGTAATCACATATTTCACATTTTATTGTTATGTCTTAAACGAAATTTGATTGGAATTTATTGAAAACTTCTTGAGATACTGCTAGGAAAGTATGGAGCTGAAACAAAACTGTACGAAAAATCACAAATATATTTTTACGGCAAAAAACCATATCCCAAGTCCGCTCCCAAAATTTAATTCCTTCTACCTCACACTGTGTTTTAACTTTCTAATAAATTTAACTGAGAATTCTCGCAAATTTCATATAGAGATGGAACAGATTATAAGGAAAATGCGGTTGAATTTTGAGGCTGATCCTGGAATTGGTATCTGATTGAGAAACATTTTCTTGGTCTAATATCTTATATATTTTTGTATCCACTCACGTCTGTTCACATTGTATCTCCATATTTTCCCTATAAATTTCATGAATAATTTTGGGAGATAGAACCAAAAGATGAGAAACTAAATTGAACATATTTTTGGTCAAATGTTGGAGATTTTTTAGTTGTGGATATTTTTTGCATTTTTCAATACATCTCTGTATTTGCTTCTGTCGATACATTCGGTATCTCCAAAAAGACTCGATGAATTTGAATGGAATTCAAAGAGATGACCAGGCGTGTCGTAACAAAGTAATGAAAATTCTTCTGCATGATGGATGACTATGCTTGATGTTTCTCCAGTGATACTTAAGAATTGATTTAAGAAGAAACTAAAATGAAATTCAAAAGAATTGATAATAAACAGATTATTTTCATCCACCGAATTTGGACTGAGCATCATTCTTAGAATGAATTGTGTGATCATTTGTGGTTTTGTTGAGATAGTTCAGTGAACAGGTTTAAAAAGTAGATCAGAAGTGTTGATATTAGTTGAAAGAAAATTCATGTGTTTGTTTTGTCAAGTGAATTTAATAAAATGCCTTTGTCTTCATAACCAAAGTAGTTGATATTCAATTGGCTCTGAAGATGATGCAACTATGTACAGTTCTGAATTCGAAGATGGTGTATTGGATCATTTTATCAAATGTTTGTATATGCGCTCTTACATTATATAGCGTATAAATTAATCCAACATGATACCAACAGATATAGAACCGTTTACACACATGCATCACCCAAGTGCGTACATGCACTTACACGTACACATGCACATATTCATTCAGATATATGCATGTATATAGGTACTAATGATGAAAACATTCATTTCACATAAGGACGAAATATGTGGTTTAGTTTAATCTTTCAGTTCTGTTTTCATGACAGTTATTTATGTTTTGTTTTAAATCTCTTCTACGAATCAAAATTGATATCAATTGGTTTATTCGGTTATTTTCCAACTTTGGTTTTTGAGTCTCATCATTTATTTTAATCTATTAAAAAAATACAATTGTTATACGCGTGCGGTGTTTTTTTTTTACTTATTGTGATTGTTTGCGTTCTTTTTCGTTTAAGTAAAGTAAGGAAGGCCAATTTTAATCAGTAATCAGTCGTCAAACCCCAACTGAAGAAACAAGAACGAAGGTCAATTACCCATTCTGGAGATTCCACTGGATGAAAACCTCACTGTAAATGGAACACTGGACTTATTTTAAACGGTATGTAGATTTCTATAAAAACATTGAGCACTCTCAAATAAGGAAATATGTCTTTTATAATTTTACATATATATATATATATATATATATATATATATAGACATTTATATGTATATGTTTTTATTAAATATAATACTCGGTGGATTGTTGGGGGAGGAGGAGTGTTTTTCTAATAATCAAATGAATGATTTTCCTGAGTTAGTTTTTTTTACTCGTAGTATTAATGATGGTATATACCAGTTTTCTTCCAACGTTTTTTTGTTTGTTCTTGCTATATTTCACTCTGTTGGATTCAACTTTTTCATCATGTTTAAAGCTGTTTTCAGAAAAAAAAGTGCTGTCCCTTGAGACTTCAGTACATTCATTACTAATATCGTTGAACATTGTTTCAATTTAGGAATAATATATTAATGGTTAAATTTGTGTTGATATATGCGATTGCAATTTTTTTCTCAGCATGGTTTATCGGTGTTATTATTCAGATTTGAAGTGACATCTGAAAAATGTTGAGTTTTCATTTTTCGCTTTGATTCGAACTTCATAGTTTTTTTCATTTCTTTTAAGGTGTATATATTTTTTGATTTTCCATTTTTACGCACGTTGATATTTTATACAATTAGTAGGCCATCTTCCTGGTACCGGACCGACATCACGGCTGAATTGAGACAGATCAAAACCACAGACATTGTTTTTTATCAATTTTTCTTGACTGTGAAATGGAACCATCCGTCTACAGGGTGTAATTATTTCTGTATTTCAGTTGTTAATATTTGTATAGAATTTCGCTAATTCCATGGCTTCCTCAAAGATTTATTCGGATATAAAGAAGTAGAAGCCCATGACGTCAAATTGTACTAAAGTACAAGTATTGGTAAACTTAGTAATAGTCTCATTGGTAAGTCTCTATTGGTTTAGTTGTAGTTGATGTCTTCAAATATTATCTCACGAATTTTTAGTATCTGTGAATCAGTTGGGTTAACTAAACTAACGGTGGGTCTGTTGATTATTCGCCTGAAGAGGATGAAACAAGGCAGAAACATGAATTTGTTTGGATTGCAAATCCTTAATCGATTATATTCGAAGTTCTACTCTAAATTGACTTATTGTTTAATGTTGAATGTATCGAACATTTTATATTATAAACCAATCATACCTTGGATATCGTATCATATTATATTATATTGCATTCTTGATTTGTATGGTGAGGATATATATATATATATATATATATATATATATATATATATATATATATATATATATATATATATATATATATGTATATGATAGATATTAGTATCAAACCATCTGAAATAAGGAAAGACATTTCAGGAAAGATATTTTGTTTGGATCGAATTATTTACAGTAGTGAGTGTAACGACGGCGATGATCAGAAAACTAAGAAATGAGCCCCGGGTGGGATTCGAATCCCCACCCTTGTTTCCATGGGAGCGCTTACGTGGTCAAGATCTACGCTGATCGATTGAGCCACTGTCAACTCCTCATCCATTACTTATCATACTGTAGACGATATGTACGTAGAGATACGTGAATATACAAGTAGATCTGAGACTAACAGAAGACTGGCCAGTGAGCGGACAAAGGAAAGAATGGGTTGAAGGTGTTATTTGGACCTACACCTACCGTCAGGGTCATCATAGCTCAATGAGATACAGAGGTGCTCACGCGGATGCAGATTCTAATCTCACCCGAGACTTATTTCCTTTTTTTTTCTAATCATCGCCATTGCTCCGCTCCATGCCGTAAATAATTCGGTCTGAGAAAAATTTAGTTCCCAAACTGTCTCCCTCTGTTTCACACAAGCATGCATATATACATATATATATATATATATATATATATATATATATATATATATATATATATATATATATATATATATATATATATATATATATATATATATATATGTATATATTTACATGCATACATATATATGCGAGGAGAGCTCGATATCGACGATAGAACATATGTAAATATGTGTACATAGAAATCCAGTTCCTCACGGTAAATCTGAGTTTCATGACAGTGGTGCAATCGTAATATCGCTCACTACGCTTGAGAGAAGTAGACAGTCTGACGAGTGCAACATCAACTACCCCTTAGGTTAGTGGACGGTCTGACGATTGCACCGTTGAGAACTGAATTCTGTAGGCACACACATACACACACACACACACACCACACACATATTTGATTTTAAGTAGGTTTATTTCATAAAGTGCTCAATACATTCAACATTAACTTAAGTTGAGTTAGAGCTTTACATAATGAAATAATGGATTTTTTGTGATATCAAGAAACGGATATATGATTCGATAGAATGAGTATAAATTAGGTCATATTATATTAGAACCCTTATTTGAAAAAATCTCCCGTTATTACACAGTGAATGTATCATGAATTCTTTCATCTATTTACGTTGCCTGGGTCCAATGGAAGAAACAAATAAAGCAGATATAAACCGTGAATACCCCAAGAGTTTGGACTTAAAACAGTTAATCGGAGCCATTTACCTTCGGCTCTTCAGCTCAATGGTTAGAGAAAAGTCATGTTGAAGCAGCTACCTTATCGGTCGAAGGTTAGATTCGTGCAGCAGCCCCATTTCTTTCAACAACCCCATATATATATATATATATATATATATATATATATATATATATATATATATATATATATATATATATATATATATATATATATATATATATATATATATATATACGTATGTTTTCAATTTGAAACCATATTCCCCATACTTATTTGAATACGCACATTCACCGATCCATTACTTAATATTATGCTCTTTCCAAACTTTCAGTTCCATCCTCTAGCAAGAGAAAAATCAGAACCTGTAATATTTTCCAGGGTCATCGATTAGATTCGTGTCTGCTCTTTCTGCCTTTTATCTTTGTCTACTGACATCTTACACTGATCCTTTGATGAATAATACGTCTATTTGATTTCTCTTCGGCTGCTTCTCTTTCTAAAAATAGGAAAGAGTTTCGTGTCTACAACGAGGAATTTTCACCTCACGGACGAGCACAGCTCTGTTTTCAATGAAGATCGTCTTCATTTTCTGATTCCAAGTCAGCGTTGCTGGTTCAAGCTCCAATTGCTTTTCACCTGTAATGCTGTAATTCACTGAGAAACTATGAACGGTAGATATCTAGATATATTTTCATTCATTGTAAGTCTGAACCACGGACATTAAAAGTTATTTGTATTCTCATTTCCCGATGTTTTTTTCTTGATTGAACAGATGATATTCATAGAATATTGGGTTTATTTGATGCAAGTTAGGTAGCAGATAAGAAATTTAAATTCTCAGTTTTAAAATTCTTACACGCACATTTGAATATTCATGTGCACCCCATATATATATATATATATATATATATATATATATATATATATATATATATATTAGAATATGGATTCGATACAAAAACTGACTCATGTTTCTGCCCTCTCCAGGCCTCATCAGGAAAATCAGGATTCACCTGATGAGGCCTGTAGAGAGTAAAAATGTGAGTTAGTTTGTGTAGCGAATCCACATTCTACTATTTATTTCCAGCTTCACATTAAATCAACTTAACTTCAATAATAAGAAGTTGTATGTATCGAGCACTCTATGAAATAGATCAATTTCATATCAGAAGTGGCTTTATATTATTGATATATTATTATATTATGTTATAATGCTAGCCTGATTTGTACTACATGTACTATATATATATATATATATATATATATATATATATATATATATATATATATATATATATATATATATATATATATATAATGAATCTATCTTGAGGAACTCATGGAGATTGGTTTTTTCAGGTAGATGTCATGGTCTACTATATTTAGTCGTGCCTTTTCGGTTCTGAACCCTTGTGTTCAACGTATTTGCTGCACACAAAATCAGATTTCACTTGAATTCATTTGAAAACCAACATTTATCTTCTCTTCATCCAGTTGGTCTGCCATTATTTGGAGTTCATTGACGTTTTCAGCAAAAATGACGATGTTTCATCAAACAGTCAGAATATTTTTGAACTCTTTAAAGGGAAAATTAGTTTTCTTTAAATCATAACGCCGTGAAAATATTTTCTTTTCACTTTTGATCCCTTCAAAGGCTAAAATATTCCAACTTCACATTGCCTAAATAAGAAGAAACATGAAAAAACATATTATTTACTCGTCCGTGATGCTACTTTCATTTTTGTGAGTATTCAGGCCGGAAGAAGAAGGGGGTGAAAGGCCAACAAACGTGGGGTAGGCCTGGACACAACCTTTGCTCCTGATTTATTTCTCAAAATATTTATTAAACATGATTTGTTTCTCTTCTGTTGGAGTTGTTAGTGAGATCAGACCCAATGGAGGGAGGATCCACAACGAGTGCACTGCAACTGAGATAATAGAATAAAATCTCTATAAAATATAATTTGCTCTTCTGTGTCGTTGAATTGAAACCTGGGTTTGAGTTGAATTTCCCTGAGCAATATCTACGTATATACGTATGTATTAGATAGGGATGTTCATATTACCTATTTCAATTTTGATTATTTCTGTTTCTTAAAAAAACTTTTCAGAGAGATAAATTTCTTTCTTTTCTATCTCAGCTCATATCTGTGTAAGGCAATTCAAACTGAGGTTATCTGGAGTCGTAAAAAATGATTAGATTTCCACAAAATATAATCATGCCAAAATTACAATAAACACTCCATTTTAAAAATGTATATACACTTCGAATAGAGACACAAGCAGGGGCAGACACAGACATACATATGTATGTGTGTGTGTGTATATATATATACATATATATGTGTATATATATATATATATACGTGTATATATGAATGTGTATATATATAAGTATATATATATACATATATATATATATATTATATATATATATATGTGTGTGTGTGTGTGTGTGTGCATGTGTGTGCATTCACGTGTGTGTATTTCATAAGATTTAATATTAATAGCTTCATTAATTGATATCATGAAATAATTTATCTCTCTGCAATAACAACACTAACAAAATGAGAAAATATTTCCGTGCTACTGATCAATTATTCAGTTTGATTGATACTGTGTAATGTAAGTTATGATTTCTTTGATTATCATTAACTTTGTTTTCTTACAGTAAAGAATAGAAAATTTCATCCATTAATCTAAATATGGCAAATGTTCATTCGTTTGCTTACCCCCCCCCCTAATACGTAGAGGTCTTATGAATTCCGAGATGGAGGCATCCGTTTACTCCAAATTTGTCCTCCAGGTTGTCATAGGATAGATGGCACTGACCAACTCTACTTCTCACACCCTAATTACAATTTTCAGTGGAAGTACCAATGTCGATTTGGTAAAATGAACAGAAAATGAAATCAGTAGATTTTCTTTAAGCATCTTGTTCCACTCCAGTCCACCGATACTCCTGAGCCAACTCTCAGCCCAAATACGTCAATGAAATATGGACAATTCGAATCCGACAGTCTATTTTGAAGAACAAACTATTAACGCCAGAATCTAACTCATCAATTCTCACGTTCAAGAATTTTTTCCAATGTTTTCAAGAGCTACGCGAGGTTTCAATGGTCTGATTTGGTATATGTGTCGGACCAACGTACTGGGGTTGGTATTTAATTTAGTGAGATCTCTTCAAAAAATTATTTCATTTTCTGTGTGGTCATATTTGAATTTCTTTCGCCAGGACAACGACGGATATGACTGCTAATGATTTCAGGAACCCGTAAAACTCGTCCCCTGAAAAGGGGAGTATTTATTTGCAATCTGTTTATTTTTTATCAACAAAAATGAATTATTGAATAATTGTAGATCAGAATGAGAATGGAACTAGAAGAAAAGTCTGTTTAAATACAGTTCGATATTTTGTTTTTATCAATATATCTTTATCTACGAGTTTTAAATTGACCCGAAAAGATATCTTTCACGTAGGAACAATGATAGCTTAGTGGAAGAGAGTACAAATCTTGTCTAGGATGTGTGAAATAATCCTCAATCCTGGAGATTTCAATTGATTTAGATATAAATTTTCATTTATTTAACATCAATTTTTGTTCCTTTTTGGTGTCTTCAAATTCCCTTCGTTTTCAAAACTTCTTTTCATTCGCCCATCCTTCTCTCTTCTATAACTGTAATTTTCGTTTCAATGTTTCCCCCAAGATGATTTATTCTTCTGCATTCTTTGAATTTATTTAAGTAATTCTGTATCGTCTTTTGTTTGCCTTTGTTTATTATATTTCCACTGAATTACATTCATTCATGACGTTTGAGCAAGCGTGGGCGTTGACCTTCAGTGTAGGATCTTAACGAACTTGAAATAATCACCTTTGTTTGAAAACATTTGCTTTCATTGTTTTCAGCCTCCTATTTTGTTGTTTTAGCCTATTCAGTTGTTGTGTTAAATGTTCTTAGGAATCAACGGAACCTTTTGTTGTTCTTGCACCTTTGTGATTTCATTCATTAGCAGAAATCACGTGATTATCTGCTCTTACTCTTTCGACAAATTCGTTACTGCATTCGAATATTTCCAGTACCAATGACCAACCAGACCTCCAATAAAGTTCTTCGAAATTTTGAACGTCTATTTTTTACTTTGAATTACATTAAAATGAATTATTTTGTAGACTCTGGAGCGAATATGAAAAGATTGAAGATAAAATCTATTCTACTTTTTTGCCCACGGACTGCAACTCAGTTTTTTTTTGGCTGTTCCATTCCGGTCTTTCTGAAAATGGTAGAACGTCTTCAGAGGCGTTATAAGGCATGCCTCAGAACAAATGGGAATAGCTTACATGCAACAGATTTTTCTTTTGTATTTTTGGGTCAGCTTCAAATGCTTCAACATAATGAATCACCTACCTTTGCTAAAAGAGGATTATACGTTCAAAACATCTGGTATTAATGATTATAAGGTACCACTGAAAATATTTCAATGGTAATTTTTGAATTCAATGTAAGGGGAGAATTCCTCAATTGATTCTCTGCTCAAGGCACAAGACATGTTATATCCAGGGATCACAGAATCTTCAGAGCTAGTCAAATTAAAAGGCATTGATCAAATGTACTGAACATTTTCTAAAGAAATATCTAGAACACACATGCTGATATATACATACCATTTATGAAGAGAGTGATATCTTGAAAATGAAAGATGCATCAATAAAACACATCTACAAGATGAAACACATGTTAGCCGTCATATATATATATATATATATATATATATATACATATATATATATATATATATACATATATATATATATATATATATATATATATATATATATATATATATATATATGCAAATAATTAGCACTGCTCAAAAATAATTCAATAATGAAAGTAGTGTACTTACATTTCTAAATTTAATATTCAATCTTAATGAAATGGAGCTCAACATATTTTTCAGGAAATCAATACTGAGCAATCGAGATTATAGAGGAGAATCTCTACTTGTTTTGTGGTAAGGATTAATGAAAAACAGATTTACCATGAAACACGTGTAGATCTTTCCATGTATATATATATATATATATATATATATACATATATATATATATATATATATATATATATATATATATATATATATATATATATATATATATATATGTGCCAATTTGTACTAACTTAAGGTACGAAGTATAGCTTAACATGTGAACTCTTTAACAGATACTTTTCCAAAATAATTTTATTTCAATTTTTTCTTTTCCCACGCACAAGTGATGGCCTAACTATTCATCATGGATTCAACAGAATAGAGATATATTTGGAAGGGGGAGGGTAGAGACACAGCACAAATATCACATAATCAGTCAGTTTTTGATTCTGCATTGCTTTCAAAACGTTTGTTTCGTTAGCAACGCTTTCACGTGCATTTCGGTAACCGAACTCATATTCAGCATGCACAGACATATATTCTCTTAGATTCGTACAGATGATTGTTTGTGTATTTTTTTCTTTCGTTCTTTAATACGTTCCAGGTAATAAGCTTACTTACAGCCACCATCAATATGAGTCTAAAAGCAATCAATTATTCCGATAGTGGCAGGCTCAGAATCTCCTTATTCAAATTCATGAACTCTTACATGTTTTTTCTAATAAACGGAGGTATTAATCTTCTAATGGAACTTAGAGGATACAAAAAAATAGTCCATGGGGTTTCTGTTATGAAAAAACCGATCACGTGCAAAATAGATACTCTTATCTATCTATTTGATAAGAAAACAACGTTATATTTATAGAATGTATTCTGAACAAAATGTTTCATTGAAAGATATTGATACATATCACTGATCTACGCTCAGATGATTTAGATTATCTCAGTTTTCGGTTTATTGTATATTGCGTTCTGCATATGGTTGTATGTATATTTTTTTCTCAGTTTAATCAAATGAATTAATTGAATAGCTTTAATGCGATTGTGTCTGTTTATTCTTTCATTTAAATATTAGGAAAATCTCGAATGTGACAGAAAATGGGTTTTCATCATTCTAGATAAGGTTACTGAGCCTGCACCATTTTAGATATTAGTCAAAGTCAAAGTAAGCTGGATTTATTGTTGGATGATTTTTGTTGTGAACAGTGAAAGCTTTGGGCATGTAATCAATAGAATGTGTGAGTATCATTTTAAATGCATTTTCAGTTTTGGTCTAATTTAGCTTCCGCTTGCTTTAGAAATAGCTTTTCTTTGAAGCTTTCGTCGTTTACTTCCACTTCGGTAACAACGACGGAGGCTTTCAGCTGCTAGTGTCGGCAGGGCGTTACATTTCCCCTTTCAAGTGTGTCCTTTTTTGTGGTCTTTATCAGTAACTCGTGGTAAGGTTCTCTGTGACACTTTCATTGCCTGGAATCTCATACAGAACAACTTCCTGGTCATCAAGTTCCTTTTCTTTACTTTTGTGGATGCCATAACCAAAATACACAATCAGTCCTGCAGTGAAGAAAAAAAGAGGAATAGAACAATTAGTTTATGTATTTGAGAATATATATATATATATATATATATATATATATATATATATATATATATATATATATATATATATATATATATATATATATATATATATATATATATATATATCGGCTCTGAAATCAGCAAAACAATGTCAATTACTATATCAAGCTCGCTCTGGTGATATCAGAATGAATAGAAATTGAAAAAAACACAACAAATTAGAGTAATAATAACAACGTTTCTTTGCATCAAAATACACGTCCTACTAAGAAAGCATATAAATGAGACCGTGTAGCTGTATTCCACGAAAGTTAGGGGAAAATCGATTTTTAACGAGTTGCAAAAAGAGGTTTCATCCTGACTTTGACGAGACTCATTTTGATATTTATGAAATCTTTGAATAAAGTTCTAGAACTTTCATTTTTTCTGTAGTGTATTTTTATTGTGTAAACTTACATTTAAGGCTACTTGCATTTTTCTGGATAAAAAATTATAAAACATTTGACTATCATAAATTCTCCGTGATAACCATAGCTGAGAGATATCATCAATAGCTGCATATCCAATTGAATCTTGAAGGCATTAAGGAATGAAAATTATGTCATGCACTGAAACAAAAGCAAAACTTCAATAAGAAACATTGATTCAATTTTGTTTTTGCAATATGGAACCCATCCTTAGAGTGCATCGTCGATACATTTGAGACAAGCTGTTTTTTTGCTACCCATGGCTGTGATTACATCAGTAAACAGTAAGCAATTTGTGTTTTCATGATTAAAGTTACTGAAATATACCCATGGATACCATGAATAACTATTCAGAGAATTGGGTAATTATATTGGACTATCGGTAAATACATAACTGCGTAGCTTATATAAGAAATGACGGTGTGATATTCTGACCCAGGAATAATGAAATCTTAATGTATTCCCGACCGAACTATTTTTAGAGGACTTGCAGGCAGACAAAACAGAGATGGAACTTTTCTCTAAGAATACGCACTAGCACTGGATTCTATGTAATGCAGGTCAATGTTAGATGTAAGTACCGAAAATCTATGATAGTGTCACAGCCTTATTTGTGATCTTTCAGTGAAGTATTAAGTAAGGAGTGTGATTCAATGCATACATCAGGAAAAATAGGGTAGAACACTCTCCTAATCGTAACATTTGATTTTCAGATATTGATCTGTTGTCTGCGATGTATGTGTGTGTACGACATTGATATGTGTGAATGAGAGCAAAGTATTGTGTGAATTCTAAAGAAGGACTTTGTTGGATAACATAATTGCATAATGTATCATCTCGTTATATTCTTGAGAACAACATTTAGCAAGATGCTTTTTACACATGTTTCATGAAGAATGCATTCTTTTGTGTAAACCCCTTCTTACTCTTCATTTTAACTATTGGGTACAAATACTCTGGTAATACATTTTGATTCTAAATAGTAACCAGAACCAAATGTTCTAGATATGCAAGTTGTACGCTGCAAACCTATCAGAGAATTTCCCCTGTCCCATGGGATGAAATATTCTTGCTGAAATTGCAGTGCTTTATTCTTGTCACCCCACGGCCAATTGTACATATATTGAAGCTGATGCAGGATTGTTAGAAACTATGAAAATTAAGAAGGAAGCTGTTTTTGAAAGAACAACTTGTCAATGGATCCTTGAAGTGGTGGCAAGCGGCTGGTGGGGATGCAACAAAGCAATAGCAATGAGGACCAGAGAACAACTTTGTGGGGTTTTTTTTCAAGAAAAATAAAAGCATTTTTGTAAGACTAAAGGTCAACTCAAAGACTCCACCGTTTTCATTTTCTTGTTCAAATTTTTTACTTATTGAAAAAGCTATTCTTGACCTGATTCAGATTCAGCCATATATCAAGTTTTTCTTGTTATTCTTCCTTCAATTGAAGTGTGATTTAATTCTGATTTTAAGTAACTGCGCATCCGACCGCCATCATTTAAAACAGAAGGAGAATCATTAATCTCTCTCCTGTCAAAAAGCTGTCAAGTTCCATTTATGATGTTTTACAAGTTTTTTGGACTCTGGATTAAAAAGTCCAATTCGACGTTTATCTTGAATGGAAATTTTCTTTTCTTATTTTGACTTTCTTCCTTCAGGCGAAAACAAGGAAAAAACTAAAGTATGAAATCTTAATAAATCAACGGAAACTCTTATTCTAAAGTATATTATAGTGAATAAAGTTGTAGTTTGTTATTTTGGAAAACTTTCTACCATATATGAACGGAAACATTGATTTATATTATGAAGCTGAAAGTTTGTTTTTATAATACTTGATATTACGAAAAGAAATGGCGGAAACTTTATGGTATAAAGCACAGATAATGAATTGCTGCTGAGGTGTGGCTAGAGATATAGGATTGGGATGGAGCTCTTTGAAGGGGACAGTAGTAGGTTCTGCCTTGTAGCGCAACTCTACCTGATCGTAAGTATCTATCCTGTTGGTAGAACATTTGGGGATGTTGCTCTATTTGTGGAAGCTGCTCTCGCTCACACTTAGAACCAAAACTTTGTGGTTATCGAAAGGAAATATTTTCTGTTTGTGACAATAAACTTCTTTCCTACATTTGAAGGTAAGCATGCATTTATTTTTATATCATTTTATGTATCCTTTTACCTGTCAAACCTCTCTATCTCTTTTTTGCTCTCTCTCTCTCTCTCCATATATATATATATATATATATGCACGTGTGTGTGTGTGTGTGTGTGTGCGTGTGTGTGTGTGTGTGTGTGTGTGTGTGTGTGCAATTAAGACCAATTCAGTCACCCTATATATACCAGTGAGCAAAGACATTTGAACTATTTTCTTAATAAGGTGTCGGTTCTCAAAGTGCTTGGAAAACAGCTCCTACCCAGTCAGCAACAGACTTTACGAATGAAACATTTTCTCTCAGGTCCGGTGCCAGAATATTAACAACAGTGTAGTATATTGTATGAATTGCAGAAATATTTGGAGGTTGGCAATTTTGTTTTCATGTAAATTGAAGAATGTTGCTCGTAAAGAATATTTGTTATGGTCGTATGATAATATTATGAAATATTAAACAAGGAATATTTTCTCATTGGGGATGATGTCTTCGTTGGCGTTCATTAACAGATGGATTATTTGATTTCATTGAGTGAAAATTCGAAATGTCAAGTAAAAACGTTCTGTAATTAGTTGCTATCGAGGTGAAAATGTAGATTCCATGCAAAAAGTTTCGAATGCATATTTGTTCTTTTATCGAAATCGCAAAGTCGTTTGAAGATGGGAATTCCAGATTGTTTTGATCAGAGATGCTCGGTGAGGAATCTAATTCAACTGACACGAAAATTAAATTATATCCAGTTCTCAAAAGAAGTCATGATAATTAATAACATATGATTTTGCACATAGCCACGTTGACTTGGAATCTCATTGGCATGGATACCAGAGGATTTTAAAGGAAAAAAGGTGGGCACTGGGGTTCGCTAAAGATATTACTTGGGATCCTGGCTGGCCACTTAGCCAGCCGTTCTTTCCGCTGAGAGAGTCGTCAAAGGCGACAAATGTGACCTGGAGCGTTTGAAAGAGAAATGACGCTACAGCATCGTAAACTTTGTCAGTTTTCAGTTCCATTTTACTAGTAAAAATTAAACAACGGTATCGCTGGGAGTTGTAAGTATGATACATTTTGACAAGCTGGAAATAGTATTTTATATGAAAATTACGTTCCATCAACTCCAAATCTGCCCCACCTGAATTTGCCGTGCAGATGGAGAGACAAAGTAAGGCTTGGTAATGAAGGGTGTAATTAGCGTCAGATCTGATACACTTTGCAAATAGTGTCAAGAAAATACAAAAATTATTTTCTTCTCTCTTCGGCTATGGGGTAATAAGTGTTTCAATTGTTGAGAGTGATACAGTAGAGGTTCTGCAAAGAAAATTTGTTCGTACAAAATTTCCCATAAGTGTTCAATGGGATAGATATCTCAGAAGTCCATGTCCAGGGCAACATTGTAAAGTCTTCCTAACGTTCCTGAAACCATTCTCTTGAATTATGGCAAGCGTCATTCCCACGTTAATAGCTCTCACAAATCGTAAAAACACTTTTGCCATGAAGGCATGTACTTAATTTTCAATGGCGTTTACATTGGTGGTATGCGACAAAATACCTTCCACATGAATGAAGAGACCCAGTGTATCCAAACGGAACATTGTTCAAATCATTATACAGCCTTGACCAGCTTGCTTTCCCGTTGTACGTAATGAGTCCATCACTTCCAGAAGATAAAGATGCATACATGTCCGGTCATTTAGGTGGAACTGAGATTCATCGGAGCGGACAACTGTTTCCTAGTGATGCATGGTTTCCAATACTTACGCACCTAAGGGAAATGCTTTTGCTGATAGGCATTGATTAGTATTGGTACTTTGACTATCCAGCAGCTAACCAGCCTTGTATGCAATAGATATCGATGTACTATGTGTTGTGACACATTCAACATTCACGTTAATTAAAGCAATCAATTACTGTCACAATAGACATTCTGTTATCTCATACTACTTTTCTGTTTTCGTATCGGTAGGTCTGGGTCGCCCAATGCCTTATCAGAGGTTGTTGTTTTTTCCTTCCTTGACCACTGCCGATAAGTACTCGCTAAAACCGTTTATGTGCACCGACATCTTTACGTTTCTGGAATATTCTTCCTAGTCTTCTTCTTAGGATAATTTGACCTTTATCAAAGTTACTAAAATGATTATTGCTGTACATAACAGAGACTACGAACATGAAATTGAATAGTCGATGTCCCTTTCTCATACTTGCACTGTTGAAACGAATAGGCAGCTGTCATTCCTGCAACATATCACTTATTAAAATGTTTTGGCTCATTTTTGGATATATCAGAAAAAAAGATGGTATGATCGCATTCAGTTTATGAATTAAAAGAAGGTGAGTGTGTATGTGTGTATTTGTGTTTGTGTGTGTGCATATGTGTGTGTGTGTGTGTGTGTGTGTGTATGTGTTTTTACACACACCTGTTTAGTGAGGCACAGCTATAACAGGTGTAAGCAGTGATGAAATATCAAATTTGGGATGAATAGGAATCCGTACATACAGACATACACACATACGTGTTTTTACTGGTCATTTTCTATTTTTCTGCAAACTTTCATCCAATTTTAGACGTTAATTTTCTTCGGATATCTCTGTCTTTATAAATAAAATTCTTTTTTGGAAGGAAAACCTCCATTATTGGTCAAATTTTATAAACATTTTACGCCATCTCATTGTTAAGTTTTATTGGAGAGCTTTGCATCGATAAACGTAAAGTGTCAGGAATAAAAGCACCGACAATAATGGTAAAACCTGATACTAAAATGATACTAATTCATCTCCTTCCAACGCCCTCACGCAAGTTGTTTAGAGAATAAAGGCTAGTATGGCTGGTGAAAGTAAAAGTGCAGAGCCTGAGGCAAATGATAATTTCAACGACAGCAATTAAAATTTATGCGCAAATCAGAGACTGTATTTTTTCGACAATTCTCTTTTATAAGCATTACAATTTCAGAAAGCTCAAATCACTTTTGTTCATCCAAATAAAATGAAGTGAAGAGACGCATATAAATGTATTATTTTCTGTGAAGAGTTGAATTGCATGTAGGGCACAAGTTGATTTGAAAATTTTTCTTCAGACACATTCAATGAAATATGAAAATAGATCAATATGCACAAACACATAAGAATGCACACAAAAATAATTATGACCCAGGGATGGTTGTTTATCGAAATAAGAACAATCAGAATATACACATCATTGCCAAATAAAAACGTAAATTCCTTTTCTGAAATTCAGAATCCTCGGGTCCTGGACCCAATGAATTCCTAATATGCGTTTTGAGCTTGATTTTAAAAAGGCTGGAATGCATGAAAAAGTACTAGTCGATAGGAGAGAGAGGTCTGGTGAGTAAAAAAGGTATGCTAGAGTTTTGCAACTTAGTTCAACGAATTTCTGTAGGGCTATCCGTGCAATATGCAAGCTTTTTTTGCTTTTCTAGTTGGGTATTAATGTCGAAAAAGGTTTGAATGGTCAATGTCCAGTTCTTTAGCAACTTTTTCAGTTGCAGCGTTGTGCTTCTGAATAATGGTCTTTCATTGGGTGTTGACAAACATGGGATATCGTATCCCCAAGGCCTTTGTTATAATTTCAACATTTTTCGAACAAATGTTCGAGCTGTGCGTTCGTTGACAGCTCTTTGGCCAAATACTTGGTTGATATTGCAAGCTGTTCATGTCACATCCCACAATTGCTAGATTCCACCCACATTGATGAGAAAAACGTTCAGCTTAAATAGGCAGAGCGAAATTCTCACTTTCAGATGGTATGTTCAATGGATTTGATTAAATAGTAATTTTCCAAAATGAGAATCAGAGTTGAGAAAAAAAAACAACACAAAAGCCTGCAATTAATTCAGCACTGAGCTAACAGTTTCGTGTCGGAGGAAATAATTTGCTGTAACCTGCAGTCAATGATTAACGCTGAATGATATCTGTTGCTGCAGTTAGTGAGTTACTAAACTGACTTTTGTCGATATTCAAGGGGGCCAAGAATGACCCTTACGAATGAGTCGTAAACTGGATTCGAGAATGGTGCATTCTTAGTGGTTCAAATACTTCGTTTTCTCGTCAAATCCTGATTGCTTGTTGCAATCCCATGGATCTGCTCAATCGAACAATTTTTTTATCTATTGCTAGCTTGGGAGTCATGGTAACCATTCTTGGAGTAAATAGTTCGGTCTTGGATTGGAAAATGCATTCCCAAATGATAGGTATTTGGAGAAGCTCCATTTATACTACGTTACTAATTCAATAGTGAATCAAAAAGAAGTTTATTGATCTTTAAGCTTTAACAAATCATATTTTATCTGGAAAAAATGGAATAAGCCGTTGGGTAAATTGTGATAGAAAATGGAAGATCCTAAATAGTACATCTTGATTTTAACTTCTCAAGCTTTACTTTTTTTGTCTCGTCAGATTTCTGGAGAGATAGAAAAAGAAGATACAGCTTGGGGAGGGTGAAGAAGATGGTTGATTGATGCGCTAATGTAAAAAAAGTACACGAATCAAGAAAGTGATAACTAGTTTATACCTTTGTTTATGCTTTGAGGTTCTTTGTTCGAATCTGATTGAGTGAACATTGCTTTATTCAGTCACAAATAAAAATTGCATAATTTTATACAGTTAGACAACAAACTTCTTAGCAATGATAACGATGCCATGTTCAATGCACTAAATCTACTGACACACATTATATTATGCCAGGAATGTAGTTTTACGAAAGGGTTCTTTCCAGACAACATATCAGATTGACGCCACGCCAAGCCTGAGAGCAAACGGGAAAATAGCGAAAGTTGGTTTCTATCGCCATATCGGCCTCTAGTCGAAACGGTGCATTAAAGAAATTTCTTTAATAGGATTTTGCTCCCGTTTGACTATAGTATCATGACGAGCATGGGGGAAATTCAGATACGGTCTTTTGCCTCAGCATAAATGATTGATTGATCTATGTACTCGGAGATTTCAAATAACATGAAGCAAGCACCTTCACTTGTATTGCTTGCATCGTCTTAAAAGCAAAAGTATCAATCTTTCCAGTAGAATTTTTTTATGGCTTTTCGCAAAATCAGACTAAAAAATAATTCGACTTTTGCTAGCGCAGATTTATAAAGGGATGAAAAATCCACTTGTATAACATGAATAAAATCGATGCAACATCCAATGCTAATAATATATGAA
Organism: Thysanoteuthis rhombus; assembly: GCA_963457665.1. NCBI lineage: Eukaryota > Metazoa > Mollusca > Cephalopoda > Oegopsida > Thysanoteuthidae > Thysanoteuthis > Thysanoteuthis major. Next base: position 2,977,174 of record OY735199.1, on the reverse strand, counting down.
TAACATTCATAGAAAGTGTAGATTTAGGATTCAATAAACTTCCTACATATCTACGTCCCTAGATTTGCCAGTGATGATACGAAGAGAAGACTTGTTGATGATATGCATGAATTCAGATTAATATTTAGGAGTAAGGATTGTTTTCTGCATTCACACCCTCCATCCCTGTTGCAATAACTCGAAGAACTACCCATGAGAGGTAGACATTCACCATTTAAAAAATCTTGGAATCCTTGATTTAGTGATTCTATTTGACTTTTAGCAAAACATTTTTGCCCCTTGCAGCGTGAAAGATATTCTCAATCAATCATCAGTTCCAGTCCTTAACTTCAGATAACAAAGCTGTGTTTGGTAATTTCCTTTCGATAAATTATCAAAAATCAATTTATTAGCGAACCAAAAAATTGATAAAGAAGTTTAATCGATGAAAAGTATCCGTGGTATTTAGTGGTACTTGCTTGAAAGGGAAACTTGCTGAATAATATGCAAATCTATTTTTGAGAAATGGTTATACAATCCAACAGAAATAAGTGCGTTACTATTTTGAAACTCTATTTTAAATGATATTTCGTCATTGCGCAAGGAATGTATCATTTAACCAAGGCGATGTAAATAGAATAAACAATTAAAGAGAATGAGCCATCGTAAAAATCGAACTCGCAATCGATATATAGCCGATTTTACGTAGTATTGCTCTCATGATTGAACTAAACAGCCACCGGTAATGCAAAGGCCAAAATATTTACCGTGAACTGGAGGCTTTTGCCAAAGATGGGATCAGAGACCTAAGGACAGATCAGATTAGATACTGATGGAAAAAGTCATATAGTCAATGATTGATCGTAGAAGTATGAATCGAAGTTGATATTTAAAGTGTCTGAGTGTTTTTAAGACTTATAATCAATCGACTGGCTCGACCGTGGGCCTGTCGGTTGCATACCAGATGCAACTGAAAATAAACTTTATTTTCTACCTGGAAAAAATAGTGTTTTTCTTGTATTGATTTCTTTCCAGACAAGAAGATGTTATTATTATACAAGTTTTACCTTTTTCCTCACACAGGCCTAACCCGACGATTAAAATACATCCACTGTATTTTATATCTCTTGCTCTGTTTTGTTCAAGGTGCTTCTGCATTTCGAAGCTGGTTGGCAAACATCACCAGGTAAAAGAGATTAGTTGTAGGAAAAAAAGGGCACTTCGCAGTAAGATGAAAGCTGCAACAGTGCACCTATAAGTAGTATCATTATTAAAGAGTATTCCAGTTCCTAAAAGAATGAATTTTACAGCATTTGAAAATTGGAGGTCTTGGATTCATAAGATTTTTATTCTGGCTAGAGATAAACTCAGCTTGGAAGAGGAAATACCGACACATCAATTCGAACCCAGATATTCAAAATAATCATCGCCTTCAATAGACCAGCCACTCTGGAAATATTTTTTCTTGTCAATGTTCTTAAAACTAGTAGAAACTAGAATATCAAGATGAACCATTCTGGATTGAAATATTCACGTTTCTTGACCATTGTCCATTGATTTTCTGCTCTGCTATCTCACAAAAACACCCCAGGAGGGTTGTTGCATGAACAAAGCATCCGGATGAGACTGGCTTCACAAGTAGTGAACTCTCGTGGGAATCTTTCCGAGATGTTTTCTTAAATTCGGATTCTTATTTTGTTTCATCTGCTCTGGAGTGTAAAAGAATATATTGCATGGGAATCGTGACAGTATTGTCGAATATTATTGAGCAAAATCAGATCACCGGAAATACTTCCGAGCAGATAGCACCTAATATAAATCATAGTGTAGTGTCATACAAACAGTGTCAAATAATGTGATCAATTTAATAACTATTCCAAAATTAGCAGATGTATAAAAAAAAAAATCAGAAAAGAGGGGGGGTTAGAAAATTGTATTAAAAAAGTCTTTATAAGCTTGTTTTCGACTGACACTCATCTGTGGATGACTCACCAGGGAAATGAATGTAGTGTATGGGAACAATTTGGATGGATTCAAATAAAAAAAAGATTCAAAAACGACAAACACGTTGATGGCAAGAATTACTAGTGCCAAGAGCAATAATGTTAAAATTTTGTCTAACTAAAAAATTTTCATCATCATGATGATCTTCCTTAAGGCGTCCGTTGTTGGACAAAGCAATGTCCCTTCATCATGTACGTTGAAAAATCAGTACTTTCTGTCGGCCAATATTTCGCTTACGATTTCCTGGAGACCCATGTTGTAATTTGAGCTCCCTAGCTGTTGTCCCACATCTTTCAACATGTCCTGCTTATTCCATTTGAGTTTTTTAAAAAGTTTTCTCTGATATCTCTTACTCCTGTCTTTTCGATGATGAACTGCAATTTCTTTTAATCTCAACATGTAAGGTCAAGCATGAGTTCCTAATGTGCACGTTGCATTGTTCTCAGTTTGCAGCTCATTCTTTTGGTTATATTCTATGCTTCAGCTCCATAGGTGACCATTTGGAGGATGCATTGGTCGAGGGCCTTCCTTCTTTCAGGACTAGCTGGACGTCATTGTCCTTGTCCTTGTTCTACCTACAACATACTTGCCTCGTGTGTTTCTTTGCTTGATTTTTTCTTCTCATGGATATCTTTTGGTCAAGGAGGTAGATGTAGCGGGCTACTAACAGCAGATCCACGTTTTTGATCCGTAGATCTACGTTTTTCGTTCAATCGTTGTGTCCTTGTCCTCTTGTCCTCAACATACTTGTTGTAAATGCCATTGGTTTGGCTGGGGTCCATGTTGATGCCAACTTTTATGATTTCTTAATTTAGTTTGTCTAGAATTATTTGGATACCACGAGAGTTCTTAGCAAAAATAACGATGTAGTCAAATTTGAATTTGTTAGATATTTGCTGTCTTTTATGATTCCTTTGTATCCTCAATCTAGGTGTCAGAAGATCATCTCGAATCAGGCTGTGAAAGGTCTACATAAGGTAGTATCACCTTGTCTCACTCTTTTTTCAATTTGAATTAAGCTCGATAAAAGAATTGCTACGCCTTGCGAAATAGCATCAAAGATTTCAGGGATTTCCACTGAGTCAAAGGCCTGTTTAATGTCAGCAAATACTACAGCAAGTGGCATCCTTTATTCTGCTGCCTATTTATTTTATTTGATTAACTGAATGGAGATGGTCAATGATTGGGTAGCTTTTTTGAAGGCTAGTATATTCCTGTGGTTGGTTTTCATCTAGCATTTTGGTGATTCGATTTGTGATAACTTTTATAAATAGTTTATTGATGCAGTTGAGGGGAGGGGGTCGTATTGACCTGTAGTTGTTAAGGTCCTCCAGATTTCTTTTTATATATAACATTAGGATTGCAGTGTTCTAATCTTCTTGGTTTTTAATTTGTTTGAAGCATAAGTTGAATAGAATGGTTATTTTACAAGTGATGACTTTTCCAGCTCTTTTGAAGAGTCGATGGTGATATTGCTAGTTCCAGGGGTTTTTCATTTCTTTCTTACTTCGATCGCTTGCTTCAGTTCCTGTAGAGTAACCTCTGGGATCACATCAAAATTATTACTTTTGGCTTGTCTGTCCTGATATTCTTTCTGTGTCTTTTGTTCGGTGGAATAGAGGTTTTTATAAAATTTCCAGGCACGTTCAACGATTTTATCCCTGTCAATTGTTAGGTTCCCTACTTGTTTTGAACTTATTAGCTACTTTTCGGTCCTATGCTTGGAAATTTCCCAAAAGTTTTAAAGCCTCTAACTTTTTGGTAATGCTCTCGACGATTCCTGTCGTGTATGTTCTTTCAGCTTCGCTTCGTTTGTTTGGATACTTTTTTTTCGATTTTCTTTTGCTACGATCTTTGCATTTGCCGTTGTTGGAGATTGAATAATTCTACATGTTCCAGTAAGATTTTTTGTTTTTTCTGAGGGTTTAATTATGTTTTGTATCCTCTCTGGCTTGAAAACATTGACGACTTCAAATGAAAAGTTTGTTAAATTGTTGTCAGGCTTCTTGATGTTCCCTTGTCTCAGTGATGAGTTCATATCTTTTTTTCAGTTCCAACTCGTATGATAGGATGTGCTGTTTTTTTAAAATTAGTTGGTTCCAGTTTGGTGCAAAATATTTCTCTGCGATATATCCTGGTCTTATTATGAATGTTGGATCTTATCATTTTGTGGTCACTTCCTACGTTGATTTGATTCAGGTCCTTAATGTCTTTTATGGTGTTGCTTGTCCATTTTTGTTTTTGTGATTGAGGCTCCTCTAAGACCACATTCTCTTGATTTTCTTTTCGAGTATGTGTTTATGTTTTTGAACCCGTCTGCATTTGCAAAATTGACAAGCTTTTCACCACTACCGTTCGGGAAATTCAGTTTCTGATGTTATCACACGGATTGTTAAAAGCAATACATTGGGAGATACAGTATAATGTAAGATTATTTTTTTGGATCGTTAAAAAGTTTGGAGTGTTCAAACGTTGATAATCCATGATTTTAAGTTGAAAAGAGAAAAAAAAAATAACAAAATTACAAAGTACTGAACTATTCTATCGTGAGAAATATCAGCACAAATGTACTCGTTGAAGACATGGGAAGATCGTGAGCAATATATGTGAAAACTGTTGGCTGATATATTAATTTACATTTGCAATCATATCATGAATTATTCAACCTATATTTTTTTTAGATGCCCGAGCATCTCTAGCACCAACTGTTGTCACCAACTAACTGACTGACACAGTATCAATGGCCCCACTGACAGACCGTTTGACATACCGATACAGAATACGACGATTCAATTCTTTTGTTGATAATAAAAATAATAATATTTAAGTACTCATTTATCTATGATCTGAATTTCAGGCTCGTTTTCCTTTCTGCTGTTTTGATATCTGAGCTTTGGCTGACGTATCCACTGATTATTGTCACGTATCTCTTGATTCCAAACTTTATTATCATGATTCCCTTTTTCATCTTCCCAACTCCTTTTAATCATACTGTAATTGGATAAATCTCCATGGGTGCATGTATGCACCAAGATTACTCGACAAGTCATTGTGTGAAATTGATTCTCACCATGTGCATCAGTCGGCACGACAGACATTACAGTGTCGAGTCTGAAGATGTTTGGATGAGTGGTTTTCGGGAAATGTAATGAAAATGAATGAAACAACTCAAATCATAGATCCCTTATCGAAAATCAAACATCTAAATTTTGATATAAATTGAAAAGAAATGAAAAGAAGTAAATGAAATACTTCGGAGCTCATTGTAAAATCCGGTCCCTTCTAATCATGCACCTTTGGGACATGAAATGTTCTAGAGTGAATAATTCATCGAGTAGGATGAAATTTGTCTTGTAGACATACTACCTCATTCAAAAACCCCAGGAACTGTTCTGATGCTAGAGAAAATACCACATGATCTTAAAGAAATGAACATTGGTCATCATTAAATATCTTTCTCCTGAATTTACACTGAATATCAAAAAAGAAAACAAGGCATTTGCTATGAAAATGGATTTATTCGAAACTCGTGACAAATTTTCAAGACGGACGTCAACATTTTCAATTTGAATTATATCTCCTGGGATATAAGTTCTTTTCTGTTACTGTTAATATGCTACACTAAATCGAGTGGGTAATAAATTCACTTAAATGAATCATTGGAGTAGAGAGATTCATTTTCTGGGCAGATTGTGCAGCGATGATTCACCCAAATTAAAACCATTTGAAATATTAGTATCTTATATTAAATATAGATCTACAAGAATATCTGGAAAGATATTCCTGACACACTTTCGATAAAAGAACATACTTTTACTTCATTTTCCAATACATTCATTTTCATCATCCAGTACAGTTCGTGTTTGTAATTGACCACCTTTTTATCTTAAATGCATAGATTATAAGCGTTTTCTCTATATTCATTTTTTATCGAATAAATTTTCATAATTATTTTGAAATGCAATTTTTTCCCTACATTTCAGTTATCAGTTTTGTATCGACTATGAAAGAAACCATGAAACACACAAAAAAACAAACAAAATAACAGACGAACAAAATAACAAGTATGTTACGTCTAGCAGAATTTTTGTGAAGCCCGGCGGAATAAAATCCGATTTTCTCCTTCCTTGATCTTCTTATAGAATCCTAACAATAGGATGCTTTTCAATGACTTTCCTAATTTACATGACCACAGAATTTATTGAATTCTTTTTATATGTTCGCACCTTCAACTTCGCCTCTGCTTGAAAATGAGTTCATGTTTTTGTGATAATCTTTTACAGTTATTTCATAGCAAGGAAACACGATACGCCAGTCTTATTTGCTGTCAACACACTCTCAATAGAATTCAATAGATTTGAAGAAAATAGTATTAACGAGACAATTCACTGATTTTCATCTCATTGATCAAAGACATGCATTGAAAACAAGATGGCGTATTCCTGAGAATAAAAAAAAATGGAACGAACCAATACATAAGACTGTTCAATTGTATAGAAAAGACGTTATTGATATTTTCTCCATCTTCAACAAAAGAAATGAAATTAAATACAGGTTTATTTATTTGTTCACAGAAATAGTGAAATGAAAAACAGAGAAAAGGTACGTGATATTGAAGGCATAAGCATCGCACGTTAGTTTATAGAGTTAACAAAACATTTTCCTAATACATTAGGCCATAAAAGACCTTTACAGTATCAGATAGTATTTTTCTATTTTGCTTAAGAGTTGATAAATGAGAAGGAGAGAGTGAAAAGGGAACAGTAATAGAGGAAAGGAAATGCAGATTTGAAGGGAACACGAAGGGTTAGTCACTCAATAGAAATCGTCACATCACCAACGTTCTCGAGCAGAATGCTGAGTGGGGGGGGGGTGCTATAAAGGCATAACTAAAAATCAAACAAACAAACGAGACGCTCTGTATGCGTAATAGATTCCTAGCCAACCAACCAGTCATCCAGACTGAGAGACCAAATTAAAATCACAAAGAAACGTATGTTGACCGTGTTGGTTGCCGGCTTGTTACTGGAAGGAGTACTTCAAAGAAGAATGAGGATATATATATATATATATATATATATATATATATATATATATATATATATATATATAGAGAGAGAGAGAGAGAGAGAGAGAGAGAGAGAGAAAGAAAATAACGCTAGTCCTTACCTGCTGCAAGCCAGACCGCGAATCGCAGCCAGGCAGCCTGTGACAGGGATGTGATCAAATAGGCGTTCAGTGTGAAGGAAGCAAGTGGAACAATTGGGACATAAGGCGTCGTTGCCAGCAAGTGTATCTGGTTTCGAGGCTGACGAGCTATCACTATCACACAAGCAATCATTATTGCCAGTGACCCGGACAGTAAGAGCAGAGCCCACCAGCTATGTCCGTATACAGATGTGCGACCGTGGATGGTGACCACGCATAGAATGACCGAACTGATGATATAAACAATCAAAGACAAACTGAATGTCCGCCACGACTCTTCACTCGGTTCACAAGATTCGTTAGGCAATTGAAAAAAACTGCCCAAACTGCTCCCGCTTATGACACTTGATATCCGTTGGTAATTTCCACCGTTGCTACCGCTTACCCCGCTGGAGATAATTGGGGATGTATCATGTATTTCTGTGCAGATAACTGATTTGGATTTCTGCGTGGCGTATGTCTCTTTGGGTTCAATATTAGAAGGGTTGACAACATTGATGTATGACGACGGGTCACCCGACTGTTTCGAAAAGGCTTCGATACTCGAATAATAAGCCGGGTTCTCGTGGTTTATGCGATAGTTTTTATAAGTTCGGTAACCCGTGTTATTTATAAAGTCTGTTGAAGCAAATCTTAATGTGCGAATGTCGCTCATATCTTCGTATTCCTTGTATAAGCCTACGATTTCCGAGTCATAACGCAGGCAGAGGACGGATACGCTGACTACTGTGTAGGCTGCGAGTGTACCAATGGCCATCGTCTCGATAAGCGTCTCTAATTTGAAAAGCATGGCAATCAACCCAGACATTATGCCTCCAACCAGAGTAGCAACCGTGGGAGATTTTGTTATTTTGCTGACAAAAGAAAGGCACCGAAATAAGATATGATCGTCGGCTATTGAGTAAAGGAGTCTCGATAGGGAATAGATGCAACCAAGTACGGCAGCAGACAGGCCGCATATGCCTCCGATACCGATGACGTAGTTTGAGCCAAAAATCTGACGAGCCTCATAAGCGCGGGGGAGCGCGGCCCGGTCTTGTAATTTATACCATGGATAGGCAAGAGTAATGGCCATGGCTACACCAAAGTAGAGGACGAAGCAGGTAATAAGTGTGGTCACAATGCTGATTGGAACAACTCGGCTTGGCTCTTTACATTCTTCACTTGTTGTAGCAATAGCGTCGAATCCAAGAAATGCGACAAACATTGTTGCCGCACCCGCAAGTATCTGAAAGGAACCAGGAACATATTCAAAATAGATTATAAAACATTCACATATAAAAATAAACTTACATATTCATACAGTTGTGTATATTTTTATGCTTCTCTGTAACTACTAGCAATATATGAATATAGACGTATAAATTTTTTCATTTATCACTTTCACACTACCATTGCGATTGATAGACAACTGTTTAAGTTTGTAATTCATAGTTACGATAGCTTTATGACATAAACTTGCACCAGGGGTCCGATGATTAAAGTCAAATTACCAATCAGGATTTCGAACACTGATGAAACACATGGCAAAGGATTGGTTCAGCATTGTTTTGACAAGGAAATGAGGGTCTTTGGGGGACAATTGACGTCCTGGTAAGAAGCTATCCTTTAACGATGAAACAATAAGCTTTTCCCAAAATTCGTAAGATTCAGAAATAATGGTTTTACAGTATAACATGAATGAAATTGTAACATTTTTTGAAAAAGCTGTTTGATCAGATTGTACCTATCTTAATAAAACTTATGATAATATTATAAATCATCCTGTTTTGGATATTCCAAAAACACAAGAAAATACTTCTTGCAAACCCCAAAATGGTGACTCATGCAGATTTAATTAGAATTCACCTTCTAGATTGTAGTAGCTTGATATTTTGATACGAGAATCCAACATATATCCTTTATACGCTAAACAGATTTAAAAAAAGCATTTGAACATAGACCTGCGACGCTCACTCGTTGACACAATATAATATGATATCAACCTCCTATGAGGCGTTCTTTATCTCTGTGTTAGGTTTTAAAAGTATCTATTAGAAGCGCTAAAGATTTTCTCTCCGAATTGGTATTGATTTCCCAATAATTGCAAGTTTATCTGGTACACATTTACTGTAGGAAATTAATGTAAAAAGCAATAAAAAGAAGTTGAAAAGAGAAAGGAATAAAAAAAAGTGACTAATTGGAACAAAACCAGCGAGCTTAGGTATCGGAATAATACAGAAAGAAAAAAAATGAATAAAATACCTCTCATCATAGCCAGTCAGCACAGACACACGACTCTAGAGCAAAAACTTCGATAGTTTAAACAATGCAATGTAAATCTTCGTGAATCTCATCTCATTCATACAGAATTTCCTAACTTTCCGCCAGAGAAAAATCCTAAACATCCACTTGCTTTCAAACAATCATCTGTTCCGATTGCATTCAATCTGAACAATTTCCATAGAAATGATACTCTTCCGATACCAGGTTGTGGATAAAAGATAACTGCTTAGATCTCATGGTCTGGGGCTTCGATTTTTTCCCCTTTAAGGAATCAGTGAGAGCGCATGCATTTATTTTAGCTCCAAATGCTGACAACTGATTTAGTTCTGAAAGCTTCTTCTGCTGCGAAATAATTCTTGTAATTCTTCGAATATATAAAAACAAAACAAAACAAAAAGCGAAACCCCCCCCAAAAAAAAACGGAAGCCCAGAAGTATTCATACGTTAAATAGAGGCGGAATGAAAAACTCACCAATGCATCTGGAATACGTCTTTGGTGTAAGTGTGTATACGTCTATGAGTGCGTTTCATTTGTACTCATTATCATATATAAGATTTTTTTGTATGTGAAGAGGGTGCTCCTCGAACGCAATAAACGCCATTTGAAAAATAAATGCGTTTGATCAGATCAAAGATCGAATGCTGGATATATATATATATATATATATATATATATATATATATATATATATATATATATATATACATATATATATATATATATATATATATATATATATATATATATATATATATATATATATATATATATCAACCTATCAATTATAAAAAAAACCGGTTTGGTTGTAAGCAGGTTACATTTGCAACAGCCATAAGGTTTAGTTTGCAAATCATCGCTGTACAACATGTTTCCTGGTCTTTTTTAATTCATTTTTTCATGTTTCATTGTTTAAAATCCCACGATCGTCGGTTGTAGTTACAACTAAGAATGAACCCATTGACGTCGGCTGCAGGATTAATTTTCTGATCATTGTTATACGACGTGAGTCATCTTCATCTACACATTAATCCCCGAGAAAAATACGGATACATTTTGATTCAGATGTTTTCAGAGAGAAAAAAAATGGAATTGTTTATCTAGAAGAGCAAATATTCCCAAATGAGAATCGGAAGTTTATGATCATTGTATCCACACATACTCACATATATAAGTCTGTGTGTGTGTGTGTGTGTGTGTATGCGTGTGTGTGTGTGTGTGTTCGTCTTAGTGGTATCCTAGACGTAAGAACAGACAAAGCAATATTTTGTTACGTAAAATGAAAAGCAGATAAGCTTTTATTGTTAATGTACCGATAGCAAATCGTCAATATGTTTGAAACTTGCAAAACAATTTGACCAAATAAAAAATGCACTGAGAATATAAAAATTGGAAATATCAATATTTTTTCGACATGAATCAAAGAGAGGGTCAGGATGAAAGACATTGTTCACTCAAGCAACAAAATGGAGATTGGTAGGGTACATAGCGAGGTCAAAAAAGAAGACAGCACGTAGAGCAAGAGGTCAATCAATTGGTACTTGTATGAGAGAAAACACAGTGGGAAAAGGCCAGATACGAGGTTGTGCGGTGAATTAGAAAAGTTTGAAGGTAAACATGTCAGACTCTTGTCCAATCATACTAGTCATGGGAGGAGATGTGGAGGACTTTTATCCTGCAGTGACCTTACAACGGCTGATATACATATATATATATATATATATATATATATATATATATATATATGTGTGTGTGTGTGTGTGTGTGTGTGTGTGAGTGTGAGTGTGTGTACTGTTTCATAGTAATGCTAGAAAGTGGTAATTATCAAGTCTTTTGATGCTACAGGGCACTAGGATCATTTTTCATTTAACGTTGAAACTCGGCTCTTCTTTCAAGTGACTCTTTCCACTTTTTGATCGAATCACATATCAAAAGTCCTAATCATAAATAGAAAAAGATCAAACGACAGAAGTATGTCATGCAAAATAGAAAATCTCTGATGACTCTTGATTTGCATCGTTTCGTGTGAAAAAGAAATATTACATCAAAGAGAATAACGGATAATGACGGACATTCTCCACTGGAAAACATAAAAAATAATGAAAACTAAACTTGAGAATATGGTTTTTATTTCCATTGGGAAAATATCAAATAAAGAGACAAAAACATCTAAATACATCTAGATTCCGGGGATTTTACATGTTATTAATAAAGCCCACCAAAGTAAGGTCCCCTTTAGGCTAGAAAATATTTATTTCTTTTTACAAAAATAAACGACAAATTTCTTAAAAAGGGTGTAATGGAGTACAGATACCAATTTTCAAGTCATTGACAAAACGGTATGGTCAGGAGCGCTGGAACACGCAAACACAGATAACATGAACGTATAAAAAAAGACAGAATTCCCGTTGGTTTAAGTCACATGAACGAAAGAGTTAATATCATTTATCTACATACTTGTACATGTCAATGTGTGTGGTTGTAATAGCCAGGGTATGCATGTTGCACACGAAGATTTAGGTACAGTCTCGTACAGTTGTTTTAACACTGGAGTATCAACCCTGTTAGTTTAGCGCAAAATCTGTTGGCGACTTCCTATTTGTTGAAGGACATGGGAACGTTCAGAACATTCTATCCCCAATTTCAGCTTCTTCGACGAAGATCATTTTGAAATGTAGCTGATGTTTGAGTTCAAACGCGGCATGAAAGCACCATAGAAAGGATATGTGCAGATGTTTTAAGGGTCAACTCCACCGACAAAACTACATGTTTGCTATTGAGCTGCGTTGAAAAGAGAAGAGGGGAACCAGGGGAATAATGGCCTCTATAAATAAACAAACACATTTTTCCACTTAATATACAGTAATTCAAATTGGAAACCTTCTGTGAACATGCATGATGCGATGATCTATGAATATTTATATGTGCGTTGTATGAAAGAAAATTGAAAGTATCGGAGGGCTTCCTGCACGGTTTGTCTGTACTGCATGCAGTGCGATGCGTTTGGAGACCCGTGAGATATGTGCCAAGTCCCCAGGTATATCAAATATCAAGTTAGGGTGGTCATTTGATTGTGTGTGTAGGTTTATTAGAATTTGAGTAATGGTTGATTGGGGGCAAAAAGGAGATTCGTTATAGTTGGGTACAATGATCTGAGCTTAAGAAAGTTTATGTGACTTGCAGAAGACCAATGCAGTGAAATCAGTGAAAGTGTAGGTGGAAGGGCAATAGGGATGTAAAACCCAGCCAAAAGATATAGGAATGCAGATAGATAAGCCCTTTGCCGTTTTTGATCAGAAATTTCCACCCTGCTTTTCAATCTGCGGGCTATCCATCATAAACTTGAATGCATGGGCAGGTCATGTTGGTAGACAAATATTTGTTGTGTGATGAGAGCTTTTATTTTTCGAGACGTATTGATGAATGTAAATTTATCTTCGAAGTATAATAATTCGGTTTGGTTGACTTAGTTATTAACTCAGCAGAATGTATCATCAGAGGAATATAAAAGCCATATTATTTTTTTTACACATCCAATGCACGCGTAACTATTCCCATCAATTAATGGTAGCACACACATATGTTCATATATATATACATATGTGTATGTGTGTGTGTGTGTGTGTGAGTGTGTGCAGTGTGTTAATAGCTCTTGATGCCCATAAAAAAATATCACACTTTTCACATGTTCCTTCAGAAGTTCGCGTTTCCCGATTCCTATTGGTGTACAATTAGATTTGTAAGAACATCGATAAACATTGAATTTATCAGCAAATGATTTATTAGAAATAATTTTGGTGTAATTATGGTGATTGGGTACTCGCTTTGATGCATCGCTAAACATTCTGCAGTAAATTATGAAGCAGAAATAGACATTTCTCTGTTATATCAAAAAAATATACTTATAACCAATTCTCTGTCAGAAAATATCCGTGGTTTTAATATATTGCTTCTGTATTTCCTCCCATTTCCCCTCTAAAGTCTATCAGAAATGACTAACCCATTCACTCAATATATCAAAGAAAGAGAAAGATTCGTAAATTCTAAGTAGCTACAGGAACCCCATTACCTGAGGGAGAAAAAAAGCCCAAGCAATCATTGCCCTATCAAATTACAAACAAGTCTAAGAAATTCCTACAAATATACTAACAAAAACTTTAGATGAAAACGGATCCAACAAACAGGTAGTCTTCAGGAGTTACTATTCAACAATACACTACTTACACACTTTAAATCAGTAAATCGCAAAGACATCAGAATAGAAATAACCACAAAAAGCCTTTTAGTCTGCTGTTATTACAGAAGTAATAAAATGCAAAAATACTTTATGAATGAATGTATATCTATTAGGAGTATATATATATATATATATATATATATATATATATATATATATATATATATATATATATATATATATATGTGTGTGTGTGTGTCTGTGTGTGTGTGCGTTTGTGTGCGTTTGTGTGTCTGTGTCTGTGTGCGTGACAGAGTATTCATGGATGTATTATATTATTTGAAAAACTATTTGAAACGACTTCCCATTGTAACACTTGGCTTAAACAGCAAAAATAGAATAGACTTTCAAAGAAAAATTGGACAGCTTCAGTAATCAAACCAGCAGCCGATAGAGTAGCATTTTCGAGTGACTCATTCACCGTGTAACAACAAGGGGTTATTTCAAGTATAGTTTCAAATAATATAACACACACACACACACACACACACATATATATATATGTATATATATATCCAGTTCATCGACTGAAATTTTTTACACATTTTAATTCAAAAACTCAACTATAATTACCAATCTGAGTTTTGTGCTTATTCTCAGTTATACCACCTTTCTTTCTCTCTTAGCTAGCATATATGATCATATCCTGGTAGTCGATTCTTATATACCATTAGCAAAGCTGGTGTAATGCTCAGTTACAAAATTAAGCAATTGAGATTTTTTACACATCTAATCAAATGTAGTTTCTAAACGGATGCTTCAACAAAAATGAAAAACATTTCTTTTAAATGAAGGTGCAGTAAATTTTGGAATAAGCAGTTGGTTCAAACTTTACTGAAATTAGCTTAGTCTAATGTAATACTACAATATCAAGACGCCCAATGCTGATTGGCCCCCGTAGCAATTGACTGTCAGACAACATTACCGTCATTCAATATTATACAGTTTCTTTAAGTATTTATGCATCATTGCCCAGTCTGCACAGTCTATCAGGATTTCTAAAAATCTATAATTAATCATGATATGATATTTTTGTAGGTTCACGAACTTTCTGCATAAATACTAACACACATAAAACTGTGACTGGCCAATAGATACAATATTGTGTTTCAATGAAGTAGGGTTGAATGGTCAATCCTGATCTGCGTTGAGAGACGCCAAGTTGAAAGTTTATCGATGAAATAAATGTTCCAAATTACATATATAGAATAGAAGTGCTATCGATTTTACATGATCATCAATAACTAATGTACACGGCGCACATGTTTATCATTAGACTTTTCTTGCTGGAAGCAAATTATGGTAATCTTGGCCGATAGTCGGAGACGACCAGAAGTCTCCTCTTTCGTTTTGCTACGATCCGTTCGAAGAAAGGGGGCACAATTCCTTTCTTAATTCATTTCACCCTATCCACACAGTTTAGGGTGTACGCAGATTCCTGCTCAAATATGCCCTAATGAAGAGTTTTCTACGCTGTTCACTCATATGGGAGATCGAGCTCGAATCTTTCTGCCTGGGGAGCAGACGTGCTCACCATTACAACATCTGAGCAGATAATAATAGTTATGAAAGACGCCAACTGAGCTTGGATGTTTATAATGTGATTACCAATTTACTTTTATTTATTATGGGAAAATGTATGAAGATAATGATTTACCTTAAATCCCACATCAAAGACATTCAATAATTGGCATCACGGAAACACACAAAGAAAGCATAGTAATTTGATAACTCAACATAAAACCACGGCGTATCATAATCCGTATCAACTGAATCTTTGATCTCTGTTTGGTCATACGATTGAGCAAATAATGAATTTATGGGAACTCGTTACTAAATTTGGAAAAGTTTTAAATCAAACAAATAACATAAACCTACGAACCATATAATTTTGAGAAAAATGGAATGAATGAATGATTTGTGGTGCATATAACCTAAAGTATTAAACAGTTTCATTGATGAAATATGATATCAATATGGATCTGTTTATGCAGCTCGATTCAGTTTATTTATAAAATGCATTTAGTTAAATTACAAATGAAAGGCGTGGTTCCAAAACCTCTCTGTAAGTAAATGGGTTTGATTGAATCAAAAATTAATTTCCGGATTTGAATTTCATTATCTAATTACATGCTATATATATATATATATATATATATATATATATATATGTGTGTGTGTGTGTGTGTGTGTGTGTGTGTGTGTGTGTGTGTGTTTGCATTTGTGTGTGTGTGAGTGTATGTGTGAGTGTGTGTAATCTATAATGTTTTAGAAAGATGAATAGATCAAATCAGAAATTTTATAAATGGTGCTTATCAGGTTTTCGAACCCTAGTTTTCAAATAATGTGTCAAATGTTCCCCATAACTTGGTTGATTATGAAACTCTTTATCGATGAAGACATTTTACTACTAAGTATCAGAGGTCTTTTAAACTACGGAAATAATGATTCCATTAATTGAACAACGGTAGCCACCTAAAGTGGCAAAGATTTTTCTTCTTTTTTATGTATGCGTGTGTTCGTGTGTTTTGACACTCCTGGCCATAAGCTTGTAAGCTTTTTTCTGAAATTGGCTTCTGTACTCAAATAGACTCCACTGTAAATGTCTTTTTAATTTTGGAAAAGCTTCTTTGACTTGTTTGGGGACATATTTTGACGGGCTTATAATATCTAGAAACTCTATGAATCTGGATGATTCTTATGTTTTCTGATTCTATTCTAAATGTTTTCCATTGAAAAAAGCCTGCGATGTCATAAGTAGAATTTACTCTGACCAAATTTATTTTTCGATGTAATCTATTAACATGACTTCAAATTCTGACGTTTTGGTTGTGCAATTATTGACTGTGATGGCGAGTCTCTTTTAATAATTAACTTGTAAGACTTCCAAAATCTAATCATTTTTCAAAGTCACCCGATACAGGTATATAATAGAACAGGTTTTGATTGACTGTATAATTCATAATGATTAACAGGCTTAAAACCCAGAATATAGATACCCTGGTTCTTTTAAGGTTTGGAGATCTAGCATAGGCAGTGCTACCAACTTTTTTTTTCAAGTTTACACGTAGAATTGAGTAAAATACTTCTTAAAAATCTAAGAAATATCTTTATTCTCAATAAATGTATATTCAAAGAGAACGAGATATATTATATATTAAAAAATAAACGGTAAATTCAATATTTACCATTTCTTTTATCAAAATATTTCTCAATCTATTAAAAGAATTTTTTTGGTTACTATTAATTAAAGATATTACACATTTCAACAATGTGAATTATATGAAATATTAATCTAATCATTAAAATCATCTACATAACAATTTCTGACAACTAGACGTAGAAAAAAGTATTTACATTTAGATGAAACACAACTGAGTTTGCAACACTGAACAAGGGCCATAACCCCGTAGGTGAGTCAGTGACAGTGATCAGTATCGCAGATGCAAATGCTTTCGGAGAACATGATATTTCAATTCATATAATTTCATGTAGAAAATCCCCAAATAGTAGTTGTGAATAATGAGCATTGATCATATTCGCACTCAGTGATAAATTAATATCAGTGTCATGATCTGCAAACATCATGTCTCGATTATATAAATGGTTTATCGTTTTTTTACCAAACTAATCTTTAAGTGGCACATAACTAAAAATGAGGGCAACTTGATAGGACCAACCTCATCAAATGCTTATCACATTTTCAAATGTTTAACTTCGGGTTGACATTTGGAAAATCATTTCATTTAATTCAAAGACCGATTCTGTTTCTATGATTATGACTATTTTCGGTGTCTTATTAGGATTAGAATTTGTAAAATTAATTTAGAAGAATCAATTTTTGAAACATCATTTCTATATTCGAAGAGATTACTGTGTACCGGTTGGTCTCTTAACTGAAGCCTATAAAGTCGTCGATTTAGCTCAAAATATCAAAGTGATATGGAATCAGACTTAATGAACCTGATCACGAGATAGTGTTACTACCAATCCGTCTATTTCAGTATATTTAAATCTGTACTGCTTTATCAGAAACTAATATAAATCAATTTTTTTTTAGATAGCATGAGGAAAAACAGGCAAGAAGTACGAAAAAGTGAAACAAAGTGCAAAGGGCAACAATATGAATTATCATCTCAGAAATTGAAAGAGCTCGAATATTATTGTTAAATATTCTACGATTGGATCTTGGCTTTAGTATTGGTTGATGTAAACAACGTAATTCGAATTGAACCCGGTCTTTAATCACGGAGACGGATTTGGACATTTAATCTCTTGCTCTTTTCCTGTAGAGATAATTATGGGCGCATAATCATTGATTGAGTGTGAAGATTTCAGTTATACAAGTCTTTCCAGGAAGATCAATGTCTATTATTGGCTATTCTCATCATATTGAACAAATCAGTCAGCATTTGAT
Organism: Thysanoteuthis rhombus; assembly: GCA_963457665.1. NCBI lineage: Eukaryota > Metazoa > Mollusca > Cephalopoda > Oegopsida > Thysanoteuthidae > Thysanoteuthis > Thysanoteuthis major. Next base: position 2,959,066 of record OY735199.1, on the reverse strand, counting down.
TAATATTCATCGGAAAAGTTGCTTTTCCTGTTCAGTTTCGCATATATATATATATATATATATATATATATATATATATATATATATATATATATATATATATATATATATATATGTATATATATTACTAGATACCTGAAGTTCATGAGATCAACTTGTTCAGCAATGTAAACATTATTTTTGGGTAAATAGCATTAGAAATAACTGCATTGATATTTTCTTGCTTATTCTATGTAAAAATATTCTTCTTTGTTTTTTTTGAAAAGTTTTGATAATTTTATTCACACATTGTGAAGCGTTGCATTTCATTTACTGATATATATATATATATATATATATATATATATATATATATATATATATATATATATATATATATATATATATATATATATATAACAAGGACATATTGGATCAGAGAAATATTGTACTTCGGAGCTAATTTTATAGATATACTTGGGTAGAAAAAAAAGCCCCGCTACTGAGTGTACAATTAAGTCCCAGTCTGACACCAAAAACTAATGGTTTGGGAATATCGTCGAATTTTGACCGAAAGAGTTCATGAGAATCCTTCAAACATTTATTGGCAAACGTTAGGAAAGGAAAAAAATGAACTCAAAATAAATTTTAACAAAGAAAAATGAATGTAGAGTTCAAATACTCTCTTAGTTTTTTAGTAAACTAAATGAAATAAATTGACAGGATCAATTCCCGTTAAAAGATTTGAAATGGCTCAGTTCAAAAAAATGATCCACCGTGGAAAGATCTACTGTGATCCCATTGACTGTGAGTCATACATATCATTAAGAAATATTGTCTTAAATCTCTCTAAAATTGGTCAAAGTTCTATTCCAAAACTACTGAGGGGAAACTGGCATCTGGTCGAACTTGCCTTTTTGAATGAATAAGCAATGAAACATTTTTATAATGGATTTGTCTGATTGAATTTACGGCTACACTTAGTCGGACTTGTTCCTTTTGTATGGATGTGTCATAAAACTATACAATCACACTATGAACTTTGAGGAATCAACAAGAACCCCGTCCTTGTTATGTGTGGAATAGGAGAGCAGACTGGAATCCTTTGCATTGTAGGATGATTATAATGTTTTTGCTCTCAGTGAAATAATCTGATGTGAATTGTTGGCCTTTTTTATTCTTTATACGTTTAACCCAGCCTAGAGGGACACTGTAGCTAATAGATGCTAAAAAAATTCTTTTTAGGTGTATGTGCAGATAGAATATTTACTTTTAGGAAAATCACAAAAGCAATGCGACATTGAAACAAGCAACACTCAGTAGGGATCTGTACAACCAATGCAAACTAATCAAAATAGAATATTCATTTTGAGACATCAATTTGCTTAGAGATGAGATTGAATAGAGCTTGGAGTTTGTTGATTGCACACTATTCAGAGAAAAATTCAAATTTAGATGTTCGGAGTTTTGATATGCCTTTGGGATATTCATGTACGCACATTTTCACTGGTTTCTGGAATAATCGTGATTTCAAAAAAAAATTGTGCTATGTTTAAATGTTACGTAGTACTGTTTTGCCGATCATAACCGAGTTTAGATTAAGATTAAATATAAGAGAAACGATTGAATTGCAAATAGAATTGAGAAAATGGGAAAGTGATGCAAAAATGAGTCGCTAAACAGACAACCTTCAATATAATATATAAACTTGAAATAAATATCATCTAATGAGAGAAATCAAAGCAACAACAATTCACTCACGCCAGTTGCTCCTTCGGGAAAGAATCCTGGGGTTGCAGTCCAGTTTTGACTGTTAACATGGAAAAAGCCCACGCATATAATGCAGGCGACCACCACAACATTCAGAAGCGTGAAAACACAACTCGTCACTGATGTAACCTGAAAAAGAAGAACGAAAGATTCATTACATATTAAAGTGATTGCAAATTAAAGAAAGTATCCAAATGTTTTCATGGGTTGTGGGATATGTTCACTCCTTATTTGGTAGCATACACCAAATCAGAGCCATCTTGATCATTACCACACACCTTGATCTTTACAAAAGTGCTCTTATTTTACTTTGGAAAGCTGATAAAATATCCTTAGGTGGTTGTATCACTGTGAAAAAGTTTACAGCAAGTCAAACAAAAATCTGTTCAGTTAGTCACGCAATGGAAACCATTTTTTAGCAGGGTGCATATCGTGTCAGGGATGGTCAAATAAAAATTTGGAAAAACTGTTGATCAATGAATTAGTCATTTCTCCTGACTTCTGTTGGGTCAGTACAAAAACAAATATTAATGCTGATGGGCACAAACTAACGAGCTAATCAAACATAGATTTGCAAAGTGAATTCTAACACTTATCTACACTTAAAAAACTGATGGAAAATAATCTTTTGAGGGATAATAAGGAATAAATGTTTATGATGTTCAGGTCTGTAACTCCATCAGTGTAGCCTATGTGCATGGCGCGTACAAAAATAAGACACAAACATGGCCATACATCGTTATTATTATTATTATTATTATTATTATTATTATTATTATTATTATTATTATTATTATTATTATTATTATTATTATTATTATTAGCAATTTCACACCAGTTGCCTGGTGGTTACCGCTGGAGTTTGAGTGACGGCAAGTCCCCTCAAGTCTCCAGCCCTTCTCTCCTAGTTCTCATAGGCCACAGTAATACTGCTGTTTACAGTTTCACACCGGTTGCCCGGATGGCTGGGTGACAATGAGTCTCCTCAGGTCTTCAGCCAGTATCTCTTCTCTCTTTCCTCTATCATGCCAGTGCTGTGGTTCACGTTTCTGCTTTCATTCCCCTTTCTCTGTTAGGTCACTGTTAACAATTACTGTTGCCGTCTTTATATTTCTAGAATTTTCCTCGGTATCCAAGCAGTTCCAAGCAGTGCTGTGGTCTGTACAGTCTCAGTCCTTCCCTTTATCCTGATCTACTCCAGTCTCTCCCTCAGTGTCTTTGGGATAGTTCCTAGTGCGCCCACAATGACTGGCACTACCCTGGTTTTCATGTTCTACATTTTCTTCAGTTTTCTTGCTAGATTCTGGTATTTTCCCAGTTTTTCACTCTTTTTCCTCTTTACTCTATGGTCTACAGGTACAGCCACGTCTACTATTTGGAAGGTCTTCATCTACTTGTCTACGATTATGAAGTCCAGTCTTCTTTCTTGGATGAAGTGGTCAGTTTGGATGTCAAAGTCCCAGAGTATATTATTATTATTATTATTATTATTATTATTATTATTATTATTATTATTATTATTATTCAAGATTATCCCTGTCTTAATGAAACGTTGTCTTGTTGTTCACCCTGAAACTTGAGATCAACTAGATTGTAGGATTTCAAGTTTTCTGATTATATTTCATATCTTCAGATAATCCATCCCTGGTTTGCTAATCCAATCAGAGCTTCAGCAGACCCTCTTATATTTCAGGAACACTTTGTCCGTTGCCGTTTGTTTCTCTCAAAGCTTCTCCAAAGGCATTAGAGTGGCACAATTGCAGATTCTATTTCCCGTGCCGTTAAGCTTTACAGGTCGGTATGTCTGTCTCCCCGTCTGTTTATCTATCCATCTTATCAGAGGTACCTTGCATAGTCCGTGATGCTCCCGAAAGAACTTGTCAAAATCTTACCTGTGACGTTTGGAAAGACTACATGTAGCATTCTTGATTGCTGATCAAAGCAAATTACTTTTTGAAAGCACGTTTAGCTTAATGAAATTGAATTTCAATCAACTTGAAAAGTAGGTTCCATCATATTGTTCGATGCTTTGACTCAAACAAAATTCTCATTAACTTTAGGAGTTGCTCTCTTATAATACTTGGAAAATAAACTGATGCATTTCATTCAAATTTGTAAATATTGTTCGCTACTTACATAAAAAAGGGGATCACTATAAGAGAATAAATAAATTACATTTCTATTTCTCATGTAGGTAAGATGTGTACAAATTATTCAATGTAACTATAATTTTATGAGTTTTTGTGAGTGCTTATCAGAATTCTGAATGAATATAAAAAATTTATAGAGATTTCAATGGACTTTTTTCGAATTCGGCTCGTGACATACATTGAAGTTTTGTTATAATTATGGCCTGCTATTCGAGTGGAATTACAAAAGCGTTACTAAGCCATATTTCTTGAACATTTTTCCAAGTTACGCAACACAACCACACACACACGCAAAGACAAACTCACACACACACACACACACACACGCACACACACACACACACACACATATATATATATATATATATATATATACTGTCAAGCATACAGAACATTACGCATAATTAATTGGATAATGAAAAATGTATTCAATGTAGTTCATATTTAAAAATAAGAGAAAGCGACAATCGTACCATATTTAAAACATCTAATTTGCTTTCATTGAAGAAGTCCATTTTACAGGAGAACGGCACAGATTATCACTGTTCATTATACGAAAAGATTAAAATCAAACTCCTGAAATAAGTTCTTATTTTGAAAAGCTACGAATAACGTCAAATCAGGGGGAATATCATGCAACCTTTGGTTATAAACTAGCATAAACTAGATTGGTAAAAAAAGGTTAGAATATAACCGGGGTAAAAAAAGCTTAAACCATAATCAAACCAAAACTTCATGTTGCCTGATATATTTCTTCTTACACAACACAGCCAATGACAAAAATAATTATTTAAACTATGTACATACGAAATGGCAACTGTATCAGGAAAAAAAAATTATGTTTTCGCTTTAACCCCCAGCATTAACTTTACATCGCATAAAACTTTCGTTGTGTACCTCAAAGCGAAACAAAGAGATGGGCAAGAAATGGCCATTAACGACCCCTAATTACCTAAATGCCCTAAGAGATCAATCTTGTATTGAATATTACTTTTGCAATGGAAAGATATACCTTTACTCCTAATTCAAATTTCATAGGTGCTAAATTGTAGTCTAAACCTAGGAAGTTTGTTTCAAAATGACCGAAAATAGATTTAGTAACCTTAAAAACTAATGGGACATAGATTGCAAGCTAAACTGTAAGAAGATGTACACATATGCTAAATTTTAGCACCCTTGATAAAGAGTGTGGTCCACAAGTTAGGAAATTGGTGATATCAAGAGGCCACTGAGGTCAACCTCGAGCCTACTCTTCATGATGACAACTCATCAATTATCAAAAAAGAGTATCAGGCCGATAGGCCTCGTATTTTCAGTGGAGGAAACACACAATGAAAAAAGAAAAGGTTAAAATATTACTATATATTATTGTAATGTTATCGCAAATTGACGATGAAATTAACCGCAAAAAATGTTAATTTGAAAAACTTTCTTTTAGTTGGTGGTAATTTCATGTTTCCAGCTTTCAGAACATACGAGGGTCAAAAAAGGAAAAAATAAAAATCTGGTATTATCAGATTTTTTCTATTTTTTAAAGGGGAATTTCTATTGCTCATAAGAGATTATGGGGGCATTATTTTTTTCTTCTTTTAAATAATCTGGATTGTCTTTTAGAATTTAGTGTTTCTTTGTTCATTTCACTGATGAATGGAAAATAAAGCGGGTTATGCATTAAGGCAATGTTTGAACTTTTTCTTTAAGGATCATATCTGTCGAACTTATTTCCTTTTTTCTGATTCTATCACAAGCATATATGATGAAAAAAAACTGCTTACGGTAGAGAAGCAAATTAATACAAATTGCTGCGAGTTCAAACCCTATTCCAACTACTTTCCAAACGGAAAATTACAAATTCGTATTGTATAACAAAAGATTAAAAAATCAAATGTTTATCTTTTGTATAAATGCATTTATCCGTTATTATGAAATAAGTCTATGTTCATAAGTAAACTAAATCTTCGGTAATATCTAAAAATTATCAATTTAGCTGCAGCAATTTTTTTTAAAAAAGATTCACTCAGGAACCAAAATGATGGGAAACAGGTAAGAATGCAATCTTGGATTCCGTTGATGAAAAGAATGACTGAAGAATTGCGTCACGTTTCCGGAACACAAGAAGTTTTTCTTTCAAATATCAGTCTTTGGGATGTTTATTTTCATGTGAAGTCTGTGTTAGCGCTCGGTTCATGATCTGATTTTTATGTACTTTTCAATTTATATATCTACATAATACAAAAAACCTGATTTGTTTGACGAGAGAGCCAAAATGTTGAAACTCACCCGTCGGGCCGGTCTTCAGGCAGTATTTCAACATCCATCTGATAAGCAAATATTCAGTGATTTGGTTTTTGATAATACTTATTTGTCCAAGTTGATTTTCCTCGATACATATTGTTCGAGTACATTGTAATCAGAAAGAGAAGAAACGTTGTCAATCAAAGAAATTTTCTCTTTTTCCTTGAATCCGGAAGAGACTTCATTTTCTTACAATAGAAAGAACACTAAAAACGAGGAAAAAACTCATCGAAATGGGGTGTGTAAACCAGTATTTGAAATCCATTTTTTTTCAGGAGGCTGTCTTACTGAATGTGTCATTAAGATAATAAAGGCATGGTTACACGAGAAAAAACACACAAACAATTGCATACCCTCCGAAGGAAAAATATCAACGTATGTGTGTACAAAGGAAGTATGGAAGAATTAATAAAACGGCAAAAGACATGGTAAAGAAGGAAAAATATGAGAAACTGAAATAAACCGTTGAGAAAGTTTTATTTTTTGTTTCACGTAGTGAGAACTTTTTTTTGGATTCAGTAGGAAGAGAAGAACGTTTTTCTGTGTGTTACATGTTGGTTGTACTGCTCACAGGTGAAGTTTAGTGGTGGGTCCAACTTTACATGGAGGGAGTTTTTATGTGTTAAGATTGGTTGAATATTTTTGTTACGTACCAGAATATTGGACAAGACTGCTGTTTTACAGTTGTCAGGTTTGATATCATGCGTTGTCATTAAGACAAAAGATTGCCTTGGAAATATCAAAGGAATATAACAACATGGACAGGTTCCTTTGTGGTTAATATTCCATTGTAGTATTATCACTTCGGGGGTAATTGACAAAAGAACAGATTTCTCCAGGGAGTGGTCTATGAAAATGAAAGTTTAAAATATTTGGTAAGCAAACGTTGTTTGGAATTGCGCTGCAAAGGGGCTGACGTTCAATTTGGGGATTATCTCAGACACGGAAAGAACCCTTGCACACTTGCTTGATAGCTGCTCCTCCAATACGCATGAGCAGAGATGTAGGATGTGTAATTGAACCTGGATTGTTTCATCTTTTAAAATGTCCTTCCTTCCTGTTCATTTGAAAAAAAAGTATGAATTTTAGTCATGTAATTCATGTAGACAGAGATAGAGAAAAGGGGAGAAAAATTTGGAAGCGAAATTTCCCAACTGAGAAAAAAAAGGATTTAATACCTTTGAAAATGATTATTATAGAGAGAAGTTGAAAATCTTATTTTGATCTATTTGAGAAAAAATCCTCGGAAAGAAAAAGCTGACACTATAGCTCGATCGTCGCTGAGAACAGTTTTTAACTAAATGCTCGAATGAAAAAATGATTTTTTTTTCTCTTTCTCGAAAAAAATTGGTGTATTTAAAAATATCATGAGATCATTGGAGGGAAAGGATTGTTTTGCTCTGTATTTCGGTATAAGTTGAGGGAGGGAATGTTATATCATATTTGTGTGTGTACAAAGGATATTAGAGGCGTTTATAAGTTTATTTATAAGATGGAGGAAGGGGAAATATTACATTATATATGGATGTGTGAAAGTAATCAAAATGTATTTGTAGCTAATATATATGTATATGTATGACTGTGTGTGAGCGTATGATTCGTGTATAAGAATATGTGTATGTGGTTGGATGAAGGACAAGATTTTGTCTTACTAACAAAAAGATACAAATGACACCAAAAGTGTGTGTGTATATATATATATATATATATATATATATATATATATATATATATATATATATATATATATATGTGTGTGTGTGTGTGTGTGTGTGTCTGTGTGTCTGTGGATAAACGTGTGAGGTTATGAACACGATTGCATGAATTTGAATATGTGTATGTAGGTGGGCAGAGTTAAGATTCAGCTTCTCTAACGAAAATCAAGAAAAAGTCACTAAAAAAAATACACACACATGTATGAATGTGTGAGGTATTGTGTAAGTTACTTATGTTCGAAGCCATAAAAAGCGTATATATTTTTGTACATGTATGTGTGTGTGTGTACGTTTGTGTTATACTATGTGTAAAGTGTCTGGGTAATTGACCAAGACAGCGGCGCCGGTAAGGCTCCTCAGAGAGCAGATAGTGATCTTGTGTTTTGGAACACCTGCAGTCCTTCTCAGATAAGACCTCATTAGACTCATGAAGGTTAGTTTGTCAGGAAATGTTGCCAAAGCAGTTAATAGATTTTGATTAGTAGTGGTTTTGGTCCGAAGAAATCGGAATAGTTTTTTTTTTTAATCAGTGCAGACTCTGGGAGACGGAGAGTATACAACTAACCCTTTCTTCTTTGGTGGTGGAAGCTCGGTTATACCGGCCTGGATGAGAAAGACGATGGAAGATTAAGTCAACTAAGGAGATTATTACAAGCCAACTACGGTGTAGACTTTCGATAAATACATACGTCTGAATAAAGTGGCACTTTGGGTACCAATTTTCCCCTGAGTTTTGATGTTGATGTATCGATACTGAATCAGCTGATTTATGCAGAGAATTTCGTCATATTTTTTACGATGGGAGAGAATATCATACCCACATGAATCTTTGACTTTCTCCCCACAGACATCAGCCAGGGATAATATGCTTATAACTTCACTTAATAAAAGCTAGTTTACCCCTGTCTATTAACATTTATCTCCTTTTTCTCTCATTGGTATTTCAAATGATTGCTAGATATTTTTGATGATGCACAAACACCGAACCAAGCAAACTGGAGAATAACATATGTCATCGAAAACTAAACAAAGTCACTTCTTTCTTTTGTTTGCAATACATGCAGGTCTGCATAGGTACTAGGCAACATCATTTTGTGACGGACACTAAATGAATAAATACCGTTGCCCTTAATTTTGAAGTGCTTCAGAAAATAACATTTTTGAGGATGAAATCTATCTCTGGTCTTGTCGAAATAGTTATCTTTAGCCTTACTTCAGTTTCCTAACCGAATCAATTTCGTCATTGTTCAACTCAATGTAGAATAACTTTTGGCTAAAGATTTAACGTGTTGTGAGTAACATTATACGTGCTAGGGTTTGGTAAATAAGAATATGAATTTGATTTTTTCTGATTAGTCTTCAATTTCCTTCTGATTTACTCATTTTTTATCCACTATGAACGTTCTTTATTTGTGTTCTCGTAGTTCACACTACGGGTGCTATCAGGATTTCTTCCCTCGTTAAAACGTTCTCAATGAACCTAAAAATGTGACAAAAACGATTGGTTTCTAATTACTCTTTAGCACTTTTTAAAAAAGTGGGTTATTAACATTTTCTCCTAAATTGTATCAAACACACAGTAATACGATATAAGTTTTAACTAGTGTTGATCATACGATGTCATACGATTATGTTGTACCAATTCAAGTGGGATACAAACAGTTCCTGGAACATTTAAATAAGGTTTAGTATTTCTGTGAACTCTGATATTTTTGTCGGTTTCGTATTGAAATAATTCAAATATCTTTTTTTTCATCTGATTTATCATTTTTAGAAGAATGCTACGTTCAGAATATTGATATTTCCTTGTTTTTGAGAGAAAACAATCAATAAAAATGTGATTTACATAGCTTTTGCCACAAAAGTATTCAGAAATGCACAATTCATGAAAATATGACATTGATAAATGATTAGAGCCTCCAGTGTTTATCGCATTCGATCTAGACATTAGTTCAAGGGTGCTAGAGTTTGTTATTGGAATGGATACAAAAACAGCTCTCAGCAAATAGAAAGTATTTTGATTGAGAAAATCTAATTAGAAGTTATTTAGATGTGTTGACTTGCCTCGATTTCTTTAAAATTGATTGTTTTGTATGTAATCAACCAAGTAAATAAATAAAAAAACGTCAGTGAAAAAAAAAATTCACCCAGAAGAGAGGATAGAAATCTATCGATTGCAATTCATACACTTACAAGCAAAATACGCAAACATAGATATGAATTTTCACAATCTTTTAAAATATAATATTTAGACAGAATGGTAATCGAGGAGAGCGTATAGATTTAGAGTAGGATTGATGGATAATTAATGTAAGTAAGACAGTATTTGTGAACATTTAGTTTTGAAGCCAATTAGGTATGATATTGCATTTAAATAATATTTTGATGATTTTATAATTACTATCGTTGTTTCTCTTCAATCATAAAATTTGTTGAGTTCTGATCCGTAGGAGGAGATGCAGCTATGTGGGCCCCCGCTGCCAAATGAATTGTAAACATTTTTCATGTAGTAAAAATTGATTTCAATATATCTAAATTCGGTGAGTAGTTTTTAAACGATCAGAACGAAATTTTATTTCAATTTGTGCTTGCCATCCGGGGCACTGGAAACACGGGGACATGGGCAGCTGGCCCCTTCCCTCTTGATACTGGATCGATGGGACAGATGTGTGATCTCGATGAAAGGAAAGGGAAGATGTACTGAATCAAATATTCATTTCTAATTACCAATTTGATAACTGCAAATAACATGTGTACTATACAATAAATATTTTCTGCATCATTTAAGTGAGAAATGTTTTGTTTTTTATGCATAAGCATCTTCAATTTCTTTTTGCATTCATTGCTTGAAACTGAAGAACAAGTTTTGTTGAGTGATTGAGGGATCTTAGTTAAAGCTCCAGTGGTGACAAGAGACGTTTATTATTTATAGCAACAGAAATTCTCTAAGTTTTATTGGTGGAGCATTCCAGATAGCAACTTGTACTTTATTGCTTAAATCTGTGAAGTAGCGATCATCAGCATCACGTCAAATTCATTCCCTTCCGTAGGATTGAACAAACAATACGTCATCAATTGCGTCTTTTGATCTCCAAATGAAAAGCTGGAACTGAACAAGGAATTGTGGAAACATGGAATACAACGAAATGTTTTTGCATGAACCCGAGCAAAAGTCACAGGATTCATTATAGAAAATTAATGGTCATCAAATTAACTATTTCTAGACTAGATCTGATTTCCAAATTTATCTGATTAAAATCTACATACCTTGAAAATTCCAAAAAATGAATTTCAATAAAAAACGAACATTTCAATCGCATTGATATTTTTTTCTTGTGCCTTAAATATTCTATTTGATGATTTGGCCACAAATGAGTTTTTGAACCATTTTAACAATACAGTAAGCTTGAAATGAAAATTGTTGCTGATTTTTAGCCATGCACTGCTCTCCCGATAATAGTATAAGTCGTACAATGCTCTTTCCAAGAAGCTGACCCCTGCCCCGATTGCTGTCAGGACTTTTTTTTCAATTAATCGACTCACTGACCTAATTGATTATGTAGGCGTTTGATCCTCCATTAGTACCAACTACTGTGATCTTGTCCATGAATATACCAAACATTGAATAAGCATAAATCATAGACATCGAAATTCCTTGATTCCTCATTTAATGATCAATGTTCCTTTTGTTGGCACCTCCTCCTTCTCTGCACGTCTCAAATCAATTATTTCTGTTTTAACTTTGATGATTCCATACAATTTGGTTGTCACAGATTTATGAATAAGTTTCATTTTATTTGTTACTCCTTAACTAATAAGGCAACTTTTGAGTGGTATTTCTCCAGTAAAGAATTATACTTGAAATATAGCATTCTTTTAATATACTGGTATAAAATGTTAATATAACATTCAGTTAAATGGAAAAAAATAATTGAGATAAAATGACTCACTGATTAAAATATGAAAGTGAATAAGGGAGAAGGAAGGAAGTTCAGGCCTCAGGATATTCAGTTTCGCTTTTTATATCTGACGGAAACATTCAACCTGTGCTCAATACGGACTTTCTTTCTTTCTTTTGTTCTTTCTTTTTCTATTTTTCTCTCCATTTTCCCCACCTTTCATATCTCCAACACGCACACATCATTCTAATGTTGTCTCACTTTCCTCCTCCGTTCTCTATTTTCCGGCGTGTGCTCCTTGGTGAGTGACAGATGAGGCTCAATGTCAGATTGTGATTTAATAAATGCTGGCTTGTGGACAGCCATTTTTTTTTTTAGCTCTGATTGAAAACACGTATTACTGACCACATTCTTATACACTGAAGTCGAGTAATGACTTTTAAGATTTACAATTCAACCCAACAAATCAAGTAGGCAGAAACTTACGCTAGAAATGCAACATTACTAAGTCAGCTTTGATGTTGGAGAACAGACATATTATTCTATTTCGCATACAATTCTGATGTTGAACGAAGTCAATGGGATTTTGGAAGTCAGACATAAGCTAGAAATCACGTATTGTAAGTGTTTAGTTTTGATATGTTGCAAATGTTCTGGGTCATATATGTCCCTTCATAATTCAAAGATATGAAAACTATTTATTTGTCATAGTTTGAAGCGAAAAAAAAATATTTTCCATAATGTCACTAATTCACATGGATGAATAAGCAGGGGCGTTGTCCTATAAATAAACATTATCTAGTAATGGGGATTCCTTTGGCCCCCGGTGGGCATTATGGAACATCCCACGTTAAAGAACATCAGATCGTATGTTCATGTTTGTAAGAAAAGTGAATTTTGGATGTGGTAACTAAATATTGACACTCTGCAAATAGCAACCAGTTCGAGCGCCTCTAGTGATAGGGAAGCTGATAATTCATAAATCGTACATCCAGTCGGAAAATGTCGCATGGCATGTTATTTGTCTTCCGCTTCTTCTGTTATATCCTGCTTCCAGACTATAAACGATCGTAATGAAACTAGAAGTATATTAATGAAAAAAGTTTGATATAGACTACAGGAAATTGCAAAATCTGAAGACAGTGACCAAACATTGTATGGGGCTATGTTGGCACATAGACCAAGACAATCCAGACAGATGCAGTGATGAATAGTATGCAGAGAAATTGAAAATAAGGATACAATGAGTAATGCATAATAAATTAACATATTGGCGCTGGAATATTGGAAATTTGATGATAGTACTTTTTGGTGTCATGAAAAACACTCACCACAGATGAAAAAATAGTGTTAAAAGTGTGTGTGCGGAGGGGCAATGTGTGAGTCAGACTCTTTTATTTCATCGATCTTAGAGAAAAAGGGCAGTAATATATCTTAATCCGCCCCATCTCGCCTGACCGCATTTCATGTGGAGAAGATTACAAGTCTCAAACATACATCTCACAGTCCTTAAGTATTGTTTAAAAAACAGTTTGACAAGAGACAGAATCGACCCGAGGAAATATTTTGTATTCATTGTGTCCCTTGCACTGTCAGAGACTCCCTAAATTTGCCAAATGGACGATCCAGTGTTTGATTAGGAATCAAATGTCATCTGACATTAGATTTGCAATAAGAAGTAAAATAAAAATGAAAAATAAAAAACAGAAATAAGTGACAAAACCTAAAGAATTATCGTAAGTAATGAGTGGCTGTCCAATCTCCAGGGACGATAAGAAAATTTCCATTGCAAACTAATACTTGTTAAACAGTCCATTACTCTGCTGTCAACTTGTTTTGTAGTTCGCCAATCGTACAATATAAATGATTTGCATTAACCTCTATTTTGACCACTCGTAAATATTTCATTTTTTCACAGTTTTCTGTAATAAATCACTTTTTAACAACTGTTAAAGTCAGCGTATAAATTGACACCCGAGCTTGGGTTTAATGCAAGTCTAGTCCAATATTCACTGGATTCGTCCACCCTCCAACATGATGCAGCATTAGAGTGCTAAGTTAGGATTTAAACAGATTAAAAAAATCCATAAAGGAAAATACTCGATGCCTAAAAGTTTCATCTATACGCTGGCATATACAATATCCAATACACCAAATGATTGTTTCAGGAGCAAATTCCAGGTAGGGGTGGCTGATGCCCTAGCCAGCCCAAGTGCACTGCTTTATTTACTGTTAACATAGCGTTTATTTATAAGCTGACTAGGATCTCACACCAACGTTTAAAACCAGGCTATAATCACGGTCTTGCAACTGTGTCTCAGTCGGTGTGCGGAGTTCTCTAGACAATTTCCGTAGTTATTGCAGCATTAATAGCGTTGTTTCGTTCATGTCTCTAGAGATGTTCTCCAGTTGGATAGAGTGTGAGAAAAAAAAACATGAAAATAAGAACGTCTTCCAGAGAAGCAATCACTTGCACGCTGCTGGCAGAAAGAAAGATAAAACCACAATATCGTGATTGCTGAATGTCGTAAACAGAAGCATGAATTGGTGTTATATAAGCTGAAATTGCTGAGACACGAAATATCTCTTCTCTCGTTTCTAACATTTCAATTCATAAGAAGGAAACATATAAAGAGATTACAACGGATCATTGTCAGCAGGACAAGATATTTTCAACTGGAAACATTTTAAAAAAGGAATCAAATTTAAAAAAAGAGTTTATCACAGAAAACATTCGACTTCAGTTTGTTGGAGAACGATTCTCCAGCTGTGAAAAATCTCAGCCACATTTTGGAATTCGATTGGAAACAAAAATAATCATTTTTGACTCACAGTTTCAAGGGTTTCGGCAAACTAAGTATCAGTTATATTAAAGGTATTGTGACAAATAATGTGCATTCAATTTCTTAATGAGGGTTTGAATATTTCATCCTAAATCTTGAAAAGTTTTGTGAATGATATAACATTGATTGTCGGTTATGTTATATAAGTGATATTAGCAAACAAATAGGAAAAGGTTGGTATTTTAAAGATTTGTTCGTCAAGTGAACTTGTTTGTGATGTTAATGATGATACGCTAGTGCTCCAACCAATCAATCCAACAACCTTCTTCCAGTGCTTAATTACTGGGAAGAAGATATCTTTGAGAATTTCAACATAGTTGGACATAGATGTCGCAAAAGACAGAAACAAAACATCAACACCATGAAAGAGGAATTCAATGGACCTAACACACATTCAGGTACAAATGCATACATACGGTTGAAATGAATTGATTGGCACGGTGTTAGTTCGTTTAGTTCATAGAAAAGAAATTAAAATATTTCACCATTCAAGTTCTCGTGTGAGGCAGAAACAGTGATAAGGGTTATGTCGATGGATAAAGGAGAAAATACTTTGAGGATTTAGATCTGAAATCAACAGAATTGCAAAAAATGTCATGTCAAAAAATGAATGACAAAAAAAAAAGATGAATATGATGACTCTATTCATTTTTGTATTATGAATGCGAAGTAATCTGAGAGAATGTAGATGAAAATGGCAATTGGAAGGTGAAGAGAAGCATGCAAGGTATTACATTTACTTTTATTATTATTATTATTATTATTATTATTATTATTATTATTATTATTATTATTATTATTATTATTATTATTATTATTATTATTATTTTGGCGTTGTTTGATGCTCTCTAACAGGGTGCAGCCATCTTTTCAGATAAATGTATTTTCAGAGGTTGACAGAAAAAAATATCGTCTTTACGTTTTGATGCTGCGGAGAAGATGGGATGAAGAGCAAATCCTTTACAGCATCAAAATATAAGTAGAATATTTTCCCTGTGAATCACTGCAAATATTTGTCCTATTGTCATTTTCATCTACGATTCCTCATGTATAAAGAATTGATATCATATAATATGATATATAATGTAATATATAAAGTGATATATAATAGTAAAATAGATCAATACTTAGGGAAGAGCAGACCACAATGAAACCTGAGGCACAGCCAGATAATTTTCTCAAGAACATCAGGTTGGAAAATGCAGCCATATTGTGTGGATATGTACCATTGCACAACTTTTTTTCGACCAATGTAATCCAAAGGCTGATCCGATAAAGGGTAATTTCACGATAGATGGATCATTTCTTCCATTCCGAAGTGAATATTCCTCTCAATGATTGAACCCAATGTACATTGGATGAATTCAGATTTTTTATTGGGGTCATTCATCATTTCATTATTCACAGCTCAAAATCTTAGAGCCAACATTACTCATTCATGAAAGCCACATTTTGATACGTCTTATTGACATAGTCAAAGAAAATTGTGTGATGATTTTGACCCTTTCATATAACAGCAATAACATGAATTCTGTTGATGTGTCAGGGCACATTGCAACCAGGCCATGTACACCGAGGTATTTCATAATCTTAGAAAGTCCATATCAGTACATGGGATCGTTTATTGTGTTGTTATAGATCATGGAAAGGCGATGGCAATTTTCAATAATGTTTGGTGGTTCAGAAAACTAGGGCTTTGTCTTATTCATGAGAATGCATGTCTGAGGTAGATACATTTAGTTTGACAATCAAAAATTTACCCAGCCAATTAATCAACAAAGATATTTGCAACAATTGGGAAAAAATTACACATTCAAATCCATCCCAAGAGATATATACATAAGTGTTTCTTTGGATTCCTTTGTGTTCTAAGGGGTCCATTCTTTTAAATGAGCCCAGGAATATTCTCAGGGGAAAAATGTTTGATTTATTCTTGCCTTTGTAGAGTACTGTCCTGTAACCAATTGAAACTTGTGGAATCAATTAGGGAGCAAATGAATCAATTGAATGAAGATCATGCCCGTGCTGGAAGAGAAAATACTGTTGCAGATTATTGTTCTAGTTCAGTAAATGCTTATCGGGAAAGATGAGAAAAATTTGCTCAAAAATACAACTGACAATTATTTCTTCGTATCATTAATATGAACAGATTTTTTTATTTTGGATTCTCTGTTTATACATTTACTACTCTCAACCTAGAAAATGTCTCTGTTTTGCAAAATCTATCACTCCAAGATAATTTTGGTGATTGTTTAAAGTTGAACCATGCCAATTATTTTTTTTCATAACTGTATCCAGCTACCAAAATTATCTGCATCAATAAATTTGTACACATGTGTACTGCATTGTCAGTCTGTCCGAACAATTGCACTATATATATATATATATATATATACACACATATATATATACACACAAACATACATATATACATTTACATATATATATAAATATATATATATACAAATATATATATATATATACACACACATATATATATATATATAAATATATATATATATATATATATATATATATATATATATATATATATACATGTATATACATACATATTTATGTATATGTATAGTCTATGAGTTTTGCTGCTTTAAACACTGAACAATAAAAGTCACTTTATCCCAATATCTGTCAATACAATTGATGCAATTTTCTTCATATTTTCTTTCCCAATATCCCCTCTACTCATTATCATGGTACAGAGTATAAATTGTGACTTGATGGGATCATAAGCTGCTTACAATGCAACCTTTTTGGGGATTTTAAGAACTAAACAGTTATATTAACGTGGTAGCCACCCGTGTTGATCAAAACCCCATATTCTTCATCATATAGTTTATATCATGCAGTTTGTCATTTTATGTAAGTCATTTTGTGTATTGTATTCTGATATTATTTATACTATATATTTTTTCTGAAACAGTTCTCACTTACGTAGGTCACCCTCCAAAATTTTAATCATGAGGGATCAGTAAGTATAACAACAGACATGACTCTGTATTCATATCATTTGACTTGAATTTTCACGTTAATATCAAATCCGTTGTCTGTTTTAATCATAGACTGCATGCAAACCAATTAACAATACCATTTTTAAGAATACTAATTACAAAAAAAGTTCATCGAGATGATTTTCAACCAAAATGTTCATTAAAAAAGTTAGTCAATTTTTTCTTCTAACTTTGGAGTCAATTCTTTCACGTCGTATAACTCCAAACTTCCATCAAGAATCTTCAGTCTGGTTCCAGTCAACACAAAGACTGGATCCATGCCTATTGCTTACCTAATTTCCTTGAGATTGAATTGATACAAATTGATCTTTTTGATATACATTATTCAGTTTATATATATATATATATATATATATATATATATATATATATATATATATATATATATATATGTATATATATTTATATTTATATATATATATATACATATATATATATATATATAGATATATATATATGTATGTATATATAAATATATACATATATATATATATCAATATATATATATGTATATATATATATAAATATATGTATATATATATATATATATATATATATATATATACATATATATATATATATATATATATATATATATATATATATATATATATATATAATGATTCTGTATCCAAACTAGGTCTGAATCGTGATCTGAGATTGTCACTAAATAATATCTGGTCTACGTACTTAATGTAAAAAGGCTGGATTAAGTGCATTGGTAGGGGGAGAGGATTATCATAAGAAATGAAGTTTTCATCATCAGTCTACAAAATTATTGATCTACAAGTCTTCCACGCGCACATATGCGTGCATGTGTGAGTGTATGTGTGTGTGTGTGTGGATGCGTGCGTGTGTGAGTGTGTGTGTGTGTGTGTGTGTGTGTGTGTGTGTGTGTGCTAGTAAACCTAATCACTTGGACCCAGTTGTCAAGTAATCATGCAAAAGATTTCTTTTTCCTGGAAAACCTAACGAGATAACGACAAATTCCATTTTCCTGGAGCGACTGAAAAGATATTTCACCGATACGATGACAAATATTGACATTGACGATATATTGTTTCTTTAGGGAAAACATCTCTCAGTGAGACTTACACAGAAATCCTGTTTGCTAACAAAAAGTGAGAAAAATATCTCAACTCCACAATCAAAATAGAGCGATCTTTTTCTAGGCGATATACGTCAATGTTTATCAACACAGAATTTTAATCTTTTAGTTTCATCTCGAGATAAGACACATTTGCCTGTCTTTCAAGCAAATATCTTCATCATTTTTTCTGCATCAGAGTAGGATATAGTGCTCACTCATTGACCAAGTAAGCAGACAACACATTGAATCTCAAAGTTTGTTTAGAATATTCATCATCGTAGTTGACCAACATTATTAATAACATTCTAAAAGGTCAACTGTTCCGATGTCAAATCATGTCAATAGTCCAGTATTTCGAAGAAAATTAGTTTGTCCGTTCGTCATGCGTCAAAAAAAAAAAAAGAAAATCTCAACAATCCTTATCTTTCGACCTAATATACATATACTTTAGGCAGTTTTATTTCCACCAAAGTCATTAAAACTATGGAGGGCATTTTCCATAGTCACATAGAAATAAGAAACTTTTTTTGTGATGGATGTAAAAATTGTGGACATACGAGATTGTAATGTTGCGATTAAACAAATAATAATAGATTATTACTATTTCCAACCTTAGAAAAAAAACCCAACTCTTTTTACAATTCATTTTTTAATGGCCCTGTTAATTATTGTTTCGGATCTATTAGCGAATAAATAAATGCAATATTTGATATATTATAATTCCAGTTTATTGAAAATTTCAACTAGTTGAAATTTTTTTTTTGACAATTTCATGTGGTGGGTAATTGATCTTTGATTGATGAGGGGGATCTATTCTGCAGGCTGTACCTCCCCATTGAAGAAAAAAATACAAGCAGAATATTTTCAATGTTTTGTATCAATTGTCAGTACGTTACAAAGAATTTTCCATTTTTTTTTATATCCGCCAAAATACTGTAATGATTAGTCCACTCGTCTCACACGCATGCAATCACGAATTCGGGTCCCCATACGAGCAAAGAGCATGGAAAAGTTTTCATTTCATTACAAGGTATGACGTTGGGGCGGGAGGAATATATCTACCGTCCTGCGTCTCCGTCCTCCCCAAGGACGGAAAGGAATTAGTCTGACCAACACGGGAAAATATGGCTAATTAACCCCTCCTCATGAAAAGCAATACAAAAAGTATTTATTATGGTATCAAGCATTAACAAGATGGATTAACATATCCCTCTTTAAACCAGTATCAATCATGAAACTACATCCCAAGTAATCAATTAAGGCCTTACTCACAAAGTCCTGTATTTGAATGCATTGAAAGGGGACTAAAACAATTTGGTCAAATCTCGATATTTTGGCTTTCTCACGTCATCTTATAGAAACATTGATCTTTTTTTCGAATGCTAATATATTATTGAGGCTTTTATGGACGTTCATGTATAGAATATAACACGCAGTAAAACATGGGCAACAGTAATACTTTTTGTATTATACAAAAACTAAATCATGTAAGTATTGTATATTGTGTAAATATATGATGTGTATTGCGATTCTTTGTAAAATATAAAGTAAATAAAAGTAGTGTCATATATGAGACCGTTTTCTTATAAAAACTCTAAACTCATTTTTTAAAACTTTTTTTTCCTATATTTAAGTGAGGTCACCTGCATTATTCATGAATCATCCTTTTGTAGGGAACTGTGTCGCAAGGATACGTCTTGGAGTATTTTCTGATTTTTAAAAAATTCTTCCGGAAAATTCAAAATTTCGATTTAAAAAGAAAATATCTCACATAAAACTTTTTTACTTAAAAAAAGCAAACAAAACTCAAAGATAATCAGTGTATGCGCCTTATTGAAATTTTTGAATCTTTATTTTCCGACAAAGTTCTAAATATGCACATCCAAAAATAGCCTGAAACTACCTGAAAAAAATTATCCACCAAAATCATTGAAGATTGCTTTCATTAAGATAATTAAAGGTGGGTTTCACTTTTAAAAGAGACAATGTGGTAGGGATGGGGTTAATGTGTCCATAGGGATAAATGTAATTCAATCGTAAGGAAATAATTGGTAAAAGAAAAAAGAAAGGTTATGAAATGAACGTCTATGTTATTATACCAACCAAAACATTTTTTCTAATTTCTTCCCCTCCGAGGCAGAAGTTATCTATTGAAGAAACAAAGACAGAAATGATATCAAATGAAACAAAATACAAACAAGTGGAAGACAACAGTAGTTGCAGTCCTATTTATGATGAAAAGGGGCAATGCTCTCTAGAGGAAAAATGAATGTCTTAGAATTGGTTTAAGGCACTGATCACGGTAACAGGAGAATCATGCAACACAGACAGACAATAGTACATACGCACACATACACACACACGCACACATATTTAAAGACAAACAGACAATTACACACAGACACACACACATACAATAATGTTTTATCCAAAGAAAGTGACCAGACGTCTCTAAAAGCACGTTTGGTAATTGTTGCAGAAGGCGTGGGCATATGAAAAACATTTATTGGGTGTCCACCAATATTAATAACGGCATTTGCAAACAGAGCAAAGTCACGTTACCAGACACCTTTCCATTGATCGGATAAGGATCAAAGAAATATTTATAAATTAATTTATAACTGGTTGTTGACTATTTTCATTGAATTGTCTAAGTACAGAGAACAATATCACATTGAACATAGTGAGTTCTATAGGACAGGGTTACATTCACTCGATAACACCCAGTTAGTGAATTCATTGTTGTATGCGTTTACAACCCTGCTTAATTGCGTATCAAATACATTTACGTTTGATTATTTTCCTTGTGACACACGTGCATGTTTTGATCTTTTCAAGATCCTTTCAATATACCAGTGATCAAATGGAAATTGAAACAAAGTATGATTCTAGCAGGTGACTAACATCATTTGAATCTTTTGTCATTGGAAATCCGGTAAGACCCGATTGTGTACGCCGTCTGTTGTACAGTGAAGAAACTTGCAAGATATACTTTGAATAAAACATCATGTTTCATCGATTGTTGTGTTGTTTAAACAAAGCATCTCACAGACAGTAGCTTATATATTCAACTATTTGGCTTTTAAAAATAATTCATCACTTTCTATGTATGAATAAAACGAACACACTTTTGCTTTTATATAAGACTTCTGGTTAACCTGATGCAAACAATTGAAATCACGTAGCAGTTCTTACAGGAAATATTCGGAGATTACAGAAGGAGATCCATAAATAATCAAATAGCTACTTCTGGTAAATACCTGTCACTTGCTTTCAATTGCAGTTCACTCCCTTTATATTTCTGAATGTTATTGAAATAGTAGCAAACAATAGGGAGAATCTCAAAGAATTTGTCTGCTTTTTACTTGGTGGTCCTCCTGATCCCAGTCAATCACAAAAATGCTCCGGTAAAGATGAACGTTAGTTTAATGCCTAATAAATTATGCATTTTAAAAAATTTGCTGGCTGTGAGTTCAAAATCATCTAATCCTAAATCCATTACATACCATAGTTTAACAAATGTTCATACATTCTTCATTGGTCTTGATTTATTTACGCAATGTTTGAAAAGATTTCTTTTAAATTCTTAGTAATTAAATCCACCAAATGGTAAGTCATGATTGGAAGTATAGTTGGATCAGACGCCATCGAATGAAAAAAAAAAGAAGCATACTTGAAGATAATCCCCTTATCAATTAAGATATTCAGTGAAAACCTGCATATAAAACTTATATTTGAAATCTGTTCCCGTTATGCATAAGAACAAGTCAGGAAAAGTTGTTTCACATAAATACTCATCCAATTCATTTCAATGTTACTGGGATTATCACTCCCAGACACTGATGATGCAGGATTTCTGTTTTTTTACTTCATCTAAGATTGACAGCTTTTATTGAAAATAATTTTTTGTATTTTCCATTTTCATTTATTTGGCATACTCATACACGTACTTATGCAAAATCAAAGGGTTGCAATCTATTCAAAGTAATTATTGGAGAGCAGATATGAATAAAATTCGTGATTTTGATATATAACAAACATTCCACCGAGGTACAGTAAAACTTCTAATGAAATGACCACTCTTAATGAATATCAACAGAATTTCATTCAAATAAATAAGTACAGAGATTTCGGAATAGAATAAAGTTAGGTTCAGTTTGTACTCTGCGAATGAGCTGAAAATATCGTACTTGCTGATGGTGCATTCAAAAAGCTCTTCCTATAAGGGAAACCATTCTTAAATAGAGGTTGCCAAATAATTCTCAATATATATTTGAAATGATTCACAGCCAATTGAGTTATTCCTATTGTATTGGTACACAAGAGTTTAGAAATAAAGAGTGAACACTTATTTAGTTGTCCTTAGCAATAGTGTCAGAAGAATAAAATGCTATATTTCCATTGAATGCCTATTCAAATAAATTCTGGTGGACTTTAGTTCAATTTGCTCTTGCAGGTATCTGTCTTATCTCGGACAAGAAAGATCCCGAAGGATATAGCTAATTCAGAGGGCGCTCTTTCCTTCCTCTTGTTACCACCCCTGCAATTCATATTCGACAGCGTTTTCACGTGACATTCACATGCGAAGCGCGAGAAATAAAGTGAATGATTCAAGTTCAGTGGAAAATGTCGATAACATCATTATTCTTAATACGATTGGGTCGGTACATATGATGATAGAAAGCATTCTACAACCTGAGCCAAATCGTGATGCAGTGTGTCAAGTAGGGAAAGAGTTGAAGATAAATCGATCCGGAAAGTACCTGCCTTTGATCTCAGATTTTTTCCCTATCCATCAACTGAAATAAAGGTCAGTTACAACAATATATTTTTCAACATTTAAAGATTGGAAAACACTTATATATAGTAAAATGTGGATTCGATACACAAATATGTTAATGTTTCTAGGCTTTTTGGGCTTCTTCAGAGATGTAATTTGGTATTATTTACCTGAAAAAGCCCATACAAGGTAGAAACAAACGTATCTTTGTGAAACTCCCCAGTCTACTATATATATATATATATATATATATATATATATATATATATATATATATATATGTATATATATATATATATATATATGTGTGTGTGTGTGTGTGTGTGTGTGTGTATATGAAATATAGATATACATACATGCATGTTTTTTCGCAAAAGGATCCAACATATCCGTGAGTGGATGAACTGCTGATGATTCCATAGTCAGTAATTTGACACATAATGCTGCATTGCATTTTGAAGTTAAATCTTTCCATATATATTCAAACTGGTCAATACTATCATTCAGACATCAGTTTCACGATTCACATTCACTCACATATAGCATACACAAGTTTCAGAATCTTTCTGGATTGATTCCAGCAATTGCTAATCTAACTACATTTCTAGAAATCCGGTTACCCGGTCACTGTACAAAGTTGACAATTCACCGGATATATTACCCAGTGCACAAAGCGGATCAATGTCATATTTGGAGTTCTCTTTTTAGATCAGAAAGGTAATGAATTACATACAAAATGAGAATCATAAATATTTTTCCAAAGCTCCGATCTTTATCTCGGTGACCTCCACTTTTTAGAATCATCTAAATTTAGTTATGAGATATCTAAATTTAAAACACAATAACTGAAATACTTCAAAGCCGTAGTGTTGTACTAAAGACGTAAAACTATCCTACACAACAATCATGGCAGGCTACAATGCGTATCATGAAGACCAGGCCTTTTCAAACATACACCTTTGGAACAGGTTCACTAAAATCAGCAATCCTGGAACAAATTTCGACATTGGCAGATTATTTAGAGGATATCCAATATTCTGCAACGATTCATGTCCACTTTTCCTCAATCTATTTGGAATGACTTTTTTTTCCATCAGATCCCTTTGTGCATGGATGAGTGGACCTATTTGGCGTGAGCTGATGCGTGCATCTATAAACTATGCACATGAAGCTTACGGCAATATTGAATAATTTGGAATATTGATCAAATTCAATTTGTATGAGAGTTGAATTGCAAGATGCAATGCAATATGGACTACTGCCTACAGAAGTAATAGCAGTTAATTCTAATTACCCATCCGCAATAAACCCTTTGACTTTTGATTCTCCGAAATTGTAGCAAAATTAATTGAAACAAGGTAGCATAGGATAGGAGGCTATTTCCAATTAGATCAAGAATTCGTACACAATAAATGTTATTAGAAATAGTTTTATTGGTTTTTGCTTCTGAGTTCTTAGAAAGTATATACATCATACCTTGGCCATAACATCATCCTAATACAATGTCACTTCTTTATGCTTTGAATATTTTTTGAGGTTTATACTTTTGAATAAATAACAATGTATGGGCAGATAAATCAACCAAGACTAATCAGCATAATGGGAACTACATCCTTTAGAAATTTAAAATAACCAAATCTCATTTAAGAAAGAGATACTAAGAAATACCAAGATCAATTTGCAATTTCTTCTTTGATTTTGATATTCAATGGTAAACAAGTGCTGGCAAAGTGCAGTTACCTAACTACTAACCTGAAGAGGGAATTTTAATTTATACGTTGTCACT
>OY735199.1:2843730-2928730 GCA_963457665.1 Thysanoteuthis rhombus | reverse complement strand
GGAGTCGATAAAAAGTTCTAAAGAAAGGTTTAGGCTGTCTTAAAAAAACTGAACTAACTCTAAGAATCGCATCCAAGTCATCATGTTTTGAGTGATCCCAGACCCTGAAATAATGATGATACTAGGTTAAACTGAGTCACCAGACGTTTTGCATGTTACAAAGATTTATCAAAAAAGTTTTCTGTAACTGCGCAAGACCACTTTCAAATCTGAGCGATCATGTTCTACGAATATATGTATTTTTCGTATTCTCACATTTTTCCAAGGATCGGATTTAAATAGATGATAGGATTGTTATATAGTTTCTGTACCCTTTCAATACGTCAAGAGTAGAACTAGGATAGAGCACATAACACCTTTTTTTTCAATAAGATAATGCACCTGCCATCGGAAATAAGCAACCATTGTTATAGAATAAGACAATACACACACTGGTCTGATACAGGACCAAACTTAGAATGAAATAAGCCCTTAGGTATTTTTTAAATAAACTTCCGAATACATGTAAGGTTTGCCATAGTGGCTTGGTCGGTAAGAGAGAGGCCAAACAATCGTTTGGTTATGATTTGGGATTTTGACTGGAAAATATTGATTGTATAAATGTTTTTATTAATTTGAAAGACATAAACGCTTACGTTTTTTCAATAAAAAAAGTTAGAGAGTCAACTACCATTCATTCGTTCGTGATATCAAATCAGGATTAGCAAATCCTAATTTTATTTATCGGTTTGACATGCAGGAGCAGACAGTCAGCAAAGTGTTTCCCCCTTTCAGTTGGGTGACGATGGATCCGTGTTTCTGTTCTTGTTCTTATTTTCATGTCGGTTGTTACAGTGGGAAAGCAAAGTCAACTCCAAACTTGGACTCAATTTAAAGTACTGGCCAGATCAGAGTCCAGATTTAAATCACAGACAGATTCAGCACAAAATATTAAGGTAGGAAGTTTACAGACGCAGATCAATTCTGGGAAGCCGTTAAGTAGGATTGGTAGAAGACTGACATTCCCAGATGTAAGAAGCTTTCTACAAGTATGACCAACAGACATGAATGCGTAAGGAAATGTCATCCACATTCAATCCCATTTCTTTTATTTTTAGGGATTATCTGATGATTGGTTCGTTCCGTTTTGTCTTTGCTATCATGAAAGATGCTCAAAAACTGTCTCAGCTCACTTCTTTTCCTCAAAACTATGCACACGTCCACACATGTACACAAATACGCACATTCAAGCACACAATGATACGTATATATATATATATATATATATAATTGGGTGAGGCAAATTTTAAAATCTTCTCATGTAGGTCATTACTACCGTAGTGAGTTTGAATCTTATTCAGAGCACCATTACAATGATCTTGTGCCAGACTATGGTTAGCTTAATAAATACTGATAATGCTATAACTATCATAAACTCAATGCAAACTTATATATCTGTGTGTCTGTAGGTGTGTTTGTGTGCATGTGTGTGTTTGTGTGTGCACATTCGTGTGCAAGTGGCTGTATGTATAAATGAAACGAATCGGATTAAGTCTGGCCAGTCACTAAATAAGAACCATTACATGAGCTATGTCTTTTGGCAGCATTCTGTGCTGGCTTGAAAGATTGTGAAAAAAAAAAGATCAATAAATAAATTATTCCTCTCATCTTTTTTGTGCAGTTATCACTAAAAAGTCGGTATTTAAAAGAAATGTTGTGAATGCTTCCCGACACGTACCAAGATACCAATTTAGCATAAAGGTACATTACAGATTAGCCTCCTCCCCCCGGAAAAATCATTGGGTGAGAAATTGCAAAAAACAAGAAATTAAAAAATTTTTTTTATTTTATTCCCACATGTAAATTAGTATATTGGCACGTCGTCTAAGCATGATGCATTAATAGCAAGCCAGTCAGCAAGCAAGAACATCTTAAAAACGAAGAAACATATGTTGGCCGTTTTGGTGAGTACCCTTTTCTGTTTCTAAAATATCTTAGCAAACCAAGCCTAAAGATGTAACAATAGGAGGAACCTAATACATTTCCTTTCCCGAAATGATTTTAAGTAGAAGACTTAGGGAACCTGCCTAGAGTCCAAATTTATAGTAAGTTATTCATCAAGTGAACCACAATTTACATTCAATCAATAAACGTTCACTTGAGACCCAATGTCATTACAAAGTTAAAATTGCTTTTTTTGATATGTAAAATCAACATCCACTCACATTGCTTTTCTTTTTTTAAATAAATATTTCTACTTTCCTCCTATCCTCCTGAGTATATCATTCGTGTTTCAAATCTTATTTATTTGCTATCTTTATGCTTAACTTTTTCATATCATACATAGCCTACACGTACGTAATTTAAGCAAATCAAAGATACGGGTATATTGGTTTAGAACTGGAATAATTTCGTTTATTTCATTTGAAATATCCTCTGACCACGAGACTGTAAACACGAAGCACGCGCCACACAAGGGGTCATCCAAATATAACGAGTGGATCGAGCAAATTGGGGTTCGAAGACCAAAAAGCTTTCCATGGCTCGAAACCGAATCTTGTTAAGACTCAAGTGGTGAATTTCTAACCATACAATAATATTGATTACTGATTGCACAATATTATCATTCACTAATGATAAAATATATTATTATCGTAAGCGTTGCATAACTCTTCAGTCTTGTTGGGTATTAAAGTAATGAGTTAATCCTGTTATTTCCTCATATTTGATATCAGGGATTATGATATCCTACGTGATTAAGACACAATGATATAAGCTTATCTAATTAGTAATGTCAGGATTTAGATGAAAAAGAAGATATCAATAATTCATGTTTAAGTGAAAGCAAATTATTAACATACATACTGACATTATCAAAGGTCTATTTCGAAAGATCCCCAGGCTATATAATACCGTTTACGTAAAATTTGTGTTTTCGAGGACAATGATGTAGATGAAATAGTTTCCATCCCTTCAAATTTTTAAAGACCTGAAAGTTAAAATATTGAATATATGATTCAAGATATAGAAAATGAAGATGTTAAAGGTTTTCCGGACAAAGTCTTCAATCCCTTTATGTAATCGAAGCTGCCCGAGCTTGTGCATTATAACAATTTAACACCATAATTTCAACCAAACTGCACCTCTCTTCGATCAAAGAGCTATTTAGATATCTGTGATAATCAGAACATTGACTGGTAGTAAATCATAGTAAATGGTGGATGGCATCAACACAATCGGACAAAACACTAACAAATACTAACGTATTGTTCTTTTGCCTGTTTGCCTTCTCTAAGCCATTGTCTGCGTCACCACGCATTCTTGGGATTATCCATTTTTTTTATAAACAGACTCCAATCCCCCAAGAAATGGCAATATGTGTTATTTGGTCTTACTTAACGGTTGGCTCCGGTCTAATCATGTAAGACTGTCATTTATGTAAGACCATGTAATTTATGAGTTTATGCAACTTTCCAATGCGTTTTAGATGACAGCAAATATGACCTTCTTCAACCATAACAGTTGTATCTGTGAATATTGAAATCTTTAATTCGAAAAAGAAAACCAAAAATAAACTTTATTCTTTATTTTTCACTTCCGAGGCTGACAAATATAAACGGTTATCGAATCCGTAACGGAGACCAATTCACTCATCAAGCGAATTTCGACAAACTATGCAAAGCTTACTAAACAACTGCAAACTTTTTACTTCCAAAGAATTAAAAGAAAATAGAATAAACAGAATAAAATGCAGGAATGAGTGGAAGTGGCTGAACAAGTGGAAGAAAAGGGAATTGAGAATAGACAAGCTAGTCTGATACAGGGTCAAACTCTACTCAAACTTCATTCGACCGAAGATAATTACTGCAATTTTTGCATTGTATATCTAATAGATAGAAAATTTTAGAATACATTTAGGATAAGTGTTTGACAGTATAAAATAAGCACTAGCATATTTGTAAACATGTAACTCTTGAAAGTTTGGCTCAGTCCGTAAGAAACAGGACTACCGAGCAGTTGGTTGAGATTTCTACTCGTGATGAGTAAATATTACGTTTTACTCCATTAGATTCTGTGAGGATCGTTTTCGTAGTTCCTATGACAACGGTAAGATGCTCGATAACAAATTTGGAGTGGTTTGCCAAACAGAGAGAAAAATAAACAAGGAATAAAAACATCTTTTTTCATCAATTGTCCGTCCGTCTGTGGTCGAAAATCTTTAAAACGATCAGAGC
Source organism: Thysanoteuthis rhombus (assembly GCA_963457665.1). NCBI lineage: Eukaryota > Metazoa > Mollusca > Cephalopoda > Oegopsida > Thysanoteuthidae > Thysanoteuthis > Thysanoteuthis major. The sequence goes on along the minus strand of OY735199.1, from coordinate 2,924,516 downwards.
TGTTGCCACCAACCTTTCTGCAGTTAATAATTGGATCTAGAAGCGGGTTCTCAGCCAGTTAATTTTTGGAAATACTCATCTACAAAGGTTTTGCACTCGGGTCCATTTCGCTGTGGAAATGCTTGCGAAAAAGATTCTTTATTTTAGGGTTCAAAACATAGGGAAATTTTTCTCACTTTTTGGAGTCAACATTGAAAGGGAGATTCATTTACACTTCTATGTGCCGAAATCAAAATTTCATTTCTAATTACTGGGGGGACAAATTAACTGTTGGACAAAATGAAGAAAGGGTTTACTTTCACTTTTAAAGGTCAAAACAAACCCCCAATTGTCAAAATCGAGGGGGATTTTTTCCTATTTTAGGGGTCAAATCAAAGAAATGATTTTTTCAGTTCTAGGGATAAAAATCAAGTGGAAATTGATTTCCTTTGCGATTTCAGGGTTGAACTGTATTTCACTTTTCAGGATCAAAATTGAAGAAAGATTTTTATTTCTTCCTAATGAGGGGCAAAATCGAGAGGCAAATATTTTTCTATTTCATTCGAGGTGGAAGATTTTTTTTTATCTGTTCTAAGAATCAAAATCTTGAGGGAACATTTATTTTAATTTTTGGGGTCAAATAAAGTAGGGACTTCACATCAAGTTTGGTATTTAGTCTTGTATGAATGAAGACGGATTCAGATAGTAAGACTTTCACTATTCTATCTTTGAATGGATAGTTGTTTTTTCGGTTAAGGATAATTGCTTGTCGCTGTCAATTGAGGGATAAAAATATGTTCTTTATAAATAAAATATAGAAATGAGAACCAGCACTCAGCTTATCCATTCAAGATGAAATTAGATCGATTTTCAAAGCGTCAATATCTACTCCTTGATATCCTGTGCCCTGATATCAGGCAGAAAAAGAAAGTCGTTTTGCAATGACATTTTCCTAATGGTATGGCCTGACAAGATCATTAAGTTCGATTGATTTACCACCAGCATTGAAATCAGTCACAACTAGTACCATTCAATTCGAGGAAATGAGTCATAGCTTCTCAAGTCAAATGCAAGGCAATAAAAGAAGTAAGCGAATGTCCTTGATCAAATCAATTTCTCAGGATCTAAACAGAAATAATGAATAAAGTAGGGTCTAATTTCAGACTTTGTCAATATAGTAAATCTTTCTGAGAGCATATTTACTTACAACCCATGAGTCTAGCTGACATAAACGTGTATACGATGCATGCAACATAAAAAGGGGCAGTTTGAGCCACCGAGCAATCGGAAAAATTCCCAATTGGTCGGTCAGTCTGTGGTCTGGTAGCAGTTATTCTGTGATATATGTTTTTTATCCAAATACTGAAACACAGATTTTGAATGGATGTGACGTTCATTTCCTCTGAAAATATTTAATATTTGAGAAGAAAGATTATTCTGCGAGTTTTTCCTTCCAGAGGGAGGATGGGGTTGTATAGTGTAAGTATAAAGCTAAACTGGATCCTTACTTTGAGCCCTCAACTGAATTGAATAATTACCATTTAGTTTAACTGTATGATGAAAACATCTAAGATTAAATATGTTATTTGATATTTTATTTGAAAAATTTTTAAGGAATCGAATTTTCTGTTTAGAGCTTGCGTGCATGAAAGCGTTACATTTTTTGATTGCTTTCATCGAAAATTTCACGAGCTTTATATTTTTGTGATGAAGTACGTAAAAATAAAAATAAAAACCCAACTTATCCTTATTATCAATATCGAGAACCACAAGAGAGAAAAAAAAATGCACGAGGATTTTGATCACCACTGGAGAAGAAGGCCTGGATTGTATAAATAAAGGGGATGATTTAGAGAAATGATCGAGTGAAATCGGGGATTTGTGATGGATAACAAATGCCAACAAATAGGTCACAGAAAGTTTGTCACTAATTATCCCTCCTACCCCTCTACCGGAAGGAATTGTTTTTTTCGCTCTGAATATCAACGAGCATAGAATCAGCGAGTAGAAAGACCTCAACTCAATGAAAAAAATTCAATTAAATTTCACATGGCACGACCATCGAGTAAGAAGGCTAACCTGGTTGCAAGAGAGAAATTTTCCTCTTGGTCCACCTGTGGTCAGACTAAAAAACCCTATTAATCTAAAACTGAAAAAAAGGAAGGACAGCGAAGTGAAAAAGAAAATTAAAGAAGTGTAATCAACAAAGGAAGTAAGGTATGCTGAATATGTTTTTTTAATTTCATCATAAAAAATCTCCTTCCGATAATTATATCGTTGTGCGTACCTCTCTAAAGTTCAAATCTGATTAATACGAACAGAAGTTCCGATAAAAAGTTTTCAAGACAAATGTTCCTAGAAGTGGAAAATTTTTTTTTCCACTGATAATTCCAACGTATACTGTACAATTGTGAGTTTGAAATTTAATCTTTTAAAACAAATATATAAGATGCCGATATTGCCACTTCTAAATTTAACCAATATCAGGGTCACCCTATATCAATTTCATGAAAGTTGGTAGCAGCCACCAATGATATATATCAGTATAAATACAGTATATTAGGACAAGTTTGAGTCAATAAATGATGAATTCAAGGTTTTGTGTAGAAGGAAAATGTTAATAAGTAGCAATAAAATATGGATAACACACTAAGCAGGCCGTCGCTGTGAATCATTGCAAACATAAACACCAGAATACTCTCATTGAATTACACCCTTTGACTGGCATTTTAAATAAATTGATTTTATTTGGATGTTTGAAGTCCTCAAAAATTTTACGTTGCAGTTTCTAAGAGTAGGTATGATTTTGCTCCCAGAAATATACATCATTAATTGTAGTAATTTATAGGAATATTTTATAGTTTTATCAATTCTTATTTCCTTGAATAATTTAAGGAAAACATTTAAAATCTTTTTTAAATATTTGACATTGTAAAAATATTCTTACATTCCGGAACAGTAGGAGCTCATGTAGTGATATTGGCATGTACCGATATTTAGGGGCTGATATGTCAGTATCACATCAATTTATTTTGATTGGAGATCGATAGAACTCGAATCAGTTCTTCCACCAAAACATGTTTACTCTAGATGTTTATATTCCAAATAATAGAATTATAAGAGTGAAGGGACTCTTAAAATCCGTACCTGGCCACCAATTGAGTTTTATTCTAATGTAACTGATAAGCAATACTGTAGTTGATATTGACTGCACAGTAAGTTATAATGATTTTACAAAATGCCCCTATCAATAGCAATGATTGAAAAAAAATGATTGGCATCCCTGGTCCCAGACATTTGAAAAGTCTGCCTATTCAAACAGCCTACGGATACCTATGCTTTGGAAACGTTTGCGGACCACTTCGTACGCACCTGGTGCCAGCTTTTATATGTTAGTCTACGTCCGTATGGGGTCCAAATCAAACCCTGTACATAATATGTCGGTATATGAATATCTAATTTTCTTGGCGTTTCTCATTCTCCCCAAATCCGTTTAATTAAAAGCAATACGGTATGTCTATGAAAACATTATAGTGTACATTTTAAATTCTAAAACTCAACTTCAGTTTTCTGGTACTAGCTTCACCAATCATGGTGGAATCGTTATCAATGTCAAAAGCATAAATACGACCTCAAACTGCCCAGAAATCATCTTTGAGTTAGCAAAAATATTTTCCTCTTTTTACCACTGGCTTTATGCTATTATTTTGCCTTTATAAGAAAAATTGAATTTTCAAAGAAAATATTCAATCATGTCAAGACATTCAACAAAAAGCATAAAGAGTGCACGGTAGATGCTAGTAAAATGAGTTGATAAGTGAAGACAATACATAAAATCACAATGTACTGATTTGACACATTTTTCATGCATCTATTCACCTTCATCTTAATTGTATTGATACTTTTGTTACTTTTTCTAAAAGAATCATCCGGTTAAAGGGAAGCTGCGATAAAAAACAACATGAATATTAAGATGAAGGTAAATATTGATATTCAAAAGAATTTTGAATAAAGATTTACAATTCTTCATCTACTGAAAGACAAATAAATCTGCTTACAGTAAAGTGCAGTGGAAGGATGAATGTCTTAAAGACCGCTCAATTAACCAATTTGTGGATATAAACAAATCTGAGTTTTCAATTACGATAAGTTTTCAACCAGGTTCATATGAAAACATTTTATTCAATTTATTCATTCACGTGAAATCTTATGTATTTACAGACATTTTGTAGGAATGATCTTGAATCTTCTGATTGAGCTAAAAATAAAGACAGGGAGAGTCTTCGGTGGGATGTATGGAATACAAATGCTGGAACAAATCTATACAAAACGTACCCAAAACTCAACTGACTCGATCATTCTATGGTAACAGATAACTCTCATTAACACAAGATAGGCATTCCTACACACGAGAATCATACGCATCCTAGATACATATGCTGATGCACTCAGACACAGACACCCGCCCACAGAGAGGCAATAGGAACACACGTTAACTCCTTAACACATAAACCTATCCAACATAGATAGCTGATGAAATATTCAAGGAACACTGTCATCCCAAACAGCTTCTGGCAACATATTGATCCGGCAATATAACACAAATATAACTCAATCAAGTATTATTTTTCTGTTCTCGCTAAAAATTTTGGATCATTCCTACGGAACGTTTGAGAATAAATAAATAATCAACCAACTTATGGTTTTCCTTTTTTCATAAATTTACGCCAGTGTCGGATATGACTTCTCCATCCAATGTTTATACCCACACGTCACATACGTACATACACACACACACACACACACACACACACATACACACACACATATATGTATATATATATATATATATATATATATATATATATATATATATATATATATATATATATATATACTAGCTAAGGTATCCGCTGTTGCCCTAGAAATCATTACAATCGATACGTCTCCAGTAGACCAGAAAAATTGACCTGATCATAATCTCATCTGTAGAGGTAAGCAGTGGTCAACAAAGGTCAACACCACCTGTCCCATGTTTATCATTGAGTCCAGCTACTCTTTTACGTATATTTGAAGCTTGTACTCAACAGCTATTTCCTTCTCATTTGGAAATACAAAACTGACCCGACCTTAAATTGACACAAGATATTAGCTGCACCGATTTTATGTTTATGCTATTGTCATGTTACACTTCATACAAATTAGTTCCCCATAGAATACAGCTGTCTCACTTACATTTTAAAATATCAAAATAGTCCTACTCTAAATTGACATTTCACCACTTCAGCAGATGTCATCTACACCGATCTCATGTTAATCTTTGGCCCAAATCACCAAATTACCCAAACATAGAACTCATAAGGGGCGGTCATCTTCATAGCATTGAAAAATACCCAAAAGGACAAAAACCTAAAACTACTTCATATTCGAAAAAAACAAAAAAAAAACAAAACAAAATGAAACTGAAATTGACCTGACCCTGGTTTGACCTGTAGATCTCATCAGGGGGTCAGCCTAACATCCCGGTGTCAAGTTGATGATGTACACAAATCTGCAGTCCATATGAGATAGCTGCTGATAAAGCCAAAATTGACCTCCACATACCTAAGAAGTCAACGTCACCCATCTTACGTTCATTCGGCAACCATAGATACGGGTATTATAGTAGTTATTACTTATTCAAAAAGGTCTCAATGTATAACCAGAGATGACATTAAACATAGAATCTACACGTTACCACTTACGAATCCAAATCTTATATAAAACTTATATAAAACTTATATATATATATATATATATATATATACATATATATATATATATATATATATTCATTCACACACTCACACATATATATATATATATATTCATCAATAGTAAGATACTATATAATTATATATATATATATATATATACATATATATGAATATATATGTATTTAGATATATATTTCAAAAACAATCCAATATATATACATATATATATATATATATATATATATATATATATATATATATATATATATATATATATATATATGTATATATATACATATATTTCCACGTCCCCATTGTCAAATCGTCCAATAAATCCTATCCAATTGCTCGCTATATTTTTCAATGGATATATATATATATATATATATATATATATATATATATATATATATATATATATATATATATATATATATGTATAGAATTATTATCCAATACGTAATCAGGTTTGCTTTTGTCACCGTTTTGTTCCCATTAAATGCTCGCCGGTGCCTTGTTCTCATCAAATACAGGGACAAACATTTGACCTAATGGAATATAGTCCCTTTTTTGACTGTATTGGTTTTCCCTTTGAATAAAACTAATTTAAGAAATGCTTTATTGAAGTTGTACACCTCTATGTGTCAATTAATCAATTTGCGTTTGCAGTGTCTAAGACAGTACCTCGTTGACAGTAAAATCTAATGAATGTTTCAAAATGTTCATTGATATGATTTTCTTCCTCCCAACATCGTATTGTTGTCAGAGTTTGAATCATGGTTCATCTAAAAGTTCAAACTTTGAGGATTCAAAAGAATTGGTAATTTTCCAACTCAATTATTATAGTTTGGGTCTGCATCCCGATAATCATCATCTAATTTATATCCTTTCATTCCCGTATATAAACTAATATACATTCCTGAAAATGGGTGGCTGTGTTCATTTTCGGTGCAAAAAGCCAGAAGTATTGAATGAAGGCACTGAAAACTGTTTTTACATAAAGAAGGTATTAGATACTGAACAGGGTATGAACGTAGTGGAAAGCAATTCCATTTCTGATATAGAAGATAACTCTTCATGGGAAAATCCAATAGTGTTTTATTATGCCGAATTAGTCTTCATTGACAACGATTTGGGACTATTTATAGCTTCACTTGAGTCTGCGTAATACCTAGTATTCTGTTATCATCTGATATAGATTTAAAAGTATATGCCTGGAACTCGCTTAGATTGCTAAAGATTGAGTTTGAAAGAACGCTACAGCCTTCAAACTATTGACCAAGGAATAATTATAACAAATCACACAGCGTCGCAGAATGTTATTATGTTGAATTTGAATGCAAGAATGATTTACTGGGTGAAGCAGTGATGTCAGAATTTGCACAATGATATGATGTCCTTATTGAAATGAATTCTTCTTTTATTTTTCAATTTTAACATCGAGGTAAAAAAAGTATTTAATTTACCTGGAGCGTAGTTCTTCTTAATATCCCAGTTAGCGATCTATCAATCAACACAACTTTCATGAAATCTTTATCGATGGAATTTTCCAAGCAATGATTTTTTTCTCAAACTGATACTGGGCGTTTTTATATCATCTCCTATTCTCTGCTTGTTTAACAGGTTACATGAAACAAGTACTTAGTGAAAAGTAGTCTATTGAACAATAATCAATATGCCAAATCAACATATCCTCCAGGTCTCACATGTTATGACTATAATTATCATAAATATCAAAGGGAAAATAATGTCAATGAGAAAATAAGAATATAAGATAAGTGCAAATGTCCCTACCTTTGCTCCAATCATGGCAACTCCCGTGGCAAATAGAATGATCGATAGAGCCATGATATCTGGATGTGTTTCCATACCAGGCCCAGGAGACCAGCCAAACTTGTTCTCAAGGTACCTACGATGAAAGATTCATACGTCATTTGGTGCAAACGCTAAATATACTTATGAACAAAATGGAAGTCGTTTAGTTGAAAGCATCACCAACACGCGAATCAAGAGATTGTCTTAAAATAAGGATTTGGACACTTGAGCCAGCTTTCTCACTAAAAATTGTTTCTTTTGTCGTTGATTTTATCAACTTTGGGACTCACCAGCTGAATAAGGGATAACGTGGCTCTACATATACTTTTTAAAACGCTGGTCCTCGACTAAAAGTATGTTTAGACTATATCGATCAATATTTCGATTTGAGATGGAGTTTTTGTACTGTTATGATGGTTCATGTGGCTACAATCACACACATCACGTGAATACAGACACGTTTGCATCATTGTTGGTCAAGCAACCCTCTATCAAAATTTGGATGGTCGAAATCGTTGAGCTATTTGAGCCCCGATGCAGAGGGATAATAGAGCATCACCAGCCTTTGCTTCTGTCGTCAGTGTTGTTGAACATCTGGAAGAAAGTGAAACCATGCAAATGAAAAAATTAATTATCATTTCCTCTTACTTTCTTTGCTTTTTCAATTGAAACTTATTGGATATTTTATTGAAGTTCAGATAGCATTAAAAGCATCCTACGACAACTTGAATTGCCTCTACGCAACTGAGTTCTTGCTATATTTTACATTCACTACATACCTAAAATTTTCCAGTGCTTACAAATGATATAGTGAAACACATGCTAAACATAATAAACGTCTCGTTTTGATCTGAAAATAAACCTAACCATAATTTCATCTAAAGAGTTCAACATTTAATATCTTATATTTATTAACCGAATCCAAAGTGAAATGTTCTTAAAATCAGTCATTTTTCTAATCTGTAAATAAAGACAATTCAAAAACACTTTGAATTACAATTTATTTTTGATAGGTATTGTTAAAACTGCTGTGTATTGAGAATAATTCGATTCCAACTTCCTGCAACACTCCCACCTATATACGATGTGTCAACATCTGAAATATTAAAAATGAAAAGTATTGAATGAAGTTAGTCTGTGTCATGCTTGCTGATAAGCTACTTACGCTAAAGTACAATCCACCTTTGCATTTTCGTTTTTGGCTGATAGCGGAATCAGCGAAAGGAATTTCAAATCCCCTATGATATTTTTTAAAAGTATGTTAGCAGAAATTATATGAGATTGCTTTCATTATTGCTATCAGTGGTTTTAAATGCTGAAAAAAAGCCTCAACGGTCCGAAATTGATTTTATTGCGATGAACAATTGTAAATGCCAGCGTGTTTCCTCGCAAAATTGTTCCATTAATATACAGAATTTTCTTCATATCTGTTATCAACGGACACATTGTCATAGTTAGTAGACCGGTTACTTCAATACTGAAACTAGTGTTCAACCATAGTTTACTTATTCTCTACCTGTTATAATGGTTATTGTTCTAACCATGATGAAATTAAATGTCAAATATTGAATTCCTAACGAGGCGGAGAGTCAGGCCCTTTCTAATTGAAATACTGGTGCAATTCAATCTTCCTGCTCACTTTCCCTCGTTTGGCATCAAACTAAGATTGGCAAACATCCGGTACAAACCATATATGTACATTCCTGTCTAATCATCTAATGTCACAAGATTTAAAAAAAAGTTGATCATTCCTATATTTCGGGTTTACAATCAACGATGCAAAATATGAATTCGAAAAAAGTCACGACTATGATTGAAAACTATTCACTTTTTATGGCGTCATGGAAAACAGTCAATTTCGTGATAGTTGACCTCAAAAAACATCCTGACTACCATTTGAGAGTGTACGCTTTTTCGATGAAATCATTAGAATTGTTCTTTAAAAACGACGCGAAGAAGAAAAAAAAAACGGGAAAGATTGTTCATGAACCTTTCTTTTGCTAGGACCAGTAAGTTATAATGCAATATCCATTTTGATCATCTTATGCAAATGAATCCAAATTGGAAATAACTTTCTCAAGTCTGGGTAGAGATGAATTGAATTATGTATTATGGAAATATATAGAGGCGCATTGTTTACATGAATCCATGTAGACTTGCCTTGATATACAGAGAAACTAAGTTTGGTGTCTGCCCGTAGGATGCTTTGCTGATTCGATCAGTGTGGGCTAATCAGTCCTAGTGATCAGTCTTCAATGATGGAATGACTGGTATGACCCATAGACCTCATTCGAAATAGAGAATTTTTAAAAAGTGTCAAAATAGTATAAAATATGATTTTATCATCAAATCATTTGTTGCATCAATTTGAAAAAGAATTAGGGAAAATTCAAAAAAGAAAAGATATTCGGGAAACAAATAGTTCACAAAACTTTAGCAGTGTAAACTAAAAAGTAGAGAGATGATTTGCAATTGGAAATTACCCAAGGTTTTCATGAGCAAGATACATGGATTTCAACATTTTGTGAAAAATCAAATATTGGAATAATAAATATTCTGAAATTTGTACAATAAAGGATGTAACTTTTTAATAAGAAATTTCCTTTCAAGATTTCAGAAGAGAAAACGTTCTTGTTTCAATGCTTCCCACCTGTAATGTCTTTGATGCTTTAAAAATATAATTGCTGCTAGATAATGAGTTTTTACCATATATGAAGTCAGATCATTGACCAAATGAATTTTGATCACATTTTGGAAAATGTTTCCTGAGGTGATCGGCACCAAAGCTTCATTTATGAATTCGAGAAAAGAAAAAAATCTGTCAAATATCGCATTTCTTAGTCAGTTTTATTGTATTTGATAACTTATATTTACAGTAACATTATTTTTTTATTGAAATTTTTCACTATTTCAACGAATTCAATTTCTTGAATTTTTTGTTATTGATTCACTTTTTCACTAACTTTTAAAGATGTGAATGTCATTTTGCCACTTGAAGAAAAGTATTTTCCAAACTATAGCGTCGGGCAATTTTCATACAAATTTTTTATTTTCTATTTTTTATCTTTTAATTGAACAATACTTTTCTGTAGTTTACCTTAACCGATCAAGTCGTGTCCAGTAGGAAATTGTTGATTCCGTTTTATCTATCTTGTATTTCAACTCTTCAACATACTTGTTGCTTACTATTGTAAACATGGCCTGTCAATCATTTTATTGATTATCGTTTATTCATTACATCCACCTCTACGGTTGAAGAAAATAATTTGTTTTCGCACAGCATGCGACAACAATTCACAACCTATCAGATGAGCAATAATTAAACTAATTTATTCAAATTGAATTTCAACCATTTCACGTGTAAAATATCTTAAGTAGATTTTCCAGTTATAGAATTTCATTCTTTTCTAATTTCACGATCAAATGGTGTCAAAATATCGATTTATGAATCAAAAAGTAAACGTTTATTTCCATAGTTGAATTCTACATTGTAATCAATGATCCTTTACTGTTTCTCTCACTTTGACTTTTTTGTTCATAAGAACAAGAAAAAAGTTTTTTTCCAGCCTTCACGTTTCGAAATAAGGTGTCAAGGAATTAAAATATTCTGTTACTGCGCCTACTGAATGATTTTATAACTTTTACGTCACTCCTAGGTCGTCGCATACATGAATCAAAACAGGATCAGAAAAAACAAAAACAGATCTAGCACTAATTTAAGGACATTTTATCATCGGTAATAAGTTGTTTAGTCAGCAATGAAATTAAATACGTTCCCATGAAAAAAAACACGACTGAATTATCTGTAATTCAACTGTATCATTACTACAACGCTCTTCTGACATTAAAATACGTCGGCGATAATTCGTCCATATCTCAGTCAATTGTGGTGATAAAACAAAAAAAAAAGAGCTGGGGTATCTGTCCTTATTCCATAACATATATCTATGTTAATTAGCTCATTCAGGGATAATAATGACGATGCAACAATATGACAATATTTCCCCCTATAAGTACATTCTTCCGAAATCTGATTCATGAACTAAACCCTTTTCCATGGGTACCTGATTATTTGGCCAGTTCAAACAAATGAAAATAAAAGAAGAGGTTCTTATGAAGAAGTTCTATTAAATTATATATGATTTGTATGTTTCCCAGAAAACCGTGCATTCCAGACAAGGAAAGAATGTAAGCAATAATACGACTATATGTTGGTCAACGTTGGTGATAAAATGGAAAATCAGGTACCAAACTGGGGCTGAGACACTGGTGCCGTTAATTACATCATAACGACTATCATATAATTTTTAATAGTATCTGATTAGATAATTGTGAGAGTCATTCCTTCTGAGTAGAGCTGGAAACAGATATAGCTAGAGAATTACAGGAAATATCTTCTTTTCTCTCAACTCATAAGAAAGTCAATATGCCATCACTTTTCCATTTGAAGCTTGGCACTTCTGACAAAGAGATAAAAATGGTGACAGGTGCTGGCCAAATTCACGCTGCCCATGCTATAATGACGCATGAGATACAAAACAGGGACTCAGAACATCATGGCGTTGTAGATTCTCATATATTAGCAATTTTTAGGAGTAATGATCGTTCAGTAAATCTGCCTATCCGAGATGAGTTACCTGATTGTTATGTCAGTCAGCAAGTGAGCTTCTGCTATCAATTGATTCATAAAATCTATCTTGACAATGAGAGCTCAGTACCCATGTCTACTGATAAAAGTGACAACCTTTTCTCTTGGCCAAGAGGTGGCAATAACAAAATGTGACTTTGACTGGTGTATGAAAGCTTTCTAATTTATTTAGAACAATCCTGTAAAATACGAAAAACAACGTTGACGACTTCGTTTATTTTCAAGACATTACCAATCCAATTACAGTACAAAGTATAGAACAGTCCAAAAATTGCTACGTTAAAAAAATGAACAAAAACTTGGACGGACATTGGCAATGACAAAATATGATTTTGACTGGTGTATGAAAGCTTTCTCATTTATTCAGAACAATCTTGTGAAATACAAAAAACGCGTTGTCATGATCAATCTATTTTTTTTAATGTGAGCACATCTACAAAATGGTTGGGAAGCAAATGACCAGTTCATGACCAAATCTCAATAAGTCAGTTATCCTTTTTGATAGCCTTGAGTTTTAATATCAGCTATTTGAAGGGAGAAAACGGGAATTAGTTTTGTTTTTCTGAGAGATCATACATTTTTAAATCTTCCTTTGCTTGTTAATTGTAGTTACACCTGGGACTTGGAAAACTCACCTGTCCATTCATATCATTTAGGTCATCCATATAAGCTATTGCAGACAATGCCCATGGGGTTCTATAACCTTTAAATGATGAAAAATTAGACCACATACACTTTGAACTTTAGACACTGGTAGCAGTACAGATTTCTGGTGTGAAAAAAATATTTTTTTCAGAATATCATATCCTCGGAAACATCTTTGGTCTGCATGGCTATCATCATAGATTTTGATGCAAGTTGATATGATTTCAATATATATATATATATATATATATATAATTTTTTTCAAATCAATGAAGTGATAGGACAATACGATTCTTTTGGGTTCGTTTTTGATTCTTTTGGAGGAGGAAATCTTAGCCCCATTATATTTCTCATTCATGTAACCATCATTGTTGTATCTTTGAGCCACACATTTTTCTGAAGTCACAGAGATTTCTTATAGAAATTTAAGTTGAGTGATTTTCACTTTTGTCCTATTGCCAAGAAAAAAATGAATTATTGCTCCCTAATAACATATCCTTTGGTACTTGGGGGAACATGACGAAAAATAATGGTTCATTGCTGTTATTTGGTATTGTTTAACAAGAAAATGTTTAGTTTTTAAATTAAAATATTCTGTACTTAATCGTCACCAAAATAGATGAATTAATTTAGAGGGACGTCTGATAAGTAATCCGACTGTAGCCATTGACCATGTTCTCTTATTTCTGAAATACTTCCATCAAATCTTCTTTTAGTATTGAATCTTGGTTCAAGAAGAACTCGATGAATTCTTAGAAATTTAGATTCACTGCTAAATTTGCAGACTTTTTCAACCTAAAAAAGAATGGCATCTAGGAAAAGGTCGTGAATGTCTCTACTTTTCGCGATTTATACATCAAGTTTTTTTTTAAATATAATGATTAAAAGTATTTGATGTTTCTTTTTGAATCTCACAATTTTTCACAGTCTTCACGTGAAGTGTTATTCCCTTGATTTCTGATGGGGTTATAAAGGAACCACGAACGTTTTCGTTAGTTAGTCCTTGAGGACTTTCATGTCCATTGATGTATGGAGGGAAAGGTAACAAGGAAATGACACAACCTGCAAACTTATGCAAGAGAATTGCATGGTTTGTATTCATTATTTCAAAGGGTTACTTCAAGAATCGAGTCTTGTCCCAGCACGGTCCTTATCTGGAAGAAGTGGTGAAGTCCCTACTTTAAATAATAGAGGTCATTTGTTTGTATGTATTTTTTTGTGAACTCCCGAATCGTATAGCCCGAAGTTAAGACTGATAATACTCCGACCTCAATCTTTGTTTAACCAGTTGTTGATATTGAAGCAATGGCGGAAAGATTATGCTCAGAAACTGTTTTGTCTTCGTACAGCTTTTCTGATAGATTATCTGTTCGACTGTAAGATGGATTCTGTGGATGGAAATTGGCATTTTTAATGAGGATTTGTGTTTCAGATAAGCCTTCATATATTGATAAATGGATCTTTAACTTTGAATAGTTTTAGTAGTGATTGAAGTTAGTCTTCAAACCTTTTTCCCTACAAAAATATATTTAATGTCATCTGTTTTTAGGTAAGAGTCTATTTTCTCTCTTTATGATTAAAACTCTTCGTTTTATAATGATAATCACTTATTCCAATTGTATTTACCCCACATAAAAAGAAAATATAAGATAACAAAAAAGAAACTAGAAAACACTCGGATAGAGCATAATCGCGGAACGTAATGTGCACTGAAAACTACCTGCAGAGAAGTTGAACATACAATGATCCACCTTAAAGCTTAATTACATACTCTTTAGTTCACGACCAATCCTTCCACTTAATCTCACCGGAATATATTGAGAACCTTCTGAGATATTGTGTTGTATGTAAATACATCGACAGTGGGGATAATTGTGCACTGATCCAGCACAAAATTTAATCAGAGTCTTCTGTAGACGATTCCTTCCAGAAAATCTCAACAGGATATCCTCCGCTTCTACTCATCTTAACATGTAAGTTTTTTTTCTATCAACCGTTAATATATAATTCCTTTTGCAATTTTCCTTTCTTGTCTCATTTATTGTTTTTGAGTCTCTTTATTTTCTTTTTCCTTTTTTCCCATTTCCCATTTCCCCTCTTTTCTACTTCTGGGCCCGACCAATCCCAACAAATTTTGGGGTAATTGCGCCTTACCCACGGCCATATGACTTCTCAGCTTTACAGCAACCTGAAACTTAGAATAGTCAATTTTTTCTATTTTAGACCCAAAAATGGCTAACATATCCTTGATGCATTAATCAAAGATGCTATTCTAAATTTACTACGACCATCCAATCCGTATAACTTTAAAACAACACTTTGTTTTTATTACAAAGTTATCCCTCTTCCTAACAAAATCTTTCTCTCATCGTTGACACTTCCCCAAAGTTTTTATAGAATTAGTCCCTGGTTGTGAATCTCTGTTTTGCTTTTAAAAGAATGTGTGCTACCAATGAGAATGTGTTTAAAGCTTTCCAATGTGTATCGCATCAGTCAGATTGTTTTTGATTTCCACAATGTCCAGTTGATTTGTATGGGTAGGATATCGTATGTTATTTTCATCAGAAATCCTTTTTCCTCTGAATACATCTGTTTGAAGTCATACAATGTTAGTGATTTTTATTTGAAACTTTTCTACATGCCATTTCAATATCCAACTACTGTGATAAGTTGCTTCCTCATGTCAAAATAGAAAAAATCTCGTCCATCACAATATCGAAAAAAGTCAACCAAAGCTGTCGCAAAATCTGTCAACATAGGTTTCTTCAGTTCTAAAATGTCTGTCTGGCTTGCTGACTGTCTCTCTATGTATGTATGTGTCGCAAATATAGTTTGATTCTATTGAACTAAAGGACAGATTCTTCTGCTTTTTGCAATGTCCTTGGACAATTCGATGATATGACTGAAATTTCTTTCTGCTTTTTGAACTTAAACAAAAGGGTAGTTTCTCCAGCACATTATGAATTCCTTGGAACATTTTGAGATATGAGTAGAACCCATTTCTGCTTTTCGTGCTAGAGTTGAAGGACAGTTTCCCTACTCATTGTAATGTCCTTGGACCACTCCACGATGTGAGTTGAATCCTTTACTGCTTCCTAAAATACTTCAAAACAACTAAATCCTCCCCTCTAAGGAAGGATGATTCAGTATTCACTGAAGCAACGATACTCAACATTTCTATACTTTTTGCCGACTTATAAACATTCTTTGATAATTCAATTTCCATACAAAGAAACTAAAACTAAATTTCAATTAATGGAATGAAATCTATATTATAATGTTCCAATTCGTATACTTTGAGCATAAATATGCCACTAGAACGCTCTAACCTGAATAATATGAATATTTCAAATACTATTCAAACCGTGTTCATAATATGATGGGGGTCTGTATACGTGTTCACACGAAGAATAATGATCCAGTTTTGTATGTTTGTTACAAAAGTTGAAGAGAAACTCATATCCACATTTGAAAAGTAAAAAATTAAAAAAACTTAATAAGATAATCATGATCAGAGAATATCTTTCATCTGCACGATGTATCTTTTTAAAGATTTTTATACCGACGTGATTTTGTTTTTAAAAAAATATTGGTATTATACGAACGGAAAAGGTCAGCAACAGAGAGAGAGAGAGAGAGACTGAAAGAGAAAGAGAGAGAGAGAGTGACTGAAAGAGAGAGAGAGAGAGAGAGAGAGAGAGAGAGAGAGAGAGAGGATGATGAAAGGCTGAGCTCTGAGAGATGAATTATAAAATTTTACTCGTGACTTATACCAATTACTTTCACCTGACCTCGTTCAGAAAAGCCAGTGATCTATGAAAAAAAATGATATTTTATTATTGTGAAAAAAATTCTTTGACATATTTTATACAAATGTCAGAAGTTTTGCTGCTTGTCTTTGGACAATTCCACGATACACTCCATCGTTACCAAACGATCGGCTATTTATACAACTTCTATTCCGGTTTTTTTTTTAATGTTTTACACCTTGCTATGGAATGTTCCTTTTCTGATAAGTGGATAGGATAACAAAAAAAGATTTCACCATTATTCGTCAGATAAGAATGCACTTCACCCCAAGGAATTAAGATCATCATGAATACTGGTTTTGAGGAAAAGAAGAGCTGAATTTAAAAAGTAGTCTGAGTTTGCTCAAGGACCAATAACCACTCCCTTCCAAGGTTGATATTCCAAATCACCAAAAGTGAGGTTTTTTCCAAAGAAAGATTTTCTGTTCCTCTGGTCGATATTTGAGGTAGCAACACACCTTTTAATTTAGTGATGAATAACTGGCTGATTACCAGTCTTATAGGTTCTCTAGAATCAAAGAGGAAATCGATGAAAACATTGAAAAATAAGGAGAAAGCAAGGAAAAATCAGGGATGAAAGTTTTAAAAAGGTGTATCATTACCATTTCAAAACTTCTTGTTCGAATTGTTGAGGAAATATGATGTCTTTATTATGTGCTGACACATAATCGGTTAATTATCAATTACTAGCTTAATGAGTTATCAGAAGTCAGAAACATGTTTGACGAAACAAGGCCACCAGATCAACAGAATTAGAGACATTCTAATCCAACAAGAGACTTTTCGTGTGAGAGATACCCAACAGTGAAAAAAAAGAAGAAAAGCTTGACAAAGACTTACCAGTAGAAAATACCAACGAAACGTAATATGCAATCAAGAAATGTGAATACGAGGGGAAAGTTGATATCAACGATACTTGTAAACAGCAACATGAGAACTTACAAGGGCAGCATCTTATGTCGATTCAAATACTGAACTTCACTAAATATGAGTCGATGGATTTTAGCAAAGGTTATTTGCAAAATCAGACGATGTTCCATGTAGTTGCAGTTTATTCGTGGTTTCACATCAAGTGAAAGTCGTTAAAAGGGGGCGGCTGATATTTTGGCTTGCAGCAGAATTCAAACAAAGGGGATTGAAATAAGAACTTTACAGTATCATTTACATTTGATGTATTGGCTTGAGTAGAAAAATGAAGTATTGACTTTAGAAGTATTAAAGAGTTTTCTATTTCAAAATATCAGCTCTACAAAACATAATTTAAAAAAAATTTCAAAGTGGACATTCCATCGGTATTTTCAGGAAATTATTTCAAACTATCATGACTCGGAATAACACCAACGTGAGCTCTATAGGACAAAATAAAATGTGGAGTCAATGCATTACGAAATGTTATTCAGTGGATTTTTTTTTCAGTTTTTCGAGATCCCAAGATATATAAGATTACAAAAACGGACCGGGTCGAATAAGGACGACATTTGGAATATATTCCAATAGCCAATTCTAATGGTTTCAGAGCTAACATCAGCGGCTAATGATCTTGTCATTACCAAGAGGATGCAGTTGGAATGATAACATGAAGATGACACTTGCTATATTTACAGGCATGGGAGGTGAAGAAAACACTCGACCTCTTATCATCGACTTATCTTCCTATATGCCACTGCCTGAACATACTTATGATTTTTTCGGGCTGTGAAGTCATCGAAATTGTCAACAAACGAGGGAAAAATTTGTCAATATATATTATGATAGGGGAAAGGTGTGCCCCCATCTTTGGTATAGCCCCACCACTGTCATTTTTAGTCAGAAATATTTTTGTTTGAATCTTTTTTTGTCTTTATTGTATTCATTTGTCTTTCGGTAATGTTTGCTGTTGCCAGTGTGTGTTATTCTGACCAAGGGATAACAGGCTTCTTTGAAGTTTCAATTCCTTGTTTCTTCTCTTAGCAGTATTCAAATTGAATAGGAATGGTCCTCTCTCTCTCTTCACTCGTGATGCAATGCATGTGTTTTTTATGTCTCAACACTCAGAGACGGAACAATCGACTTGTCCTTCCAATAGTCCCTGCCTCCAGGTTGAAATATTCAGGACACTTGGAAACTCTTCTGAGTTGATGGGTTCCATATGTCTTACAGCAGTGAAATGTTATTTTTGATGTCGGAGAATTTACATAAGAGAAGGCCAAATGTTGCCCATGGATTTCATTACCTGCTGTGAGAAAGCATACTACGATGCACAAAAGGATAGGGTATTGAATTTCCTTATGGAGATAGAAAGTTTTCTTACCTGCAGCCCAGCATTTGGGTTACGAAGGATTATGGATTGAGAGTCGAAAGTTCCGACGTGCAACAAGGCTTGGGACCCATTGATGTCAACACACCAACGGTTGCTTTGCAGGCAAAGAGGAGGATTGAAGTTCGACTACCCTTCATTGATCTTGTTTTGCATGTTATTAAAAATGCATCCAAGTGGATTTGGCTATTAAATATTTCTCGGCCAATACTAAATTACAGCGATAGGTCTACATGTTTGTAGATTTTGTCTCAGTTCCCCTATCCCAATTCCCTCTGGTTGATCAAAATTTTCTGCTTTTTTCCGGTTATCATTTTTGGACTGGTTATATATTGTTGTTTCTATCTAGTTTGGGTTTTGTTACACTCACCTTTCAAGGCCAAGAACATCAGTCAACGATCTTAGAATGAACGATTAGAAGCGTGGAGGGGTGGTTGTTGCCATATCTTTTAACATTTTCAACTCGTGTAACGGGAAGCAGCTACTTGTGTTTTCTTTTATTTTGCCTACCCGCTCATGTTGCAAGAATAAAAAAAGGAATTTTGTTTTAGAAATGAAGGCCATTTTTTTTTTTACTTCTTCAGTGACCTTCATTTTTTCTTAGCAGACCGGAAAAATATAACAGTCGTTAGAAAATAGTGATGACAGAAAGAGAGGTACAAGGTCTTAAACAATAAGAAAGGTAGTGTAAATGTCTACTGTTATTCATCTTTCTTAATGTCGATCATAACGGATTGCCTAATCACTTCTAAGTTTGAGCTGACACAAGCGGAGCGTGGCGTAGTTGTGGATGCATATCTTTTAACTGCATTCATTTTCATCTGATTCCGACCTTATTTTATTGCTAACTACTTCCGGTGCTTTTTTTTCTTTCTGATTCTCACGTCATATATCATATCAAAAAGTAATATGTCTTGATCTAAAAGTGTAAACGAGTCACCTAAATTTTTAGAGAGAGAAAAAGAGGGAGAAAGAGAGAGAGGGGGGGAGAGAGATAGTGAGAGAGAGAGAGAGAGTGGGGGAGAGAGAAAAGGCCATTTAAGAAATGATCTGATTTTCCGAGATATGATGCCTGAAAAACATGTGATGACCAACACGGGTAAATTTCAAACAAACATTGCCAAACGCTTATTCTTATCAGCTTAACGATTTCCCTAGCTATCCTCTAGATTCCCCACGTGGAAACGGGTATATACAGAATGAAACACACTTATACACACTCTTACACACACAAAGGCACACAAAGGCACACACACACACACACACACACACACACACACAAACATATATATATATATATATATATATATGATTATATTGTTGATGTGGAATGATCCAGCAGAATGTAAATTTGAATGAAAATTAGCGGGTGAAGTGGAAAATTCAAGAGATAAGTGTTACATCTCAAAATTTAAAAAAAAATGGGATGTAACACCTATCTCTTGAGATTCCCACTTCACTTTCCAATTTTCAATCTACATATATATATGCTTTTAATGTCGCTCATACACTGATCTTAAGACTTCACACATTCAAAGACGCACATCTCTAAATGACATTTAATGTTCCTCGTACATACATAACATAACACGATCGATAGCTTGTATTATCCTTTATAGGTGGTTTCCCAACTCACCACATTCTCATAGCGTACCACTAACACCCATCGATAGATATATTAAATAATTAATAGAAACTATCATTTTCTCCATGAAGGAAGTTCGCAAAAATTCAGGAGAAGATTATTTATCTGTGTACACACCCAAATTAACTTATGCAGAAACCTCCATACGCACTTACAAATACACACACATTCCAACACTCAAGCACATGCATACTCACACATTCTCTCCCACTCTTTCTATCAAATACACAGACGCATGCTCACACATGATGCAGACCAACAAACAAACGTGTATATATACAATGAATTTTCATTTATTTTGAAGAAGAGGAAATAATTATAAGAAGAGAATCATTGTAGTTCGTCTTTGTGGTATTAGCTTTGCTTGTTGTATTGTTGGTTGATTGATAAGCAGTCAACTCAACACACCCACCTGTCGATTGTATTTAATCACTCGTCCTTTCTTTTATGCTATGTTTGTAACGCTCACAATAATACCGTGTCTACGCCTGGGTCAGCAACATATGCCTATATTTGCATGTGGCTATGAGTACCCTTTGAGTAGCATTATGCATTATTTATTGATTTCTTTTTAAAGGTTCGGCTTGCTTTACGTTGATGTTGATTAATTTATAGTATTTATTCGTTCTCCATTGTTATATTCTTCTCTGTTTTTTTATCATATCATATTTTGATTATCCTTTTTTATGGTTTATGTTTTGAGGGTTGTTTTCAGCCGAATAGTTCTCGTCTGGTTCTTATTTGATTATTCATGACCCAAGCTTCATTTATTTATGCTTTATTTTAATTATCTGAAGGTCTAAATGGTGTTCTCAAAACAGTGAACCGAACTGTTGTCAATAAATTCAACGTAAGTTACTTCAGTTTACAAGTTAGTTCAGTTGGGAAAAGCTAGAGGGCTGATATTTTAAGCATTTACTTCTTATTACATTTGTTGAAAAAATTCTTCTTGCTATATGAAAATGAATCCCTAAAGGTTTTTTTTATGGGGGATGGTGCCGAATTTGCCAGTTGATCCGTGCTTTTTGTTCCCTGCACGAATTTTCATATGTTCTGATTGATCACCCCCAATCCGAATTAAAATTTGTTAAGTTGTTCATCCTTTCTTTAGCCATATAATTTTTATCTTAGCAGAGAATTTTTATCAATATGTAGGCCTATTGAGACCATTTTCACTCTTTGATGATCAACAAAATCATGTTTTACAAGCAATCAGGATATGATCAACTAGTTTCAGTATCCAATACAAATTAAATACAAATAAAAACCATTTTTTCTTAACTCTTTTTCGTGTCTGTCATTGCTTTTGTTTATAACTGTGTGGACAGTAAGAGGTGACCCGAGAGTATCCTCTTTCAATTCACTACTACCCTTTTGTAGTCTCTTCCAATCCCAAAACTCAGGATGTACTCAGTTAGCTGCTGAATCCACAGAAAAATTTGTCCTAGCATGTAGTTTTCAATACTCTTTGCTCATGCAAGGAAGCGAACCCAGGTCCTCTCTGTGTGTGAGGTAGACATGAGCGGCAGATTCTTTATCAGCCCTTAAATACAGATTCCCTCACTAGGCTAGTCAGTAGTAACAATGATTCCTCAGTGTTCTTACACATTGTACCCTCTTACTACAGAAACGCACACACACACACACACACACACACACACACACACACACACAGACACACACACACACACATCAACACTACCAATGAAACTGTCAAAACACATCTAAGCAATGGTCAGATATTTGATAGCCACGTGCTGATTCATTAACATATACAAATTTAATAAAAACGAGTCTATAATCTTATGAGCTTCTAAACCTTTAAACTTTCCTTCAATTCCATTCATTGTAGTACTAATAGTTATGAATTTTCTATTGTTGCTACTTTTGTTCGTATTTCTAATTTTCAAATTTCTTCTCAAACTTCAACATGTTGCTTGCTTATGTCTCGAAATTCATACTACTTCTCCCACTCAATCTGCTACTACACTATTAACACATTATCAAACAACCTGTAATACAAAATCATACCAGTCTCGACATAGATACAAGCTGGTTACCTTTTTTCTGTCCCCAACAAACAGGTGAACTTCGTTTTTACCTCCAATTATCGAAAACGGCGACGACTTTTGACCAAGATTTAAAAAACTCCTCCTCAAAATGGTAACTTTGACGCCAAACATAAGAACATCTCCAACATGTTTATGTTCTTTACTATATAGGTTCCCGTACGTCATAATAAACTTCCCCAATTACCAAGTAGATGAATCTATAATTTTTTGCTAAATTTTTTTTTTCTGAAATTGATAGTGTAGCGACTTATATTTTGATCATTTCCATACGGTTGATTTGTTTGGTGTAGTTGTAATTATGATCAATTAAACCATTGTATTTTGTTTTGATAAAATACCTTTTTTCTCGCTTTTATTGATTATTATAACAACGTTTCCGACGCTATACTCTCCAGTCTACTTCGCATGCTTGGTGTATTTTTGAATGATGCATCTTGTTTATTATATTAATTGCTGTGCTAGTGAGCTCCAAGAGCTGTCCTGCCTTGATATTTGTACCAAATCTGTAACCTCCCAGTGAACTCAATGAATTTCTTCCAAACTCTTATTTTATGGGTCATGATTTTGGAACTTTGAATTTATAATTTTATTTCTTTTTCAACATTCAAATAGTGATACAAAGGCTAACCACGTGAGTCGAGACAAGGATCTGGTGCGTACAAAATTTTCATCTGAAAATCGAAATCTGATCTGATATATGTAATTAACATTCAAGATATTGCTTTGTTTTTTAGGAGCACAAAAGCCAAATTTTTCTTTTGAAGCAAAAAGAAAACAATTCTTCCGTTAACGTAGATTTTGACTGTGATAAAGTCAATGTTTACTCTAATCAGCAAAAAATCCGTCATGACACCATTCAAATGACAATACATATGTTTAAAAAAAGATCAGAATCTCTGGATAAACATCTACGAAAATATTCCTGTATAATGCTAATAATTTGAGATAAATTACTTAGTTTCATAATCAGTGACCTAAATTGCGTAAAAATCTCCCACATTTTGTATTAAATGAATGTTTAAGTGTATTAACGTTTGAAAGGTAGTGACAGACGTTTAGAATCGGTTAATGACAGACATACTAATTCCTGCTAGCATTCAAATCCTACAGAAAAGACGAAAGGGTGGTTCATTATCCGAATTACAGAAGAAATTATGAGATTGGAGTGCAGCACAGTAGGAAGGTGCAAGTGTGTGTGTTGTCGTCTGCAGTAATCATCAGCAGTCTCCCATAATTTGGAATTGCATTTCATATACATAAACCCAAACAAAAAAAAATAAACAATAAATCAAAAATACACCCAATAAATAATTTTCATCATTTAAGTCTTGCTAAAATATTTTTGATAACATTTCACCTAAAGTACAATAAAGAAAGAATAAAATAAATATGAATTTGAAAAATATCAGATTAATCGAATTAATCGATTTAAAAACATGAAAAATTCCTCAAAAAATATCAAGTGATGCTGAATTTTCCCCGGATCAATGGCCTATTCATCGAAAACTGAGAAATTATCAATATGAAAAATATTTGATTCACGGCTACCCACAATAAACTGGCTAAATCACTGCTGCAGGGTTTATGATATCTTTGTGTTATGACTCGAATTTATCCAGACTTTGCCAAGCCCTAAACTTAATTGCCAAAACTTTGAATTTTGCACCTCACCCCGATGAATCGGGAAAATAATAAGTTTTTTTAATTTGGGGACCAATATATAATGAAAGTTTATGCCAAACTGGTCCTTTCAATTTAGTATTATCCATTACAATTTATCAGCCTTTGCCTAAATTGCATTATTTAGTTTTCCATTTGCAGGTTCCTGAAGCATTCAAAGGCACAGGAATTGGTATGCGTGCCATCATTTTTAATGTATATTGAAATAATTTTTTCCCAAAGTAGAGACTGCATATACAGTCCGGTTATATGTCACTCGAACTTATGATGTTTAAGTTTCTCAGTTTCCCTGATTGATGAGGTAGTTTGTACTTTTATTTGAAGTATGTTCGTTTCTTTTAAATTTATGATTTTTCCTGGTAGTCGTATAGAATGTTGGGTAATTGTATTTCGTACATAACAGGTATATTTCCACTATTCAAACAACAGACAAACACATTTACGTCCTGTTATATGGCAGGAACAGGGGCGCCGATTTCATTTTAATTTTCCTGATTCTGGAAGACACTTTCAAATGAGAAAAATTGAAAAAAAAAATCTCAATTGGTAACACTTGATTTTAAAACATAAAAGAAATATTCCTAAGAATCTAAATCTTGTCCACACAGGTCTCTCAAATCGGGAAAAACCCCAAGAAACAAACAACAACAACAACAAAAAAAAACAAACAAACAAAAAAACAACTGACTTTGCATCACTGGACAGGGGGCAGCTAATTGAGTGTTACTAGAGATAGCCAAAGAAAAAAAAATTGCCGTGTGTTTCTGTCTGTTAACATATTTTGTAGGAGCCGAATTAACTGTCTACTACTTACTGCTCTCTCTCTCTTGATCTCTCTCTCTCTCTCACTCTCCTCTCTCTATATATATATCTCAGAAGATGATTTTTTCTGTTTTAAAAACAGATATTCAGATTTTGTGTTAGTCTAGCATCCAAATTATTTTTTGCGTCTGTTCATGGATCTTTGCCATTTGGTGTTTATTAAAGAGTGTCTGGTTAGTTGTAGACTCCTCATGTTCTGCCAGACTCTGTAATTGGAATTTTCAAAATGGCCGTCAAACAATTAGTTTTTTTTACATCCTCTGAGGTCGGTTGAGTTATAGTGCTCCCCGAATCCATCAATGACATCGAAAAAAGATGATAGATGCCTTATCCTTCCACTAGATTTCAATTCATCAAGGAATTCCAGGGATATTGTTGACAGACAGGAGCAAATATTTATCCGAGAAAAATCGCAAAATTACTATCCATCAAAGACAAATGTCTGGATCTATTGCAAAAATATAAATATGCCCGATTCTTATTGAAAAATTTCAGAAATATCGTCAAGAGAGACGGGAACGAATGCAAAAATATCTCAAGCATTGGAACGAAAAAATATTTCACAAGAAAAAATGAATTCCTATATTCATTCAAAAATTTACCTTCCATAAAATTACTTTGAAATTAATTGATAAATAACTGTGATATACGGACAGGAGCTCTCATGTACATGTGTATGTATATTAAGATGATATATATATATATATCTGAGACAAGAATCGGTTCCTGGATCCACCACAGAATTTAGTTATACTTTCCACCAAATGCCTTAGCCCAAGGTGAAATTTCATTGTGATTCATTGAGAGTTCTTGGGGATATCCTATACCTTGAGAGGAGAGTATATAGAAATGCATAAAGGATTAAATCAGGATAATATCGCCCAACAGAAAGTAAATCCCTGGATCCGTCTTCAAATTTAAGTACTTCTTCCTTACTTTGCGATCCATCATTCCACGAAGTTCCATCT
This sequence comes from Thysanoteuthis rhombus, assembly GCA_963457665.1. Taxonomy (NCBI): domain Eukaryota; kingdom Metazoa; phylum Mollusca; class Cephalopoda; order Oegopsida; family Thysanoteuthidae; genus Thysanoteuthis; species Thysanoteuthis major. The sequence continues at coordinate 2,898,381 of OY735199.1, read as the reverse complement.
AAATAAATACGGAACTTTTGTAGATATTAAATTGACAGACAGGAGTGAATAAGAAATGTATTAAAAGAGAATTCATTTTTTCCTTCATACATTTCTGTATTTAATTAGTCTACCTAAACAATACCCATGAAAGATTTCAATGGATCTCAATAGGATTTTATGGACAGGTAGGCAGTGGAGTAAGGAATAAGTGATTGAATTCTAGGGTAGATCCAGGAACCTTTTAGCATGTGTGATTTGCTCCATGGAAATATTCATATCTCATGAAGTATGTCGAAAATAAGATCGTCATAAGCAATCTTGAAATATATATCTCTCCAGTGGTCAAACTTGACTCAACAAAAATGTTGTGAAAACATGTATAGAGTGAAGTAATGAGCATCATAAGTATTTAGCGGCCTTCACGAATACCATATTGAATTTAAAAAAAAATATTTACATTGAAAATCATGTGAAATACACCTGATCAGGCATAGTGTATCGTGCTGATAAGGTAATTTCTGATCAAAGAATTGTTCAATGAATTGATGCCTGGTAATTTTGTTATCAAAAACCTGGAAGAATCTTCAATCAAGTTTTCACAGGCGTTCCCCTGGAACTTGTTGATAAGCTTTGAAAATTTTCTGGTGGTATAAATGGAATTACTCGTTTCAAAGAAGCTCATAACAGATTGATGCTAACTCTCTATGATTCGTTACATCTATCAGATGATATAAAATGGCCACCTGGACCAGCCTCTGACAAACTATCTGTTCAAGAGAATGCTGGAGAGGTACAAATTACAAAAGATTAGGATGGTATGAAGTGGCTGCGGGAACAACTTCAACAATTCAAGCATTTGATCGTAGCACTGACAATTTGGTGTGTATATTATTTAATGATGAGACATTTCCTGACACCAGGAATGATCTTCCGCTGTGGAAAATAGAGGCAAAAACTGAAGGAAAAACTTGTCTAAGATTGGTTTGTGGGGAAAAACCAAGAACTGCTTTCCAAAATAAAATGCCCAGTCAAAGCAAAAAAATTTGAAGCAATATTGTCTGGATGGGCAAATACTGTCAAAGCTCACTGGAATATTTAGATGTGTCTCTTCGGTGCAATAAACATATAAAAGTGTTGATTTCCAACCATTTTTTGGTCACGATATGATATCAGTTCAATTTTCACTAGCATTTTCATTTAAGAACATGCAGTCGTACACAATAAGTAATGTATGATGTTAAAGAACTACCAAGCTCAATAGACAAAACCTATGTAATCATAAATGCCGTAGCATTTGCTCAATTAAGTGGTAAACCTCATATATTACGACTTTTTGAGATTTGACAGGGATCTGTTACAAAGCTGTGTTCAACCATTCTGAAACCTGTACGAAATTAATGTGTCCTTTTTGCCACAGGAAAAATCAACGAAAGAAAATACAAGGTAATGAAGAAATACCAAAGAACAGAATATTTGACGGATCCATCTGGATGAGAACAAGAAAAAAACCTCATCATATTCTTAACCAGTGAAATTATGAAATAGGAACTAAAGTTCCCAAGTGAATATGAAGTACATGTCGTTAGAAATTTTGAATCCCCAGAAATAATAGAACTCTTTCACTCTCTCTCTCCCTCTTGATTACTTAAACAGCTAAATTACACACATGAAGTGGCAGACACACGCACAGTATTACATGCATTTCTTGCTGCCAATCATGAAGTGAGACCTGTCATTGTCTGCACTGTTCAAATCTTTTCAAATAACCACGTGACGGTGTATGGGGTATGGATTGGGTCAAGAACAAAGAGCAATTCAAAGACCAGGCCAATGCATGCTTGGGAGATCATTCCACAAGACCTTGCACCATACTTTACTCTCATTCCATACTTTAACTGGATGAGATTCAAAGAAAATTTTGTGGACATGGTAAAAAAAAAATCATGGTTCATGTAGGTAGAAGTGCCTGGCAAAAGATTCCTTTGGTGATAATTGTGAAGGAAATTATGTTGATACTGAATGATTTAGGTCAGATTTCGTTCTCCTTCATCATTCACTATGACTTTAAATGACGTCAGAGCAGAATTAATCCGTTGATTAAATAATCCCGATGAACGCCCACCAACATTTACCAATGCATGGTAGTTTTATGCTCCATTCAAAAAGATGCAAACACCAAGTGATGGTCCAGCGCAGTTGTACTGTACCCCAGGCTATTATATCCCTCCCTGAGGAGTTAGGATGCTATCTTTCAGTTGATAAATCGTTTTATCAATCATAATGTCCATTGAAGCTTAGTCGTGCAAAACAACGCAAATGCCAAATGCCTATGTAACGAGCAAAAAAGGACACGATTTTTTGGTGCCTGTTTGTGCATGAATGAATGTCAAAACCCCCTACAAATCACAGGCTCTGTATGACTCTGACTCTAAATAAAACGTTCATAATTTAGAAAGTCTCAGGCCAAATATCTAGTTTAATTTATAAATAGATTTCTCGAGTTGATAGTTCAGTTTCCAAAGGTTTGGAAATATATTTTGTTTTATGTGCATGCATAATGAAGTATGCTATAGGAGTAAACCTTCAAAGTAATATAGCAGAGGCATAGTGTGACCACCAATGTGCTTCAATATCTTAATTAGAATTTCGCCTCTGCGTTTTGAATGTTCCAATCTACTATGATTGCGAAACTTAAAATTATAAGGATGTTCACAAAGATGAACATCTAAATTAATTCAGTTAATTTATGTATATTACCCGGAGCTATCATTTCGCTCCATCATATTTTGATACTATTTTTTGAAAAAAATCATGTTTTGCAAAAGAGTTGACTATCGCGTAAAATTGCCATGTGTATCGAGAAATTGCATGAATTACGCAATGAGATTGAGAAAAATTATGTCAAAGTCATTAACAAATTATAATTTGCATATACTCACTATATTTTAAAGTAATTGCAATGTGACATCTTTGGTAAAAATCCATCAAACCAATGAATTCTTCACTCTGAGGCCTAATTTTATTAAATTTTATTCAAAGCACATCTCAATAATTTATATAGATAATTAGCTAATATTGTGTATAGTTCTTGAGGAGTTTCATGGTGATCTTAATAGATGTTGAGTTTCACAAATCATTTTTTTGTAACTGATCTTCATGATATTGAATATTTCGATTCATAAATCATCTTTCTAGTATAATGTATACCTGACAGTCTGCAATTATGTGAATTCATATTGACGATGATAAAAAAAAGAAATATCTCATTGAAAGTGGTATAATCTATCATTGCACACACATACAAATCTACCACAGCCAAAAAATAATTGTATTTCGACCTATATCAACAAAATACTATGATTGTAGGTTTATACAAGAAACCATAAACGTATCTGGTCAAATGTCTATATACTGCTGGACCTTATGTATCTGCGCTCAAAACAAATACATCTTTATTAGCTGACTTATAACTTATACGTATGAAAAACGGTTCAGAATGGATTTACAAACGTTGCATATATACGACGGTTAAGGCATTTTTAAACTATATTACATTTAATCCAGCCCAATGTCTGACATACTGATCAGAGCCCTTTCACTATATTCAGGCTGATGTCGATGAACAACGTGATATTCCGCTTTGAAAATACAAATCAAATGTTCCCAGTTCGTTTCAGGAAAAAATAGTCTCTTTGTCGTCATGAAAAGAGATGCTTATGATTCAAAATGTACATTTGTGGATGACACTATATATATATATATATATATATATATATATATATATATATATATATATATATATATATATATATATATATATATATATATATATATATATCCCATACTTTACTTCCAGTTCAATTTTAGATTTATCACATGGGCCAGATGTCAAAAATAAGTATGTTTTACATTCCACACTGTTTACATTCAATAAAAGCTTTTAGTTATTCCCCAGCAACTAATCGGCGTAGGTTGGGCAAAAGCAGGAACCATAGCAACTTTTGTGAATGAATTGTTTCCCGTCTCCAAGAGTCATCGATACTATATATATACAGGGATATTTTTTCAAAAGTCAATATAAGAAAAGCATATGGCGTAACTTGAAATCACGTAAAAATAAATCCGTCAACTTTTATTTATGATTCCGTACTTTATTCCAATTGATCAGAATAATTGATTATTTCGGGTGGAAGTAAAAATGAAACATGACTTCTGAACACATTCTGTACTTAGGTTTTTCCCTCCGACTAATAATTCATAAGCTCCGATTTTCATTATTTTTCCTATTGAAAAAGGTAGTATTGGAGGAGAGTATATATTTACTAAGGCCATACTTGTGATGCAGCCAAGGGAATCAATTCCCTATAACGGTCAGCGTTCGGCGCGACTAGTTCGTTGACAATCAGCCTAAAGCAGGTAATATTGTCATTTGATAATTTATGCAGATAAAAATGACCCTAGCCCACCGTTTCGAAGAAGATCCTCGATGCATATGTGACTATATATGTTAACATTTTGTGTTAATATTAATTCAAAAAGGGAATTTTCTGAATATATTGCCAAGTATATTAAGATATTGCGTTATATCGGACTGGATTCATGATAATTTTGGTGGTTGTGGAGGCAACATCAAGTCATATGACGTTTTTATTGTTTGCAAATTTTTCGTTTCTCATTCTTTCAGAGTTCCTTCACATACACACTAAACCATATGCTATCTTATCTCTGTGTTTGAATCATGTCCTGTAATTTCTCTTGAATCTTGAAAGTTATTTCCGAAAAGGTCAGACATTTGCTTAAACTCGAGCCAAATTACTTGGTTCATAATATCACACTTTCCACGTTGAAATTTAAATTTTAATTTCCATTTTATGACTGCAATATTGGGATTTTTCTCCATTCTCTTTTTCTTTTTATAACAATTGACAAATGAAAATCTCGCTGCCTTGATTACTGGCTCTAAAGAATACACCAGCTCTCAGATTCTCATCAAATTTGCATAAAATATGCTGAATTCATGTACACATTTCGCCAATATCTAATCATTTGAAAATTTCATGGCTTCTCTCATTCTAGTATTAGAGCAGGGGTCAAGAATTGAATGTATAATATTCCAAGGCTATCTTAGATTTATATGTAAACCTTTAAGATTTGGAAAAAAAATGACCATTCTAGGTATTTCTATCGCAAAGGATTGTAAAACGAATTGTTTGGCAAATGACTTCTTTTATTTTATGGAGAATCATGAGCAGCAAATCCAGTGTTTTGGAGTTAATGACTATAGTGTTCCGCTATTTCATGAAAATAAGATTAAGAATAAAGGAATATCTTCGAGAAAGCTTACCGAATTATGTTATCAAACAAATATCTTCAACAACAATTATAAAAGTACGAATTACAATGGATAAATAAGGTCTCCAATCTTATAAGTTAAATTTTAGACAGTGTTTCAGGTGTTTCATTCAAATCTATATGTTCTTGGTTGCGTGTAGATGTAAGGAATCACTTTTAGGTAATTTTTGATAATATAAGTAATATAATCATTTGATTTATTACAATAAAATCAGTAATATTTCAAAGGATGAAGTGACATTTCGATTGAATACATGTTTGAAATTGGAGTTTTATCAAATGTAGGATAATATATTTTCTAGGTTTAGAGTTACCAACTGATTTTTCCTGCAATTCCATAGCCCTTCTCTATCGTAAGAAATAAGATGCAAATCCGAGGGTTTACTTAAATATGTTACAAAATCTATATTTTCAATAGCGAGCAAACATTCATAAAGGTACTGGGATTCATCGATAAATAGGGTCTCCATTCCAATTAGACAAGTTTTAAACAACATATACTAATGAAGCTTCTAGAGAACTGAAGATAAAGTTGCTGTGTACAACTGGATCAAAAGAAAACAAAAAATCCTTTTTATGGATGGAATGAAAAGAGTGAAGAGAATATCTGGAAAAATGTGTGAACTTGAATGGTCACTTTGATGAAACTACTAATTTTAAAGCGGAATAAATTCACTTAATTCTAATATATTCTATTATTTCATTAGCTCTAAATATGTCTAGGAAAGTGAAATGAATTAAACAAAAAGATATCAGGCAAGTAAAATATATTGACCCTACTAAAATATATACACTTGTTTTATTTGATAAAAATGTAGAAATTGCTGTACCTGGTTAACTTAAATTGCATTCTTTTAGCTCTGTAATGGGTGTATATCAACTTGTTTCAAAATAATTTGTAGATATTTACCATTAAAAATACAGAAAAAACAAAAAAAGCAACACTCCTACAATTGGATATCTTATTGATCAATCAACCTCCGTGAATTATATTATTAATACAAGTCTTTGGGTGAAAACAGTGTTGATTTGCAAAAATTCTTGTATGAATAATGTAGTTCGTGATTCTTTTAAAATTGACACTTCACTATGCTTCTCCGACGAAAGTTAACATCTCCCGCAGTAATTCGATATAGAAACTAAAAAGTCTCTGCATGTAGTCGGAAGATCTATCAAAGACATGGGTGGTAGAACTGAAACAAAAATGGTAAGGAAGACAATGAAAATGTACTGCAAGAATAGAGCAATTAAAATAAATCGACAAGTACTTTTAAAATGTGAGGCAAAAAAGAGAAACATGAACAGGAAAAGGTTCTGGCAGAAAAGCTATGATTAATATCGGATGGATACGAAAAGTATCATTAAAAACAGTGTTGCTTGCGAATGATTATTCTTCTGACTGAGCCCATAAAACATTTTCTATACCTCCTGAGCCATTGTTAGTGGCATGAAGGTTGTTATTGTATGGATAGAAAAAAGGAGTTTGTTTGAATGTAACTCTGCCTGCATCATCATAATCCTTTATTATACTCATTTATTTTTTGTATCATAATTAAGTTTAGGTCGAATATATATAATAATATATATATATATACATGTGTGTGTGTTTGTGTGATGAACAAATTGATATAAGATATGAATTGTTATTGATTGTTTTATATAATATTGAAACTCTATCTGATATGATTAACCGTCACTACACGATGAATGTATCACTTTGCTTTGACAACGTACATAGAATAAACAATTAGTCACAGAAAATAGGACAGCTACAGGAATCGAACCTACATCGTGACTATATACACACACACACACACATATATACATATACATACACACATATATATATATATATATATATATATTTATATATATATATATATATATACAGACATGATTTTTTTCTGATAAAATCAAACAATTACTGCGAAAAATACATTTTACTACTCAAATAGGCAGAATGAATTATTAAAAAAATGGTGAGAAGAGATATTCAGATTCTATAACAAATCATCATAAAATGTTATTGAAGATGGAAGCGAGGTGTAGGCTTTCTGCAATTGAATATCATTTTTTTAAGAATGTTCCAATTCTATTTCACTGGGGTATAATACCAACACGAATGCCATTCATCTCTTCTTTTCCTTGAAAAGGGGCGTGCCATGATTGAAGTATAGGATCTCTCAACCAAACAAAACAATGATGTAATTAAGCAGCATAATTGATGTTCGACTCACATGACCATAGCCAAAATGTTAAATATCCCTGTCAGTATCCTTTGATCGATTTTTCTGAGGTGAAAGATAATCGGCGCCACCAAAAATTTACTTGGCACTCCGCTGAAAATTCATCCATTGAAAAATATTGAGAAAAGTCAAAGCAAATCGAACGGTAACACGAAAAGAGATCTAAGATGATTTCAGAGAAGCTGAAATATCGCACGCTTTGAGAACAATCTGTGACAGTGTAAGATTGGTTTGAATTCACAAAGAGTTCCGCGATCTTCGGATGAATTTCATCTGTGAACATTTAGAGAAGTCTAATCATTTGTAAAAAAATGTTCCTCAGTTACCTGAAACGCAAATTGAAGTATTTGGCCACAACCATGCTCATAATGTATTGAAAAACAATGACCGATCGAAAGAGAAAGCTCTCTTTAATAAAGCTCGGTGGCAGAAGTATCAAAGTTTTGGAGAGTTTCTCTTGTGATAAGAGGCCACATCATGTGATTGAGGAAACCATGAATTCAGTGATGCATCTGAGTATTTTTGAAAATGATTTTTGGTGCTTCTATTGGAGCTCGAACAGGGTTTTGTCTTTCAATATAAAGATCGAAGTGTACAGTTGAAGCAACTTGCAGATGGTTTGTTCAGAAAATGTGGAGGGTCTTCAGTGACTTAAGGATCTTTTATTGCTTGCCCAGCCATAGAAAACCATAGATCAGATATTGATATCAGGAAAAATCAAAAGCTACTTGAGTGTATAAATACTGAGTTCTTTGGTGCCAAAGTGAGCTGTCATGAAATATGCTCATGTCGTAACATCTTTCATTGGTTATATCAATAACAGGAAAAACGTGATAGAATAGGAGAAATAAATAGTTAATGAATGTAATATAAATAATTTTAATCGGATTACCATTATTCATGTAAGTAGGGTTATATTAAACATTATTCCCTTACAATAAGATAAATGAGAGTAGACAGAGTTTACTTATTCGTCCTGAAATCGTACGATTCAATTTTCATTTGTGCTATAGGAATAACTAATCAAGAAGACGCTACCGGCTAACATGAAATATTCATGTCTGAATCATCTACGACGTATAGTTATTATAATAAATTGATTCATTCTGAGCAATTCGTTTTTATTTTTGAGTTCTGTTTGTAACGACCCAATTCTCCTCAGATTACTGTCACGTGAGGTTTTCTACAGGGAATATTGACCTGAACACTAGCGAATACGACAAAAACCCGAAAAAAGCCGACAGGACATTAGCAGAAATATTGTGATAAAGGAGGAAACTGGTTTATTAAAAATAAGTATTCACAGATAAACAGGTATGCTCAATACAAAGGTTTCGTGTTACCAACGTTTTTTAGTGGCATGTCGTGTTGGGGATGATCAATTGAAAATGTTAAAAAGGATCATCAATGAATGAATTACTTCTTTCGCCTTTTAATGAGTGATGATCACTCACATAATCCTATTGAAAAAACAAACAACCCAAAACCAAGTGTTATATTGCGAATTAAACGCAATCACTAAAAACCTATTTCCGGGGGAATTTTGAAATAATGAAAGATAACCTTTTTTTCTCCCTCATGTGATAAAGAATAAGAGTTTAAATTTTCAACCAAGAGCAGCCTGTATACGCGATGCAAACATACCAAACCAATCAAACTGAAAAAATTTATGTTGAAGGTGACATTTCTGCTCGATGCATTCTAATACTTTATCTAAAAATATCATTTTGCCGGAAATGTTATTTCCTGCGTGAAACTCTGCAAATATACCAACTGTTGATGTAAACGTATGTATGCTGGAAATTGTGGTAGATTATTGATATTCATGGATGCGTATTTTGTGTGGATATACATATTTGCTTAGGTGGATTCATTTGTAAAATTCATTTATATGGACCAAACGGAAATAATTCAGTTGGTTTCAGTTACAAGTAGATTCTAATTGGCTGACGGAATTCATCATCCAAAAATTTCCAAGAATAAATTGTCTGCTGACATTTGCAATTAAGTTAAACGTCGGACGATTTTTTTTTCACGAGACCATTTATTCGATTAGGTTAGTTATTTTATTGCCAATTTTATGTCATCGGGAGAATATTTTGAACTCAGTTTCTTTCTTCCTAAGACGAACATACGAACATATACACTTGAATTAAGATAGATTTTTTTACGCAGATGACAGTTCTTATTCAAACTTGAAAACGAAGTTATCATATTCGATAGCCTTATTTAATTCCACAAATATATTTTTTTTTTTAGGATCACTCCATAAGTGAATAGTATTTTTTCAAAATTGGTACCTTCGATTAATTATCCATGCTGATACTATAGATAATGAATCGCTGCTACCCCCATGTATGTGTATTTCTCCATCATTTATATGTATTTTTCTATGTATTTATCTGGACGTCATCCTGCTTGCACTGTTCACAGTGAGAAATTTTGAACACACTCCACTAATTGAGTGAGAAAATTGCTAGTTTGAAAATATCCTCCCAAAATAGCTTTTTAGTGGGGGTCTAATACGCAATGTGAGTTCATGCCTATTTGGCCACTGGGATTTTTGGAAAGTTTCGACATTCAGGGCCTTTTGGTAACCAAAGCCTAACAAAAGGCGAGAGGAGTGATTCATACATTGATCTCTCTATCTTTCCAACCGTTTAATTGATTAACATAATTTCCTTTTAAGCGGTTGGTTTTTATCCATATTTTGCTGAAAATCTTTTCTTCCAAAAAGTTTTGATACAATATTCTATGGCCTCATCTGATATTCATGCACTTTATTCCTAATACGATTTATCTCTTTGGTTATGGTAGATTGACTTTCTTATTCGATGACGAGAAAGTCTGAGTTGAGATACTCAGGAATACAGCTGACCATAATCTTGGAATGCTCTCTTGCATCGACTGTCGTCGCTGACCAATTATGGAATGACATTTTGACAAGTTAGTTATGTTTCTTGCTCAGTATTGCCAATTTCAATGTCTCCCATATGAATATAATTGCTTTTGGTTACGTTATGATGGATCACTATTTAGAGGGTTTTAAAAACTATATCAATAATATTTCTATACAATTAATATTAATACAAGTGATATTTTCAATAGACCCGGTAATGTTTAACGAAATAAATGTTGGCAAGCAAAGTCATATTTGATTATTGATGATACCTAATGTATTCCCTAGAGTCCTGTTATATATGAATAGAATGTATATGTTTCTGATTTCTGAAATGTTTATGATTCGAACCCATCCTTAGAGACAAAAGCCTTAGTTAAATGTCTGTTTGAATTGAATGATGTTCATTTCACTTATCATACACTTTCATATAATCTCATTTTCTCAGTCCCTACTCTGCCTCTCTCTCCCACTACCCCCTCCATCCCGTATCCCCCACTATCTATCTATCTATCTATCTATCTATCTATCTAATATAATACTTAAACATACTAACTTATTATATAATCAACGATCTACAATTCCCCTGCAATAACTTTTCAGATTATTTATTTCTACGCACAATCTGAAGTAATAGTCCTTTTTGCTGAATCGAATTCAATAGTTTCTTTCCCTAAAAAATACTCTTGCAGGATTCAAATATATCCATGATTCTTATTATAACATTTAAACATAATATACTGCTGCATAAGGGAGTGGATTGATGAGTGTCTGACACAATTGTTAGCTCAATTCTGATCTGATATATTCATTGTATAATGTTAAATCTGCGTGATATCGAGGTATATTTAGGGTTAAGTGAATTGTTATGGGAAGATTGAATGCTGAAATATATATGTGTGTGTGTGTGTGTGTGTGTGTGCGGGTGCATGTCTGTGTATGTTGTGTGATACTAATGTCGTTTTGATCTTTGGGCTACAGAATTATTGTGGAAGTATCTTAAAGTAAATATATAGCATTGGATGGAAATTGGAAAATCCTACAAATATATGTTTTACTGTATGACTTAGTGGATGAAAAGTGTTTATTTGGGCTTTTTGGTTCATGCTTCAACTATCATTTACAATAACTGTATGCCAGTAATTTTCTGCAGTAGATCTATCAAATGACTGATGTCATTGTAGGATATTCATTGTGGTAGGGACTTTAGAGTGGATGAATGTTTCGTTGAAAAAGACATGGTCACTTTTACGTTTCCTGTTTGTAATAAATCTGGAAGATTATGTTCAAAAGCTGACCAAAGACACAAGACAAGTGGATGTTTTCTCGGCATAAACAATGGCAATTGTGTTTATTGGGTCAGAATCACCCTCTCTCATGATATACGTTCAACTTGCAACCTACAGAGATGATTGGGGGAACCAGAGTCTTTCCAATAAGTGTACTTACAATTTTATTGTCAAAGGCTGCTCAGTATGCATATAGCTTCACACCTCAAAGCTCACCATGATTTCCATTGATTTAGCGTATTCAATTTTTGCCGAAAGTATTTGAAGCTGTCTGTGTTCTAAAATAGTTTATGGAGTAAATGTTCAAACGTTTGAGATGGATGATAGTAACAATAGCCTTATTATGACTAAAATCAGAGATTTAGCAAAAATCCTTCCAAAAGTGTTATTTATATATAATCAACAATAATGCGCACACTATGAATTTGCGTTCACTAATATAAAACAAAACGTCTTCGAAAATTCTTCTTTTATCATTTTGTTTTAATGGATTTAATTGATTCTTTGTCGATTGTGACTTTTACCTTCAGTGTCCAATGACAATGCATTTGTAGTTCAAAGTGTGAGTTCAGTTAGCAATTAATCTATGTCCGTTTTCTCTTCAACATTTCAGCTCGGTTGGCTAACTGATAACTTTGAAACATTCCTCAGCATCTGTCTCAACCGTCGATGACCACCTTTAATGCTTTCTCCGCCGTTAGAAGTCAGGACGAGCATTAAGTGAAGCCAAAGTTGTTTTTCCGATCTCTGCTTCCGGTAATCATAGACTTAGACAGCATCCATTAGACACTGATGAGAGCCTTGTCGTATCTAAATCAGTTTATGCATACTCGTCTGTGCACCGAATTAAGTTATCTGCGATTGAACGTAACTCTATATCACACTCGCTAATTTCTTGAAATGCCTACAGGGGAAAGATGTCTGTATGTAAATGAATTTCCTACTTTCAAATTCTAATTATCAAACGCTGAGAAATTCAAAGGAATCTTTGGGTAGACACACGTGGATTTATCTTGATATCTAATCAATGTCACCGGTTGAAATAGTGTGGACACAAATGTTATAAAGGAATTCATTTGGTATTAGTATATATGAACCATAACCTATAATTCAATGAAGACGTTTTTTTCTCTTACGGGTTTTCCCACGGTACTTCATTCAATCACCGTTTTTTTAATATATGTTATGATATGGAATATTATCAAGGGAAGCAGAATGAGCAATGCTCGAAGCTAGAGGTTTGAAAATTGTAAGGATTTGCACCTTATTTTACCTAAACAGTAGCGGCAAAAAAAAAAAAATCAAGCATAAAAATTGAAGAGCATAGTGATCGAATCTAGCCGACATGGCAATCGTTTTGTACGTTTTGTAATAATATCTGAGAAAAAATACATCAGATTTAAATTACTTTTGATAATGTGCCGACTATTTAGAAATCTCCAACTACATAGTTTCATGAATTATTCATCGGTAACTGTGAATAAAATATCAAAATCTGGAATTCTATCTGACAATTTCAATATTTTCTTATATCATAATAGATAGAATCATTTCATGCAAATAGGGATAGTATCATTTCATGACTGTTTAGTAATAATTTATATACCAACTATAGTTGATGATGTAAAATATTCAGTTTTTCCATTATTCCTTGAAAACTTCGTAATGGCTAATTTGCATCAGGATTATCCTTGAAAACAACATTCTGTTTACTAAAATATTCACACGAACCTCTGAAATTGAATTTAAATGAACTTGAATAATACTTAGCCCTGACACTAATAACTGATATTTCTTTACAAACACCTGAGAATGGTGAATATCTTCAGGAATAAGAATTCTACCAGCGCCATAAGTATCTTGTACTGATTGGCAATTAAATAAATCCTTAGGAATGGAAAAAAAGAAGCAAAACAACAAAAAAACAACAAAAAAAACCACCACCCCACACACAATGGAACGCATCAGATCTATTTATCGTATTCATTATCTATTAGCAATTTAATAGTGAAAGGATAAACATCAGCTGATGACAAAGTCTGGACAAAGGTCCAATGATATTCCCAAGGTGTTTCAGGTCTCTCAACTTCATGCACCCTTCAACAGGTAACCACACCAGGTTTAATCAGATCCCAGCGTGTGTCGAGGCAGCTACTAATTTGCACCTCATAGCTCATCTCTTTTCAGCCTCCACAGTCTTAAAAATTTCTCTATTGCTCAGTGATACTGTGAATGGCTATTTTTTCCTTTCTCCTTCGATTCTCAACATGTTGAAGGTCCTGACAACAACAAGCAGTTAATCCCTGCACCCGATTCTGACTGAGAGATACCCGGTACTTGGGCAGCTCCTTCTCAAATGCTTCTCATGCTTGATTCATGGGAAGATTGTTTTCCTGAAAGTGATCCTCCAATAAATATATTTTCCGTATTCAATCAATTTCATATGATGTTTGTTAGGTGTTAATCTAGGCCACACAGATTTATTTCCATAATTTTACGCATCACGATGTATTTTTGCATGATATCAAATAGAGTGGGTAAAAAACTAATTTATAAAATTCTGTGGAATAATGAAACATCGATTATTATTAACTTTTTGACTCGCGTATAATTCGATATAGTTGTGCGAAATTATTAGCACACAAAGAGAACTTGAAAATATAACAAGCTTCTTTTATGAGTGATGTGTGCCACATGTGAGTTTCTCTTCATCATATTGCTGAAACAAATTGAATGACCAACTTCCAAAATGCGCACACACCAATCAATTGAATTCACAAAAGATGTAACTTATTGCTTTTAGATGTCAATGATATTATGTCTCGGGATTTACAACAACAACGATAATATACTTTTCGGAAAAAAATGTCGTAAATGCACTAAAAATACAGGTTAATTAGTCTTGCATAGAATACTTTGCGTTTAATCTAATTTAATAGCTGTAAAAAGTGATCTCCTCACATGAAATCGATCATTCTGACGCCGCTGATTCTCTGATGAGACAATTTTATGAAAGTTTTTTTCCAAATTGAAATGTAATACGACACAGATCTATAGACAATACTTGCTTTATTCGGTGTTTCTTGTGATATTCAAAATATCATAAATTCGTTATACATCATAGTAACAGAGTACATTTTCACCTATCCGTTTATACCCAAAGGATGAGGTACGTTTGTTACTTGCAGAATAGAATTTGGCAAGTACGTGAGAGTGTGAGTCGATATGGGCTCCAATAGACTCAGGCTGTTTTACTGTCAGGTCAATCCTGTGGGTGAGTAGCAGACCCCATATTCAGTGCACATCTACTTAAATCGCAGTGTATGGGATCTGTGCTGAAAGTTGCAGTCCTAAGGACATGTTTTTAGTGTTGCAATTGCCAAATGTCAAACCTACGACCTCGGAATCTTGTGCCTACCCATAGTACCTAAGTGGAACATGGGATGCAAACCATTGGATACCGAGGTTAGGGCTTGCCTTGAGCAATTTGACTTCTCCCTGATTTTTCATTGCTGGGGCCAGAGGGTTATCTGCACATAATTCCTGCCGTTGATGGTCTTACTGTTGCGAGAAACCATCAAAATAACGTTCGTTCGTGAAGTCAAGCCATTCATTCGGTCATATTTTCACAATTAAATACTCAGTTCTAAGTGCAATAGATAGATCTTAATATATAAAAATTATGACCCGAGTCCTCATCTTTGAACAGGATCTGTGTCCAGCAAATATATTACAGATCATTTTTGAAAATATACTCTATATTAGACCTTTTATTTGACTTCACATTGGGACTATTTCATTTGCATTTATTTCATGCGATTTATGATTACTATCTGTATTGGTTGTCAATTATATTTGGTAGCTGCTAAATTTCGAAGGAAATTCTATCCTTAACTCGGCCTGTTTCGAAGCTTGCAAACACACACCCCAGACAAAGTTCATATTTGCTCCCATGGTACTGATTGAACATATTGAATATTGATCTGATCTCATGGTTTTATGAGTGTGTTCCGGATAAATGGTTTGAAAACTACGTGCATATTCCAACATTAAACATGTTGTTTCCTTGTTACAATGGAGACTTTTAAAGTATTTTTAAATCCATGTCCGATAAACGAACGTTTGAAAACCGCTTTCTCAGCTAATATAAATGCCAATTTTTCCCAATTCATATTTTTATGTTATTTCGAATTTCCTTTTGGATTAAACCAGCGCACTCGAATCTAATGATATCTTATGTTTTATCAGTCAAATTCACGAATGTTGTGCTAAGTTTAAATTCTTTTTGGTATCGCGGTTGATATGTTCGAAATTTTCCTCTCAGCTATGTATACTTTGCAATCCATTTTGAAATATTCTTACGTATTGCTTTGGCGCGTATATATTTATAGAAAAATAAATTTTGCAAGTATTATTATTTGCATTGCTTAGATGTCAGGACAGAAACTTGAGCGAAAATATTCCGGGATAACAAAATAGTCTCACAGCATTTGGTATTCAGATATTTTAATCACATTTTGGAATCTGACATAATGAAGCCAAATTTTTATTGTAGCTCCTAGAGGAAATATCAACTGAAAACATTATTGTCTGTTTTTAGAAAATTCATTTTTTCATTAGTGCTCCAAAAAGTTGGACCTGGATAGATATATTGCTACGTTTTGAACAGAGGATGATCTTGAAAATGATAAACACACATAGAACCAACAAAAAACCTGTAAAGTCTATTCTTATTCCACTTCTATCCACGCAACAACATCCACCAAAATAAAACTCGCATTCTCCTCCCCATCATACATCCAGTTTTGATGGTCACAATTCGTTTCAATTTTGTACGATTGTTCTCTTTCAATTCAAATATTTGTGACTTTCCACTGCATGATCCATTGCAAGTGTCTTAAAAAGAATCTCTGATTTTGTTAACAATAATGATCATATTCATGCAAGCAAAAGTAGTTGGATTTGATAGTGCCTATTTTTAATACTCATTGATGGGAATCAGAATACACGCTCTTTTGATACACACATACGTGTATTGGTTGTACATTAAGTGATAATAAGAGACGAAATAAAAATCCTAATTATACATTGATGTTCATTTCTAAAAACAACTTTTTACCAACCATTTTTAAGACCAAACAACAGAAAGATTAAGCTTTCCACTGAAACGGTGGAAATGATTAATGAACTATAGCTTTGCAAGCATAGGAAAATATGTCAGTTCCCACTAAAAAGTCATGAGAGAAGAATATGAAAATAACCATTCCAAAAGCTTTTTTTTGTGCAATTAATTTGCATCACAGAGACATGATCAGCAATCGAATCTCACTGATTATTTGCACATTTAGGGTGTTTGAATCTTACTATATTTTCGTCTAATGTTGCTTAATGTCAATGTAAATCCTCTTTAGTTAATATATTCCATGGATGATTCTCTTGAAAAAACTTTTTAATAATAAAACCCATCAATTGTATATTCTTTTACTTTGTCTCATAAACCTGTTTGACTTAAATACTGATTGCATTGAATTGAATTGAATTTTCCATAATGACGAAATGTCCCGTATAAAAATATTGATTGACATACCACAGTTAAAGGAATTCCTATCATAAGAAAGGATCACTTTAAGAAAAACAAATATTAAAGATAAACGATTATTGTATATATGCATTTGAAACGTGCCATGTACTATCCTTCTTTTTTTGATGATCATCAAAAATACATCAAAGTCAAAGAAAATTAATTCAGCTTGGTTGGCAGGAAATGAGAACTGAATGGAAGTCTTAATGTTACAACAATAAAAGAAAGGATTTTCTCTATTGAAACAAATACATTTTGCTCGGATGGAACTAGAAAGATAAGACTCTTGAGTTTCAATGTGTAGTGATGCGTGCGTATGTGCAAATTATCATCAACAGGTAAGTAATTTCTTGCACCTCCTAGAGTGTGAAATGACTCGATTTCCTACATATTGTGTATGTGAGCATGTGGAAAGTTACGTAAATATTTGTGTAAGTATACTAACCGTCGTAGCAGCTGTAATGAAAACTAACCTTGTGTGAAATCAACCACTGGTTGAAATATGTCTTTAATCTTGGAGAATGTTTTGTAAAAACTGCTCTCACCATCAGAATCAATATGTATGGATCGGTTAGCAAAGTAGAGACAAGTTTTCACCCCTGCAATCAGGAACATTATACGTCGGAAAAGTGAAGAGCAAATTTGATTGGCTTGTCTGAATTTGATCCGTGTAATACTGGCAGTACTGGCAATAATGACATGAGACTCTCTTTCTATATGCGTCAGTTTGGCAGCAGACACCAATGAATTTGCTGATTGAAAAGTCATTTTTATTGATTAAAAGAGATGAAGATGGAATTCTAATTTTTTTGTACTCTTATCATGTTTTCTTAATAAAATATTGGCTTGTAGTGAAAAAGCAACGAACTGTCTGTTCGAGAAAGTGAAGTCTCAGTGAATTGGCAGGAAGTTCCCTCTTGAATTCCGGGTTCCAATCGTTCATTGTCCTCCATGACTCATTTCATAGTTTTAAGGGGGCAATCGACAAGTTACAGTGATAAATAATCAATCTGCTCTTCACATTTTGTGCGGTATTAGCGATCATTCCTACCTAGTTTGATACAAGCTCCAGAAGAGGAAAAAGATACATCATTTCAGCTGCACTGTCAGCTTCCTGCCGACATCTGCAAGAGATTTATAGCTTCAGAATCTATCATGTGTGTCACTTCCGTCATTTCTTTTCGCACCGATTGATCTGCACCCATTTGATTTATGATACGCCATTAAATGTAACAAATAAACAGAATGGTGGGCATCTCTTCTGTAAGTGACTGGCAAGAAGGTACGAACAACTAATGAATCAACTGTCTGCATTTGAATGATTTGGGCGAAAATCAGTTGCTCTAATGTCTATCCATGAACAAAAAAATTAAAAGTAGCAACTTCAAAATATGGTGAATTCTCTCATCGACAACATATTTATTATTTACAATTCCAATTTGATCAAATTAACTGAATTAGTTTTGAGCAAATTCTTTAGATAATTTTATTAGTACGTAGATATCATCATTATTGACACGCCAAAGCTTCCTTTTATATCTATGTATATGTTAAGCTTCCATATTTTCCATTCTTAGTTGTTTGATTAGCAATCACTTAGGTGAATCTTGTAAAATATCAAATAGGGATTACTACGCTCTAAGTATGTTCTGAATTATTATTTCAGATATATCCTCTGCACTTGGAATCGATGCAAACATGTAAGCTTCAAACATTTGCTTTTAAAGTTATTTTCCAGCATCTCACTATCATCACCTTCTAATGAAATGCAAAAGTTTTACTCTAATTCAAGTTTGTTGGCTCAAACTATCAAAAATATTTAAGCTGTCGAAAAAAAGTTACTTTATTAAAATATACAAAAGAATTGTCAATGTGAATGTGTTGTAGTTTTCAAAACCAAGATCTTTGTTATTGTAACCATCTAAAATATTGTTAGCTTTCGCGAAGGTCTTTTTATTTGATTTCGTAAATTGTAGAAATAGTAATTCAACATTTGTTTCTAACGTTGCTCTTATCGACTCATGAACGTTTTAGTAAGGATCAGTTTCCTCAGAAATAAAATCACAAGAAAGTAGCCCTGAGCAGAATATATTTTCTGTTTATCATATCAAATTTATTACAATTACTAAACAAACGAACTCTTGATTTCCATTTTTTTTAGATTTAAAGTTCAAATCACAACGTTTCTGTTCAGATGACCATCGATCAACTTATGGTGAGATTTCACTAGAAGACGAATACAATCATTTGAGAGAACACAGAAATGGACACAAAAATCGACGTACTGATCCTGTGACTCCCCAACCTGGGCACAATAAATATCTAGAGAAGATTGAAGCACATAATTAACGACCCCAACCAATGAAAATTTGAAATACATTCACATTAGTAAAAGCAGGGATGGATTTAATTTATTAGGGTCTGTTTTCTGTTACCTTTTCTCCTTGAACGTACATGTTACCATGGTTCTTAATGGGTGTTATTCTCAAAATGAACGCTATTCTTGGCATAGCAGCAAAAGTGAATGTTTACTCCAAAATCTATTTTGAGCTATCCAATGTCATCCTATAAACAAATAAGTACTCTGGAAGCAAAACCCTATCGATCAAAACCCACACCTTTGCCATGAAAATTATAGTGATAGCACAAAGCGTCGTTGCTAATGTAGATATTCACTGGCTATATAATAAACGTCTTCCATATCAATACTTTCGAAGATTTTTACGCATCAAAACAAGTGAAACATTTTAAAATACTTGCATGATTAAAGAAATTGAATTATTTTGCGTTGATTGGATGTACTATGAACTTTTAAAAAGACTGAAGTAATAGCTGGAGTGATATCTAAAGTCGAATGATGTATAGTTGTCGACGATGTTGCAACGAGATAGAAAAACAGATGTCACGAAATAGAAAAATTCTCTCTCTGATCAGTTACTAACTTCCTCAGAATGTATTGTGATGCCCGCTAAGCATTTTTTTCGTCCATCATTCACGGAAATGCACATTTCACTTAAAAGAGTGATTATTGGCACGTATTCACATGTGATTAGAAATCCTTGGGTTTTGTTGATTGTACCGATAAGCTGAAAAGAAAATTGGCGCAATACTACTTGTTATGTACCCCCTTGAAAATGTTACGGACAACGAAACTCTAATTTATAGATAGAGTTCCATGAAAGAATTCTTTTGTATGAATGTAAGAGTTGAAAACAAACTATTCATCCAATTAATTTTCAAAACAGTTCATTTATTATTTTCAGCCTCGGTTCCAAACACTACCCTACGTGACTGGAATTCGTTCCTGACATGAATTGCAAACGACGCTTCATCCTTTGATTTGACGATGCTGACTGGGATATTTTAATTGTGTATCACGGGATTATACACATATATGTGTCAAATAAGGAATTTGGTATGCATTCCACAGTGCACGTGGAGAAGTTGTGATTCAATGCGACTATAATAGCACACCAATTCTAGAATTCTTAGGGAAAGCGTGCTTGCGTTGCCATAGGGATATGCATTTCTAAATAGGATTACTGTTCAGGTTTCTAGACGATGTGAACAATGTACTAGGAAGATTCACCATTGTCCATCATTAATATATGTAAGCTCATAAAACTATGTACGAAGCTGGCAAACGTCTACTAATTACACCAAGCTGATGAGGAGCAACTTGAAAGTATTGTTTCACCCCGAACATAAGTTTAGATGATTTATCAGAAATAGCATTCTCTATTTGTGATCTAAAAAAAATAGGTATTCCCTATTGTCTGCAGTTACTAGCAAGGGGGCGATCAAGCAGTATCTTCCAAAGTAAAATGAATTTCCCTTGTGAAATATGACAGAAATCTTCATCACTGTCAGAAAACTCGAGGCAATAGAAAAAAGGGATTTGTAAACGATCTTTATAGCACTCATCATAAAATCGAGCCTTTCTCCGGTTCAGGAACTGGAATGCTACACGTATGTAAATTTGCCACGGATTTGACCAATTGAGGAATTTCTTTCTTTTTTTACCTCCATGGATGTTGTCACTAAGATGAAGGAATGGCATCAGTCGAATTCAATGGAATCTAAGATTGAAAAACGTTCAATGTCCACAATTCATTCTCGGTTAGGATTTGAGCCAGAAAAATGATTAGAAACATTCAATCACGCACTTTTCAACGATGTTTACATTCATTGATAAGATAGGTAACTTGAAAATTAGAAAAAAAAAAGTTTGTTGAAAACTCATACTTTTTGTTTATGATATGAAAAATTATATATATATATATATATATATATATATATATATATATATATATATATATATATAAAACTATTTGTTTCAAGTTTCAAAGCTTGTATTCATAAATATTGATGTTGACTTCTCACATATATCGATTTAAATGTTATATATATATATATATATATATATATATATATATATATATATGTGTGTGTGTGTGTGTGTGTGTATAATTAGGTATATATCTTTACAGCTTCGAACATTGAATGTAAAAAAAACAACCTTTTCATTTTTTTTACATTTCAGTCAATCATTTTCTATTACCTGTGAATATAATTCATGTATTTTTCAGTGTTCTCATGTTTTACGCTGACTTTGATAATATGATACTATGTTTGATTATTGTTGGTGGGATCATCCGTTGTCCACCATGGAACAGTTTCGGGGTCGTAAAAACAAGGCAGTTGCATTAACATAGACACCTAGCACTATTGATAAAACTCAACTTTCACTCCAGCAATAATTTTGATGTATAGCCTACGTCAAACTATAAGTATTTTTCCCATTTTATATACGCATTATCATAATACATTATACATGGATGTTATTTCATATCATATTTTTTCATATACATATATGAAACAAAGGAAGAAAGAAAGCATGAACTGATAATCTAAAAGTGAATATAACTTCAAAATGGTTGAGGAAAAAAGGAGAAGTAATTTAAAAGAAGAATCGATATCTCACTTTTGAATTGTATCATTTAGGATATTGTCCAAGTATTGGCCCCACGCTTTGCTTCCTGCTGCCGCAGCTATCATGTATTCCAGCAGAATGTTCCATCCCACGACGAATCCACACAATTCACCAACTGTGACATAACTGTAGAAATAGGCAGCTCCAGATCTTGGAAGACGTGCAGAGAACTCGCTGTAGCAAAGACCTATCAAAAGAAAAAATCCCATAAGACTTAGTGTATTTTGACAATACTAAAATTTTCGAAATATTATCATTTTCCAAGCTTTCAATAGCAGCATATTTTTTAATTGATCATCGATTGGAATATTATTCAAATGAAATATCGCATTTGGATCCAGACGGGATTTTTACACGATCAACAGAATAGGTTTCAAATTAAAAGAAAGGACCATTTACGTACTTCAATCGACTCCTGCAATAATCATTTTTTTAGATTAGTTGAAACTGAATAGAAAATCCATCAATCACTGTCAAACATCTCATGCAATCAAAATTCTAGCAGGGAAGTAGAATAATTTCTTATTTATGTGATTTAATTATGGGAACGGACGTTTTTATGTATATTTCGATCAATCGTTGCGGTCTATATTTCTTACGGCTTATGTAAAAAAAGGTATTCTTTTAATGTCAACTGATGGTACAAATGGACGCGGGCGCTTTTCCATTAATAAAGATAAAATATACTTTCTGCACCCCGACATTGATCGTTTTAAAAACGTACACATTATCCTTTGACATTGCGTGAAATTATTAAATTCTCAGCAGCCTTACCGACGTATACAAATTGGTCATAGTTTTGGAAGTTACTTACGGAAATAGTTTTATTTCTGTAAAAAAAATCATTTTTGAGCTTTTAATTCGCAAAAAATCGAAAAAAAAACCCCAAAAGATGTCCTCATAACTGTGAATCATTTGCCTTGATCTATGAAAAAAAAAACAGGTAAAAAACAAAAACAGAAACAAATAAAAGACGAAATTCACTCAAAAACAATAGAGAGGTATTTTCTCCACAGTACTCTCTGGTTTATCTATGCATTTATTTTTCTTGACAATTTTGTGAAAAAAAGGGTTTTTTGATGGAAGCCAAATCACGTATTTATTTTTGTGTAGAAAAAAAATGATGGATTGAGATAGGCGTAGCGAGAGATTTTTCAGCTGACATGCAAAAAGGATTTTATGAAAATACTATTTAAATTTCAGTCTTTTATCCTAGTTTTGGAACTACAAATTGAAAATTCACGTTTTATTTGGAAATTAATCTTATAATGCATGAAATAAGCTCTCACCTAGAACCATGCTAAAACTGAAATGAATGCACCTTTCAATAACAGGCTTATTAAATAAAATTGACGTATCGTGCGAAAAAAAGTTCGACATTATTAGATTGAATTTTCATAAAGTCGACTATTTGATAGAAAATAGAAAAAAATATTTACTGCAATTTCAATTAAACAGGAGTGAAAAAAACAAAACAAAACAAAACGTGATTTTGAATTTCGAGACGATGAGACTTTTTTTTTACTCAGAAAATCAACGGGACACTATCTTGGATTCTTTATTTTAGTGCATTTATCTTTGGAACATACCAAACAAAGCTTTGTATTGGTCAAAAGTAGATCAATATGCCATTTCATGACAGTCAAGGAACATACACATACTTTTCAAATAAACTTTCAACTTGTTAGTATCATAGATTTTACCATGTGTACCAATATTGAATTATAACAATAACTCTTTTCTATATCAGTGAAAATAATCGACAAAAAGGAAAACTGACGTGCAATCTTTGGCAGTCAATAAAGACATTTCGATTATGTACACATCAGGTTTTCTTCTCACGTATTATGATGATCTATGAAAACGAAACAATTTATTTTAATCGGACGCATGCGACCAAAAAGCATCAAAAAAACTTCAGCTCTATTAGAAATTATCAAAGATATCTGAAAAAAACCAAAAAACAAACAATTTTCGTGATATTTTCCAACTTTGACGCAAACCATCAATGCTTGTCCATTCGTGAGATGAAATAAGAAAATGAGTTATTTTCCACGCTGTAAGTGAAGATGCTTTCGCGTTGAAACCTGTTTAAACAGTTTTATAACTCATAGCGTGCAAATAATCCACAAGTATGTAATATTTGGTTTTAAATTGAAATGACTTATAAAAAACACATATTGTTCTGATTCCTCATGCTTTGTGAGATAGAAACCCATTGTCATAAATATGTATTCAAATGTCTACCACAAAAGGCAGACGTCAAAAGAAATGCTCTCAGCGTGTACCCAAGGATGATAAGTATTGTCACTACTGTATTGGATTTGATGTTCACTAGGCACTCAAAAGGGCCAGACGTAGCTTAGCTCGATGAATAACAGGTGGATATCCTCTGCTTTCAATCTTGTTGCTCGAATGCCTAAATCTGATTTAGAGATAGAATTGTTATTAACTATTAGTTATTGGTTGCTTTTATGATTACCAGACAATTTCAGATGTATATCGTGTAGCATAGATAAGCAAGCTAGAAAAGCATACAATTGCTCAGATATTGAGTATAATCTTCGATGTGAATACCACTATAATGGCACTCTATCATGCTAAATCGAAGTTATTGAACCTCAAAGACGTATCCATATTGCATACGTATCTGTGTTCATTATCAAGGGATTAGGTTCCACAATTCATTCCTTTTTGAGTATGAGCCTTGCTGAATAATTTTTTTTTCCAGACTTTACTTGATACGAGATAATCTAGACTGTGAAAATCTTATTCATTGACACAGATATTCTTGAAAGTACGATAAAAAAGTGGAATAGATTTAATTATTTAAGCGTATGATACACTTGGATAAGAAATTAGATTATGAAATACCGGTTGTAGATAAGGCCCAATCAAATCTTTGAAGAATCCGTAAAATCCACTTTTATTCCAATAGAGACTAGAATATCTATTTCTTCTAAGCTTTTGAACAAACAAGGTGGTTTAATTATAAAAAAATTGAACAAAAAACATTCATCCAAAATCATTTCTTGTTTTTTGTATACTTCTTTCGCTGATCTGAAAGGAAATCTTATAGATTTGCATTATTGAACATTTTTGGCGTGAACTCAATCACAGATGATTAAAATCGAATGCTAAGTATAGATATTTTGTTTGGTTTCACAAGTTGTATAATCTCTTTCCTTTGAAAGGTTTATATAAGAAGGAATGGTTCAAAATAAACTTCACCTGCGGATACTTCATCGTTGAATTTTGCCTTTTTATTCTGTCATTGATATAAACATTCACGATAAACTACTTGAAATAGATCAGAAAGTTTTCCCAAAAATGTCCATAGAAATATTCAGGAGAGTACACATCTTTGTTGCAGATATATGACACATGAGGCATTTATAGAAAGATTCTCCTTCAATAAAATGTATTCAAAAGCATCTGAAGTTTGGACTCATGGTGACTTGTACTTCATCAAAATACGCAGAGAATGAATTAAAAAAAGCTGTGTAAAATGATACACACTTTAGTAATCGCTCCAATAATAGAATTCATCTGAACCTTTCCATAGAACAACACACATCATTTGAAAGTATTCTGTCAAGTGAATGCAGCAATATATTCTTGGGTTGTTTCCATAACTAATCCTTTCAGTAAATGCTTACTTATGTCACATATATAATGACTTATTATACGTGTGCCCTCGTTTAATTTTCATACATAATTTGGTCTGTAAATGATGAAAAAAGTGATACCGGAAACATGAAAAAAACATTGATTTACCAGAACTTTCAAAATTAGCACAAGGGAACAACAGTTCCTTCTGGGAAAGAATGAACATTCAACAGGGGTTGAATTTAGTCAGTAGAATCGATCTGAATCGCCCACGAGTAGGAAAACAAGAAAAGAATTCACGTTGCGTCCACGTATCACAGAAAGGAAAAACTGAGCAGAGAGAGAGAGAGAGAGAGAGAGAGAGAGAGAGAGAGAGAGAGAGAGAGAGAGAGAGAGAGAGAGAGAGAGAGAGAGAGAGAGAGAGAGAGAGAGAGAGACTACATAAGAAGGCTACTAGAAAGAGGTATCCAATTAATGAAATCAATATAAGAAACTCACCAGTGAGAAAAAATGATGGGTTATTTTACAAGTACCTATCTTTCAATTAAGGCATCCGTAGATGATCCTGTTCGATCAACACTAAAGCACAGAAACTGAGAAGTTTACAAAACTTTTCCGAACATTTGACATTTGGAATGCGCTGAACACTTCTCTATGTATGTATAGGAAGATTTCCAATACTTTCGAACAGACATATCTATCTATCTTTCGATAACCTATTAAATCTTAAAAACATGAGCTAACCTCCTCCCAATAATTGAAGTTTATCATTGAATGGTTTTGCTTTCAAAATAATTCTGGGTTTTGGCCAAAAAGACGCATTCCCTAAATTAAAGTTATACCAATAATTCCTTAAGAGGCTTTCACAAAAGACAGTTCTTGAATGAAAAATGTCTGTGGTAAAGGGAATAGGGATATCGATATAAAACCACTCAGAAAATTGTATTGTCCGTACAACGCTACATGATCCTACCCCATTACGATTGAAGAGAACGTCTTATTTGAAGACTTGCTCATCAATGTTTAACATATATTCTCTACCTATGCTTATCACAATGAACGATATCGATTATTACTCAGTGTCGTTGATGAATGCAACTCCAATAGATCTATATCTATTTTCTTTGGTTTGTCATTCATTCTTAAATGAATGACGCACACATTTTTTAAACAACTTTTATTTTTTTCTTTTCTACTTTGACTGTGCAGAGAATCTCATTTTTGTTTGCATATCTTTTTTTTCTGGCTGCAGATTGTTTGTATTTACTCTGACCTAAAGCTATTTGTGTTTATTTGACCATTTCCTTCCTTGGAAAATCAACCGAATCGCTAAAATGATAAAAGATCAGTTATGCAGATTTTAAGAAAATGTATTTTGACAAACATACAAGCGGATGGTCAGCAACTGAAATTAGATAAGCAAAAAGAAAGGAGTGGATTGAGGAGTAAGGATATGTCAAAGGAAAACTGAAGTAGAAGATGTTTATTTGATTTTCTATCATGAATACAGCCGTTCTGCTTCTTGGAATCGTTTTAGCGTTACGCCTGATTGAAAGGTTGGTTATGTTTTTGCCAAAAGTCAGGGCTCAGGTAATTGAAAACTTCTTTTACATGAGATATTTCCTTTGAAGTTTTGTTGATACTCTCTGTTTCATTGAATAACTGTAAAGATCAGCATATCAGAACAGAAGGAACATTGTTTTTTGGTGCTGCGTTTTTCTGTTTGCAGTGATTTGGCTGAAAAAAAAAAAGAAAAGAAAAAGTTGAAAGAAGGGCTGATATGTTGTTATTTTTTCTGCTACTAATATTATTACTTTATTACTAGCTTCATTCTATTTTGTTTGTGTTGTAGTGTTTCATAACAATCTATATTAATAAACTCTTTGAGGAAGCAATCAAATTGTGCAAAACCAAAAATAGATAGTTACCTTTGGAAGATAACTCGCATCTGACGTCTCAGGGACCTTCCTTTCATAGACAATGCCTTAACCCTATGGGCTACAGAATCATTAATGATTGAGTCAAACAGAAAATCCGTTGTCATTTTGCAACCAAACATCCTCTCAGTTTTACAGCATAGTACACATAGCGGCAAACTAATTCTGCTTCACGCGATAAATCCTCTTTATTTTTACTCGCATCATGTGACAAATAGAATCAATGAAAAAGATCTCAATGAATCTCGTGCTTTTTTGACCAGAAGAACTGAATAATCACTTGCATAAAACTGTAAATGATCAGTGTTTCCCAAATCGTAAAAAACGGAACTTTAAACTGAATAAAAAAGAGACATACAGTATTTTTTTAAAAACTGAATGAATGAAGAATTTCCATATCATTATTCAATTATTAGCTTATAATTGTTGCTTTATCTCTTCGTCCTCTTCAATTACCGATGCTTCTGTCATCAAACGTACATTGGAGGCAGGGTTCAACGAGTCCAGTCGTAGGGAACTCCAATCTCGAGCTGCTTTATCTTAAGATCGATAGAATTGTCAATCCAATAGTGCAAAAAAAAGCAAGGAATGAAATAATGTAAAGCTAGTAAAAAATAGTTTGCGTATGATGCTTTTAATGGAAATTAAATCCCTCGATATTGAGTGAAAAAAAGAGAAATTTAGACCGATTATTACCAATCAAAATATAGGAAAATAAAATTCCTGTAGATTTTCCCCCGAGTTCTACTAAAAGTGTCGAAATTCCAAAGTGTTTCTCCGAATTTTCACCTGAATTGAAATAAAAACTGGTTTCTCTTCGAAAACATTCTCATGGACCTAACAGATAACCCTCAGCCTTATAATCTCTCACTACGTCGTGTATTTAGATGCTGGCAGATGGTGAGAACGTTAAAAATGACTTTTTGTTTAGATTCATCGTTTATCGTGATAGATTGTCAGTATTACATTCCTATCACAAGTAAACGTTCAACAGAGGAACATCCATTCTGTAAGGAAAAGCTGAAAAAAGTGGAAAGCAAATCTTCGCATACACAGTTTGGCATCATCGTTATTTTCTTGGTGGAGAAGTTGATTTGTACAGCATAAAAAAAATACATTACAAATACACTTCTCATCAAAACGTTTGATCTGACCTCTTATATCAGCCAGAATATTGGGCTTTTATTTACTTTTGGAACAAGTTGAATTTCCATGTCGTATCAGCATCTTTCTGGCACCAACAAGGATATAATTCGTTAAATGACGGTCTTTTTCATTCATGTATGATGAATCCGAGAAATTTAATGAATGGGGAAAATTGATAATACATCGTTTCCTTTCTTCTCCTAATGAAGGCAATTACCTGAATCATTTGGCTGACTCATTTTTAATGTTCTTTCTCCAATCAACGTCAGCATATCAAAGGCCATTGTGTTTTATAAAAAAAATAGTCAGTGATTATCCGATGATTCATTGATTTTAATTTGAACTGATTTCATAAAAAAAGAAAATGCCTTTCCAACATGTATTTAAAATCAAGATTTGTTGGCATTACGTCATCAGATTCTTGACATTGGTAAAACAATTTATAATCTAAATTCCTCAAAACTTGACTTTTATTTCAGGGAATAAGTTTGTGCAGGAAACCAACGGGAAGAGGAGTCCATTCTATTGAGAGTTGTATTCGATCTTGCTTTTGGTATTTCCGACTTTTGCCGACTCTATTGGCGATAAGAACAGATTCAGTCGTACTGAGCTGAAAAAGCTGATCTTGCAAGCTATTGGGATCCAACTCCATCGAGCATTCAGGGTTTTTTTCATCAATTATCTATTTTATTAAAAAAAATTGTTACGAAACTGAATGGATTGCGACCATGGATTCGATGTTGTCAAATGTAGATGAATCGAAGAAGGGATTATGATCTACGACGAATCTTAAAAGTCTTAAAATTTTTGCAAGGAAAGAAAATGCAGAAAGCAATGAGATCTTTAGCAGAGCATATCATTGGGATGAAATCAGAGGGAAGATGAAAGAAGTTTTTTAAGAGAGAAGAAATGATTGTGAAGAAAGAAGAAAATGATAGAAAGTTGAAGAAGAGAATTAGGAATAAAGAAGAAAGAAGGGAGAGTAAAATAATAACATTAGAATGATAGGGGTGAGGGGGACATATCTCTTAAATCCAAAAGATTTTTTCTATGATTGACCTCCGTATTGTTTGTGTCAAGTCAGTCGATCCATTCTGTGGCCTTCTTTAGGTGTGCAATCCAAATATGATACGGGTAATCAAAATTTTCCGATAATCGTGGTATACAATCTTTCCTAACAGTAACCACGCTGCAACACTGAATTAGGACGACGCTTCCTTTTCTCTCCAATGTTAGACCTGGATTTCGACACTTACGATCCGTTGAATTCTAAAAGCCTCATAGAGTTCATCCCTGCTGTCTATTATACGAGCGTCTCTCACAGAGAATGAAGTAATCTACAAAAGTACTGATTCCAATTATCAAGTCTGTGATCGAGAGGGTATGGTCACGGGTGTTTGAGCACACAGATATGAATGAATACTCAAAAACATAAACAAACACATATACAAACACATAAAAATGGCTAGAAATCTTAGCTTCCTCTGACGGCTACGATAGTTCCGTTGATATGTTGAGAAACAAACGAGAAAAAGTAAGAATAGATCGGAAAAGGGGGAGGAAAGAGAGAGTCTGAGTTTCATCTTATTGGAATAAAGTTCTTCTCTTCATCGCTAGAATATCTTTATGGCCTTTTCCTGTGCGTTGCATTCAATTTGTACAACGTGGGACTATAGCAAGGATATAATTAGACTCTCTTCCTTCAATGATATGATACATTTGGTGCACAGGAATTGATCAGGGGCAACTGAGATTGCAACATCATAATGTCAAATAAGATGTCGTGCTTCCATAAATACAATAAGAGAAAAACTTTATTTATAACGGTTCTCATTATCAGTCACAATTGGAAGTAGAAAAGTGCACCACTTCTGAGCTTTGAGATCTTACAGTTCCTTACAAGTCGGAATCAAATCTTGTCAGATCTTATTTCGGAATAGAACTTATGAATATATCAAGTGGTATAAAGAATATTCTGTCGAACAAATGAAAGTAACTGATTATTTGATACCAAGACTAGATGCCCCATTTTAGTAACCACGTTTGCTAACATATTAACAATAACTCTGGTGAGTCGCTCAATGTAAACTGTCTTCAAATTTAATGGCCACACTGGTGTTGGAAGATCAATTAAGAAAACTGAAATGAGTGTGATCAATGTAATCTAAAAGAAAGTAAGATTCCGATAGTAAAAATTCTTTTAAGGAGAATTAACCGAGCGGAATGAGTTTGGCTTGTGGGCGATGGAATTTATCATCAATTAAGAGTAGAGTAACTCAAACAATTTACTAGTATGAGTGATGTGACACCTTTGAATGCACAGCTTCACATACACAATTATCTTGTAAAATATTGTCGGGAATTCCTTAGGTGAGAAATATATTCACATTAAAATACTGAAGTCAAGAAGATCAGTTGTAAATGTATTTATTTACAACAATTGTAGATAAAATGATGTAAATATACATATATACATATTCATATCCACACTTGTACACATTCTTACGTGCACGTTTACATATACACAACTATAAACACTCACCCTAAACAGATATACCCGCCTCAACAAGATGTGTGGGTATGTTTGTGCACGTATATGCATATATATGTACATGGGTTTGTGCTTGCTTGTATATATATATATAATTGTGTATGGGTGCGTATGTGTATTTATATATCTGTATTTGTGTCTGTTTTTGTGAGTCTTCATGTATACGTATATAATCATTTTAGATATATTCGTAAATTATCGCAGTTTGTATCTGTAGATAATCTATTGGAGTGTATCTGCAGATAAATTATTGTAGATAGATTACATCGGAAGATATATTATTGTTTATATATTCTTGTAGATAAATTGTTAACGATGAATTGTTTCAGACTAATTGACCGAACATCAAGGGAATGATCCTCAATCATACCAAACAGAAAATATCTGTCGGTCTCAAATAGATACTCACACCAAAAAGATTGGAAGTGTTATTATCTTGCAAATTCACAATGGTATCTTCTGAAATAACTATGATAGACTCAGAGCCGTCAGTCGTACGAAATAATATAATGAAACAATTCTAAGCATACTGACCGTGTAAAGAGGATCGATTGGCAACGGTCATCTAAAATCTGCTACCATCTCTAGATGTAATCTTCAC
Source organism: Thysanoteuthis rhombus (assembly GCA_963457665.1). Lineage (NCBI taxonomy): Eukaryota > Metazoa > Mollusca > Cephalopoda > Oegopsida > Thysanoteuthidae > Thysanoteuthis > Thysanoteuthis major. Next base: position 2,866,195 of record OY735199.1, on the reverse strand, counting down.
TAATGATTTCAACAAAATATTTTGAGAGAAATTGCTTTCACTCGATTATTTTTTTAACTTAGTTTAAAAGAGAAACAGGTAGTATTCGAATAAAGAATCCTAGAAAAAAGTATCACAATACGATCTGAAATAGTTATAATTTCATTTGGAGATGATATTCGAAACTAAAAATGAATTGCTAGAGTTATTTTCATTCAAATATTAAATCTTTATTTTTCCAGACAAGATGGGTGAGCAGGAAAAAAAAAGGATTGTATCAATGACTCTTAACCTATCATTGAACAAATTCCAATTGATTGGAATATTTTCACCAGATAGTCTAACCATTCAACTTGATATATTGGTGAGCAACAAATTTTAACCATTGGTACTAACCATCAACAACTGCTTCTTCCAACCGATGCAAACATAATTTGCCATGTTTGTGGAACTCAAATATGAGTAAAGATATACAATTAGAATTAATTTCGACGAAACGTTTTGAGTGTTTCAGTGGAAGGACCAGTCAATCGAAAGTTCGTTCATAAATTTTGGCTTTCACTCATACCTTCAACCAAAGGAAAAATAATTGAATTTTATTTCGTAAAGCTGAAGGGAATTAAGTTAATCAGTTGGGAGATCATAGAGTCTGTTTGTGCCTTTGAGAGTCAGGCACAAACAACGAAGAGATGGTAAGGAGTAAGGATAGGAAGAAGATCAACGAGATGGGTTATCAAAAACGGTCATCTACAACAGTAATTTGATCAGACTTGATCAGACTTGAACTGCTATGCATAGAAGGATGGCCGATCAATTTTTCAGCGTCCCTAAAAATAGAATTCCTTCTTACTCAGAAAGATATCATTGATGACCATTTCACGAAGTGACAGAAGCCAAACATAATGAAGTCTCAACGAAATCTGAAGTTAAAACATTCTTTGCTAAACTATTTAGGAAAAAAAAAGAAAAACACAAGTAATTTTCGAAATTCTATCTCGTGCAAAATATTCTACATTGCATTGCACATATAAACTGATGCACTATATCAAAATAAATGCCTCATTTTTACAAGCACATGACACCCGATTGATTAAGGGTATCAATTTCCTATTTGCCGATTTCCATGAATACTCACTCTAACAATTAGATAATGAATTGAAAAATCAAAATCAGATCCAAAAGTTAAACAAAAAAAAAGAAGAAAAGCAGTAAATGTTTCATTTGAGTGATTATCTTGCAGTAGTGGTCGGGGTTCGAATCCATATGAAACAAAACAGGCTTTTGAGTACTGAAATATTCAGTACAGGTATTTTTTGAACACAGAGATATTTAATAGACCATCTTTGCTCAGTCATTTTTTACGACACATTGTTCGTATCTACTACGTCCCAGTTAGACTTGTGATGACCAAAATAAGCTCAGTAAATAGCATGGTCATTTATAACCCTACTTTTTTGTTAACTTGGGCGTTAGGGAGAAAAAAACAGAATAACAATTCACGAACAGATTGTATCTTATTTTTGAAGATTGAGACTCAAACGACGGGTCTATCTTCTTATCAGGATTAAGTATGGTGTGCCCGTTTTTCGGTACATTTCACATGCAAACACAAACGAACACAAACACACACACACACACACACACACACACACACACACACACACATATATATATATATATATATATAAGAATGGTGTGCTCGTTTTTCGGTACATTTCACATGCAAACACAAACAAACACAAACACACACACACACAAAACACACACACACACACACATCTATATATATATATATATATATATATATATATATATATATATATATATATATATATATATATACATATATATATAAGAATGGTGTGCTCGTTTTTCGGTACATTTCACACGCAAACACAAACAAACACATACACACACACACACACACACATATATATATATATATATATATATATATATAGAAAATGGGGTCGCTGCTGGAATGTTATATGATATATTTTGATATCATTTTGTCGGGTCATACACATTATACATCCATTTGTCAATAATATATATATATATATATATATATATATATATATATATATATATATATAGAGAGAGAGAGAGAGAGAGAGAGAGGGAGAGAGAGAGTGTGTGTGAGAGAAAGAGAAGGAGAGAAGAAAGGGATTAATTCATTATTCTGAGATGCAAAAATGGAGATATATTTTTTAGTACATTGTGTTATATTTAGTATTAATAAGAGACATGATCCATTTACAGCATAAACATCTTTACTATAAAGAAACATTCTGTCCATATTCTCTGGTAAGATGTAGCATCATTGCATGAAACATGAAGGCTCCAAATCTTACTGAGGATCGAAAAAACTAGAAATCCTATCAGTCCGTCAAAAGCTTTCTACTCTGCTCAATCATTAATAACTCGATAGTTTGTTTCCTATCAATAAATCGTGTAAGTTTCAATGTCTAAAATGCAATAGATTTTACAAATAAAGTATTTCTTTGGTTTTTTCTCAGATCTTTCTTGATAAAATCTCTCTTACGATTCAAGTGGACACAATAATTCCAGATTTGATTGAGATAAAAAGAATTAAAAAAGCTGTCTGTGACAAAAAGTCTTTAGAAATAACAGTCAGGTCAGGGATATTGTAGAATCCATTTCAAAACTCAAATGGCAACCGTCTGGTCACGTTGCAAGAATGACAGGCAACCGCTGGACATTACGATTCACAACGTGGATCCCCGGAGAACATATGTAAAACAGCAACGCACATGATAAAGGGTATGACGAATCTTAGGGAAGGTCTATGTTTAACAACGGACACTGAAAGGATGATGATGATGATCCAAAAGATGCTCAGCATGACTTTTTTTGGCCTGTGATTCATGGCTGGTCATCAGAGATGACAGCATCCACTCGGCTAAAAGGCAAATGGTCGGATAGAAGGTGAAGGTTGACAAGCTATCCGGAATGTCTTCACAAACAAAAATGTGGGATAAAAAAACAAGACCCGACAAAAATTATTGGGGACAGTGGAGGAGAAAAAATATAGCAGGAAAACTACCCGAAATGCAGGAGACTTGGCTGATCTGCATAGGGTTTGGGAAGTAGATGTAATTTTGAGAGTCCTATCTTCTCTTGAAGTAGAATGTGACACTTTTTCGGGATTACAGTGGTTCAAGAAGCAGTGAGTATTATCCAACCTGTCAGCATCTTTTGGACTCTTTAATTAAGGAGTCGTTTTATAACTTTCATTGGAATGATTTTAGTAAAATTGAAGAGATAAATGGGAACAACATTTTTTATCGATTATAAAAGTAAGAGCAATCACAAAATACCAATTAATATTAGGGAACAAGGAATAGTCAGGGATAGAAAATGATTAGAAAGCTTAATAGATGGGACGATGTTGGAAGAATATCAAACGACCACTGGACATCACAATGTGGATCCCTTGAAAGAACTAAAATAAGACTGCCTCAACGATTTAGACAAATTCAGACTGTATTGTTTCCTCAGCACCCAGGGCTGATAGATTTGGTCGGTCCAGGGGAAGGACTATGTCTAACGAGGAACATTAAAGAGCCACAACTGCTGTCGCTGTTGCTGATAGTGATGGTGACGATGATGGTGCAGCATATTTAATCCTCATAAGATAATTACTTTGAGAACACTCAAAAAAGTGTTTCTGTGTTTCAATCTAAGTGCATAAATAATGATAAAACGTAGTTCTTACCTTGATGTTATTTAAATTCAATTTTTTAAAACGTCAGTCTACACAACACTTTTCATTTCAGTGATTAACCAGATAAAAAAAATCTCCCAGATATAGTCATGCTTTTCACTTAACAACTACGATTTATTTCCACTTGGTGCATTGATACGAGGTTGAGTGTAGATCAACATCGGATACATTTTTCCTTTTTACGTGTACAGAACATTTTTTTCGTATAAACATCATTTCTATTACTCAGCTGACCTTACTTTGATTGTGGGGCATTATAAGAAGAAGCACGATCAAAATAGAAAAGGTCATCGTTGGTGTTTGGTGATATGTCAATCGATCTGGAATATAACTGATTTCTCGCTTCTCACGCAAGCAACTTCTGACCATTTTTTATCAATAACGAAATGTAAATTATCTTTCCTAATAAGAGGTACTAGTAGCTCGGTTCTTTGGAGCCAACCTTTTAGCGGGGTAATATTTGCTATATTCTCTTCAAAGGTCAATTGCTGCACTGACCGTTGCGGATAAGAAGAGAACAAATTGATCGGTGCATGACCTTGAGATTAATTGCTGTGGCCGATAGATCAAATTCCATTTATGCGTTCAGTTCACTGATAAGATCGATAAAATGGTACCTGAGAAGTTTGAGATTTCAGTATAAATCTTGGGTTTCCATGGCTTGTTGCCAAATTTACATTTTCGAGAAGAGGGCATTTAAAGTCGAGGGAAAGTTATCAGAGTCGTGATATGGATACTTCTATTATATAAGAATGTATTTCTTATCTTGGGGAATCGGGTATTCGCAAACAGGGTTATAACATTATATATAAAAATTTGACACTTCAGTCCAGTTGATAGATTGATGTTACAAACTTCAATACGACGGTGAACCTGGCGTTATATTTCACAATCAGCATCGGTGAGTGAATATTTATAAAGGATTAGAAAAAGAATATGCACACATATTGATATTATAGAAAGGGGTACTGGGGGGCAATTTCCGAGGAAAATAATTTCTCGATTAAAATTGTATTATGAGATTACAAAATTATGACAAAAGAGTAGGGAGTCAAACGATGGACAACCAAGATGTACAGAAGCCCTATTATCGTCAATGCAGTAAATATCTCACGTATCTCTGAATATGATAAAAACGAAGAAAATCAGGTATTATATCTAAAAAGATCCACCGTATTCCTCACTATAACTGTCCAATAAAGCTCCATCTTAAACATTCCGAAATGGCTTTTACACCTCTATTTTTTCTAATGACTCCCCATGCGATTTTGTTGGAGCATATGTTATTTATTTGATTTTTGTGAACGTCAACGAGTGAAAAGTAAGCATCATTTCTCCCCAATCGAGTCTATCAATCATTAGATGAGCTATTTTAATGAAATTTCTCCCAGGTTGATTCTATTTTTTTAAAATTGAAAATTCTAATCCATTTTTCCTTGTGGCAGAATGTCTTTAGTTCGGAACGTGAACACGACTATGCTGAGAAAACAAAAGTATCTTACTTATTCGTACGAGTAAGTTTATGCCACTTTTTGAAGTAATAACCAGAACTGGCACTATCCTAGTTCAATACTCCAGCCTTTTGCTGCATTCAATTCCAGATCAAAGCGTAGTATATGTTTCTCTCACATCAATGAAACATCGTTTCAACTTACCGTTATTATGGTTGTATCATATTTTTTCCATGGATCTTAATATAATGAATCGTTCCAATCGACAAAAAAGTTATGAATTTTATTTGTTGTTGTCACTGAACTATGTTATGTAGCATTTTCATTTTCAATTTCAAGAGTCATCGTGATGAAATTTACATTGTTCCCCAAATCTTGATTTAATTGGAATTATTTTCTTGAACCTTGTTTTTTCCTATGAATGAAATTGAATTTATTCAAACCTATGTTCAACTGATCATGTGATAGCATTATAGATTTTAGAATTCATCCCATTTTTCTAGTCAAGTTCCCTCCAAGATCAACGGATCGAGCTGAAACTCAGTATTAGGGACTTTGGAACCAAGGCACAACCTTTTGTATAAATCAATCAATAAAAAAAATATGCCTTTATACTGGTTATAGCTCCAGTTGTTCCTGCAAAAATATTAGAATGTGTAGAGATAAGTAAAAATATTCCCTTTGAAATTTATTGTAGGTGCAAGGAATTATATTTATGCAAATCAATGAGGTTTGCCTCTTTGATTTATATGGAATTATCACTCTATAGTGAAGTTTTGTGTTCATTTTTGTTCACTGGTTGCCAAACCTTCTTAGCCTCCTTCCTCTTGGAACTGTGGGTTACATTCCTGGCTCAAATCAACTAACACAATCAGCAATATGAAAATGTCAATCTATTTTGTACCTGTAACAACATTGTATTTTCAGTCTTAATGGCGAGGGTGTGCTTGGTGTAGGGATATTAGCTTTACGTCATCAGTCATGGATCCCCACGTTCAGTACATTTAGGGTTTGTTTTTTTTTGCTTGGAAAGTAACATGCAGATGGCAATAAAGCCCTGCTCTATTAGATATGATGTTGGGAAAGAAATGAAGCACCTCTTGCAGAATAGCAGTCAGAAATACTTGTTTGTAGCCAGAAATCTTGATATTGTTTCTTTGAACTTTGGCTCAATGTCAGTTTTCAGAGATACCACTTCTCCCTTCATCATTCTACTTCTTCATTGCTTGTATCTAAGAATGGATTGATCTGCTAGTCAGGTACTGTATTCAAAAGAAGATCCTTGAATCCGTTGGGCATGTCTCTGTTCACCTCACACAGGAATGCAAAATACTCTTGGAGGTCATCATCTGGTCTACTCTTCTCCGTCTCCAATCTATTGAAGCTTAGAAACTGGAAGTGTTCACGAAATATTATGTTTGAATAACAGCAATTTGATGAAAAAAGTAGAGAAGACTAATTTGACTTTGATCGTATGAACCTCATTTCCTTGCACTTACGAAGTAACTTCGTTGAATGCTGTGAATACAGCTGCCAAGTGTCGTTCTTGATGTTTTTTAAGTTCATCACAGAGATCAGAATCAGAGTGTAGAAAGAATTCAATAATTGTTTTAAAAATGAACGGAAACAATACAAACGGTTTCTGTTTTGACTGCAATTTAACTCCCGTGTGCAAAAACAAACGTTGAGAATTTTCTCCGTTCCCATTACAGAGCAAAATCTTGATTTGATTAAATTATTCGTAAAGCCGACCATTTAGGCTTCTTGCTACCAGATTTTGTCTGTAGATTTAGTTCTGCTAGTGTCTACATTCGTCAGTATAAGTTTGTCTGTTTAAACAACCCCGTGAGGGTTGAGATCAGGATGGTCAATTTGTCCATTTTATGCCCAAATTTGACAAAATATCTCATATCTTTGTGTATGAGTGTGTGTTCATCTGAGTGTCCATTCAACCCTTTAGACTTATTTCTGCCTTTATTTCCAACACTACCCTCATCTGAACCCCTTCTTCCTCACTCCCCCAAATCTTTCGACCACTCACAGTGGGTGGGTGTAGTAACGCCCACGCAAGGAAACCCAAATTTTGTTGATTCTATTGCAAATTAAACCTGATTTTCCTCGGAGATTATGGCTTGCTAACTGATTACACAAGCAGCAATACTGACACAAGTTGGAGCCAATTATGTTCCGATTAAAAAACCCTGTGGTATGCATCAGAGCTTATTTGTCAATCTTCCTATATAACTGTCCATATTGGCAAAAAAAATTTGTAACGCATAGATGTATGTGAGAATCGTGTGTAATTGGCATTAATGAATTCAGAAAACCAATCGAGAACCAACCCAGAATCATACAGATTGCGATGGAAAGAGTATTGTAAGGAATAACTCATGGCAATAGGAAAAAAAATCAACGTGGATCCGAAGGAGAACCAGAATGATATCACGCAAGTAATCCAATAATAAAAATGGACATGCACTGGTTACAAAGCAAGAAAAAAAGCAGTAGTGAGAACCAATGTCCTGCTAATTGATTCCCATGGGACTGTAAACGCAATAAAAAAGACAAGATGCAAAATTGAGGGATGATATGGAGAGATTCTTTGGGAAGACGTGTCAGAGGTTGGCGCTATTACGGTCGCCAATGAAGAAATGGGAAAGGCCTCTGTCCAGAAGGGTACTTATAACATCTGTCGCTGCTGCTGCTACTGACTATTTCAATTAAAGAATGATTTTATATGACAGCAATATATTAGTATGAGTCGAAAATGTTCTCTTCTTATCAGATTGCATCATGACAATTGTAACAGAAGGTGTAATCAAACCAGCAGTAGGTTTAAATCTTGTGCGTAATGTATTCATGTTGTCGTAATGAACGTCCCCTTCTTTCACTTTCTCTTTCTCTATCTATCAACTGCTTTATTCAAATAGCCAAATTTTATTCAATCTCCCCATATCGTGCGTTTTATTTGTTATTCCATTCTGTATTATGTCCCCTTAGTTCAGTCATGAATTTATTATTTGGAATTCACCACAATTCATCTTTTCTTTCCTTATCGGTGCAAACGAATCTGTGTGGATTTCATCATATGGATTATTATTTCCGAGTGAATCCTTTTTTCCATCTGCTATAGTTGCCATCAGAATTGTTTATTGAAAAGAGCAAAAAAAAAAAAAAAAAAAGAGAAAAGTGAATTGGGGAACCTGCTAAACATTTATCTAACCCTTAACCGATCTGAAACAAATGCTAGATATGAGTGTGACTGGAAAGCTATGCTTTAAAATCAAGTCGAGGATACATGAACAATAAGAATTCAAACATGTTCTTTGATTATCACTGTAATGATACGCTTAAAACTCTCATTCGAAAATGGTTCATCAATAAGTCCGGTCGGGATAATATTTTAACTAGAACAAAAGATTCTATTTCTTAGGAGACAGAACCAAAAAATGGAAAACAAAATATTATAAACAGAAAGAATCAAAAAGGAGAGCATTGTAAAAAACATTTTCACTCTTATCAGTTCACAAACATGATAGATGAATAATAAAGAATATCAAATTTAGATATTTTGAAAAATGCCCAAATAATGTGAATGGCTGTTAGTCTGCTTTGGAAACTCGCATTGCATTGTGTAGTTGATGTTATTTTCGCGAAGGCAGATCTGCTGCTGACTCACCAGCAAGGAGGAATTAATTGGGTATCCAGGGACTTATTTATTTGAAATCTTGCGGTCTGAAAATAGTATGTACAAATTAAACTTCCCATCTATTCATATTCAATTAATTGGATAAGTTAATACACCATATATATATATATATATATATATATATATATATATATATATATATATATATATATATATATATATTATATATATATATATATATATATTCATATATATATATATATATATATATTGAGGGAGATTGATATATAGATGGATATAGATATAGATATATGTTACATTCAGTACAAATCAGATTAGAAATATATCATTATATAATACAATACGAAACAACGTCAGATATGTGATGGATTTATTTAGTAAAGTGCTTGATACATTCAAATTTATGATGGGTATGTGGGTAAACTGTTTATTTCACTTCTGATGGACTTATGTATGGATGATTGTGTTTCATTAATAAGAATTTTGAGCAAGGCTGATATTACCTACATACCCGATATCTAAAAAAAATTCCGCCCAACATCATATACTCCCTCACATATCTAAATTAATTAAGAACAATACGATCAACTATGGTCATAAAAGACAAAAAAATATGTAATTAATTTAATACAGAAATCGGGCTAAAATCATAACATCCCTTAGAACACAATTCAACGTCCACTTCCAGATGATTCCCACACTTTCTTCACACCCTTTGACACGGAGCAAAAAATATAACTCCAAAAAAACACAACTATGAATCAAAATAAAACCCCTGTCACAATAGCAACACCCACAGAATTTTCACCGAATTCCCCAAACAGGGATCTAAAACACATATGATCATTTGTCTGAAGAGGCCCAGAGAGGGCAGAAACATAAACTTATTTGGGTAGCTAATCAAATTTCTACCATATATATATATATATACAAATATATATATATGTGTGTGTGTGTGTGTGTGTGTATGTGTTTGTGTGTATTTGTATATATATATATATATATATATATATATATATATATATATGAAGACCCAGGCAAACATCCTGACTTGCAGGTAACCCCTACATCATCTCACACAATCACTCTACCCTGAAACGAGGAAACCCCCTACCACTGAATATAGAAGGGGGGTCAACTTAATACCATCACCAGTAGGCATTTTCGAAAACTTTTCAAAAAATTACCACACATCATCAGAATTAAGGATGACCCAGAAGGCAAAGTAATCGACTTGAGTAAATTCGATTTACCAGGGACATATTCAAACTCCTTATAAAGGGCCTTAATTTTTGTCCCCGACCCCTACACTTTAGCAATTACACCCTTAACAAAGATAGATACGATATTTCAGAAGAATCAAATTTAGGGCCTACTATGGAAAAACAAACCATGATAGTGACATCCTAGATAGACTTAAAGACCCCAACAAATCCTTCATCCCAAAAAACATAGACACTGCCATTCAAACTTTCGAGCTAGCAGTCAGAGAAGACATAAAAACCTACATCAACAACAACACTCAACAATCCCTACCACTTGATAATCTCACTACTAAAGAGCGAAAGGCCCTCAATAAACTCAAAAACAATACCAACTTGATAATCACAAGAGCAGATAAGGGTGGAGCCATAGTCATCTGGGGTTCGGATGAATACTTCATAGAAGCAAACTGGCAATTAAGCAACACAGAATTTTTACAAATAACTCCTTAAAAACCCCTTCAACGAATACATAGACACAATAACCCAATCCCTAACAGAATTATACAACAGCAACATGATAGATAAAGGACACAAAATATAGTTAAACCCACTTCCACAAAACCCGCTAGGTTCTACCTACTCCCCCAAATCCACAAACCAAATAACCCAGGTAGACCAGTCATCTCCTCCACAAATTGCCACACTATCAAACTATCCAAATTTGTAGATTACCACACCCAACCCTTAGCAACGCAAATTAAATCATACATACGTGACACCACAGACCTTCTAAACAAAATCAAATACATCACGGCAATCCCAGACAAAGCACTTCTAGTCAGTATGGATGTCAAATCTTTATACTTCAACATCAAACATGATGAAGGTATCGTAGCACTTACCGATGCCGTAAACAATAGAACTACTAAAGAACCCAGCAAAATAACAATTACCACTCCTATGCACCTCATTCTAACTCTAAATAGCTTCAACTTTAACAATAGACACTTCCTCCAGGTGAAAAGCTGTGCCATGGGTACAGTAGCAGCCCCATCCTATGCCAATATTTTCATGGGTAAATTTGAAGAAACCTACATTTACCCAGAGATATATAACGATTGCCTTTTTTATGGTAGATATATAGACAACATTTTTTTCATATATACAGGCAAAAAAGCCAAACTAGCTTTCTTTACTCATATAAACTCTGCACATGACTCTATTAAGTTTGACTTCACGACATCCACTGACTCCATAGCCTTCCTAGACACCCGCATATACATAGATAACAACAGAAACCTCCAAACTATCCTCTGAACTAAACCCACGGACACCAATAATTACCTCCACTCTAAATCAGCCCATCCCCAACACTAAGAAAGAAGCCTACCATTTTCACAAGCTTTTAGAATTAGAAGAATCTGCTCTACAAATAGTGAACTTAACAGACACCGACATAGCCTAATACAATACTTCACCCAAAGAGGTTATCCACTTGATGACACTAAAAATCAAATAAAAGAAGCAACTAGAATACCAAGGGATGAAACCCTTATACTTTCCCACAATAAAAACCCTAACTGCATACCATTCATAACCACCTTCAAAACACACTCCCACCCTTAGGACATAATCAATATGAGATGGAAAATCCTCACGATTAAAACAGATCTGAGATAAACATTCATAGACCCAAGTGTCATCGCTTACTGCAGGCCCCAAAACATCAGAGACATGATTAGTAGTAATAATACCATTACCAATAAAGTCGTACACAAAATCACACCTAAAACAATCAAATTCTGCACACCTTGCGACATAAGAACTAGTCTATGTTGCAACCACCTCAGGTACACTAACACATTCACAAGCACTACCACAAAAGAGACTTACCACATATATCACAACACCAACTGCCGTAGTAAGAACATTATATACCTTCTAGAGTGCAATAGATGTAAGTTACAATACATAGGCAAGTCCAAGTGGCAATTTGATATTAGACTTAACAATTACAGACATAGGATTATGTCACAAAACAATCGTAGCCCACTTAGAACTACACTTTCGCACACCTGGCCATAGTTTTTCACGGAAGCTATCTCTACCATCATAGAAAAAATAGAAAAAACTACTCCAATTGACATAACTAGAGTTCTAATGAAACACGAAGATATGTGGATAAACAAACTCAAAAGCTTATATCCTAATGGATTGAACACAAAACTTAACAACCCTTATCTCATAGAACCATTATGCACAAAACTCCTACCAATAATTTCCTCACACCCACATCTAAGATACATTCGATGATGGAAGCTTAAAAGTCACCCAGACCCAGAGGAAAATTTCACCTTAGCCACCTTAGCCAGTTATAACCCATGTCCAAATCATAGCCAACACATTTTTGATAACTTATAAGGTTAAAACCTATGTAGCTCCTTGACCTCACCACCCCTCCATTTACACTATCCCTAACATACCAAAAAAACTAACTCTGCATAACTCCCCACCACCCTGACATACTCTGTCCTCCCCAAGACCAACTGCTGCTGCTTAACCAAAGACCTGATACCTGACTGGACATTCTCCCACTCAGCAAGAGGCCTCCAGCACATTTCACCCAGAATGCATAGCTCGTGATAGTGGACTCTGTTTCCACATGGGAACTTTAAACACATACTCACACCACTGAAGATGGGAAGAATCCCGAAACATGTCTGGACCATGTCTGAACCATTTACATCTAAGGATTAATGAACCTTACCTCGAAACACTTTACTCCCAAGTCTGTCTCACTTTTTACAGTACACATTATATATATATATATATATATATATATATATATATATATATATATATATATATATATATATATATATATAAGGGCATACAAGTACACACGCAAATGGAGAAAAAGCTAGACGATAGTGACAGAGGGATAAGACTGAAGAGTTCACCGGTATGAAATGGTACAAATTAGTGCAATCACACTTGCAGTCATAGAAGGAGATTGGTTAGGCACTTCCATATCCGTAGTTTTCAGAACTACTGTTGGCGATTAACATACAATCACACACAGAAAGACTCACTCTTTACACACACACAAACACACACACACACACACACATATATATATATATATATATATATATATATATATATATATATATATATATGTGTGTGTGTGTGTGTGTGTGTAAAGAGCGAGTCTAGAAAGTTTTAAAGTTTCAAACAATAAACATATGAAGTGAACCTTATCCATATGATTTTTTATTGAGGAAATCAGTTATTTACTACAAAACTATTTAGTAGATTATATATGTATATATATATATATATATATATATATATATATATATATATATATATATAGGAAGGCCGGGGCTAGTTGATATTTTTAAAATTCTGAGTGTTTTAACTCCCTGAGAAATTATTTTGTGAAAATGCAAGTATAAATTAAACACTATTGAAACGAGACTCTTTATATTGGTCGTTCAAATCTGAAAAAAAAGTTCCAATTGAGCCAATATACCCGATAAGTAGCGATTGTTGGTTCAATCTGACCTTTTAATCATCGTCTTAGTAGATACAGATGTGATTGATATGATGTTATAATTGAAAAATATTTTCCCTAACAGAGGGATCAATGTATATGAGTATACAGTGAGATTTCTGAATGAAATAATCACCTGGTAGGCTAAGTGGAACCATATGAGAGTGGTGCTCGATAGTGCATTGTAATTATGTGGAAGATTGGAGATGGACAATGAAAATGACAAGACCAGTGACTTTATGAAGTTCCTTCTATCTTACGGGCTTTCTTTTTTTATTCAGCCACAACTGCCAACATTTTGAAAATAACTGGTGGCCACTCATAAAATGTACCAATCAGCTCCAAACCAATGACTTCCCTTAAACTCTGTTATTTGTGAAACTTCTGACAGAAGCTGCTTCACATTTAGTATATGTACTGTTTCTTTTCACTTCCCATAATCACCGGCCTTGCTATCATCAATTGCACAATATGGCATGAATGGGGCTCTCCTTTCTTTGAGAGTAATAGTGATTTACCATGGCAAAAAAAAAAGACGATTTTTCCTTTAAATGTTTCTACTTTCAATGCATATGATGCATATTTGATAGCAAAAAGGGCAAAAAACATGACAGCATAATGTTTTGGGAACAAAATTAAAGCCAGTCATTCAACCTACCTGTGAGCCCAACTAGCTTCGGTCTATCCCATACCAGCGTAGATCACAGAGTCTTTAGCCCGACCGGTTGTTATTAGCCGAATTTGGATCTGTGATTTGACTGAATAATCGATATATGTGATATATTTGTAATCGTAAATATATACATATTTTTGTGTATGTGTATATGTATTCAAATGAATGTATGTATACATATACAGATAAATGCTCCCCATATCACATTTATATATACACAACTTCACTATGAAAACACAACCAGGTAAATTCGATAGATTTGCACACTAAGGGGTTTCAAGTCTGTTGAAGTCTTTCGTTGATCTAGTAGAACAAGTGAAAGCATTTTCTGGCTTAGAGAAAATAATTCTATCAGGGCTGCAGAAAGCAACACTATAAAGAATATCCTGGTATTTTGCAGCAGTACAGTTCTTTTTTTCTATTTCTTTTAAAAACCTGATTAGCTCCGGTTGAAGAGACGTACCATACCTACATACTGCAGCCAGAATATCTGACAATCAAGATAATATTTTTCACCTACTTAAATCTGCTTGTTCATGTTGAATATCTCTTGGAAGCAGCAATATTTATCTAACTATTATTGGATAAAGTGACACCAGCCCTTGACATAATCATCCACCTCTGTTTTGGTACATTTCAAATTTTCAGCTGGATGAGCTAGATTTGAGTATATATATATATATATATATATATATATATATATATATATATATATATATATATATATATATATATATATATATATATATATATTATTGAATGTATAATGGGAGACAATATAGTTGGAAATACAGCAATGAACCGGGACAAATGAGTGAAAGACAGTTGAGTGTAATTACAAGACGGTGTGAGAAAATATAGAGAATCTATATTATACTTCCGTCAGTTGTCTTTCCATATCAAACCATTATAATTCTTAGATTAGAATGTCCAAAATATTGTAGCACAAAAATATAATTGTCGTCAGTGGAGTAGCTAATTAATTGGGGAAAAACTAGCACGTAAGTGTACATATGGATTTTAAGCCTTATACTTCAATTCCCATTGTCTTTACTGAGTTAACTCACACAAATTGATTGATTGGTTTCATAATGTCTTATTGACTGTATATGCCACTATTCTCCCCAAAGGGAAATGTCATTTTTTAGTTATTGATAATCGAGCAATTTGAACCACAGAGTGGAAGACAGAAAATACACTACAATGATATTTTTACCGGTTTGAGTCAGTCCTAAACTCGTAGAAGAAACCATTGTGATGTGCTATAACCGTGAATGAAAATTGCGATAAAGGATTCTTATGTAACATAGAACTCTACAAATCCAAAAATAAATAAAATGCCACTCAATGACGGGAAGCGGATATCGACACTTCAACGGAAGCAGGAAAAAGGCCCTGAAACAAACTCCAAAAGAATCAATAGAAAGAGAGAAGAAATCACTGCAACCCCTTGGGGCAGGGATCGGAAAAGAAGTAAAGATGCAATCGAACATGTCAATTGGCTTTTACGACATATAGAAGCTACCAACATGATGGAGCTCAAAAAACCTCATCTACAAACGTGCAAAAATGTTAAAGGACATATTTACGACGGAAGAAGAGATCCTGAAGAACAGGAACAAAAGATCCGTACGGGGAATGAGATTAGAAGAACAGATCTCCAAATTACAGTGAGACAACAGGTTACTCAAAACTGACCCTGAGCAAAATTATTGAATGCGTACACAATCAGACGATACGGGAAAATCCTTTGAAATGGAAGAAATACACTTAAGAAAACTGGCCAAAGGAATAAGACAATAAAGCTATTGACATTAAATGTCCAATACACACATAACTGGACTTTTGAAAACAACAAAAGAGACAATTTATCGAAGTATTGAATGAGGAGAAGAATATAAACAAGACACCACTGACAAAAAAACTTCTAAAACGACATATCATTTGCAAAAAGAGACAACATGAGTTACAAGATTATTTGTATATGATTAAAACAGAATTCTAGGTCATACATGAAAATGAATCCAAGCCCCATAAGTGACATATTCCAACTAAGAATGCCCAATATGAAATGCAGTTATTTTTTTGAGAAATTCAGCACACTATATGACAGACTGATACACCAACGTCAAAACTGCACGGAAAGGTTCAACAATTGATAACCATAAGCAGAACAATCCTTATCTAAGAGGACATTGAAAAGATAGAATATATTGGGGCAACTATACTACGATCACGTGTCTGACATGGATGAAGAAAATTTGACTGGACAACCTGCAAATTGACTATATGTCTCCATGAAGAATGGACTGTTTCCATAGTAGTAATAGAGAGAATTAAAAATGTAATAATGAGATTTATTGATTACAAAAAACAAAAAACAAAAATCAACAACATGATCCTACATAGCCAGATACTCTTTAGGATTAGCGAATCGGAAGTCAGATTCAGAGCCAACATTGTGGGAAACAGGAAAGTTGACCCGAGGGCAGCAGATGATTTCAATAAGGGGAAATTTCAAGGGATGATTATTGTCTATCATGAAACATATTTTCGAGAAATATCAGTAAAATCATATCCTCCAGAATAAAAAGACAATTCATGGCATGAAACATTTTACTGGTAAGAGTTCGAATACAAAGTTGAAAATTACTGTGACGTCATTGAAATGGAATTGGGAATAGAAAAACAGGTGCCATAGGTAATGTGCAGGGGGATGTATCTGTTTACTGTACAAATAACAATTGGATCTTAAACCACAACGGATCGATAAAAATATTGGGGCATTTGAATGTGTCAAGTAAAATATTAAGCTAAATAAAAGAAATATAGATGGACAAATGATGTAATCCAATCGATGGACCGGCGAACAAGGAGTCAAATGACAATCCACAAAGCTCTACATCTAGGAGATAACACATATAGACTGTGTATGAAAAGAGAAAATATGACAAATGAGGACTTGACTGCATAGAAGACAGGCTCAGACAGGATTAGAAAAGTATGTTCGAGACTATAGCGGAGTTATTATGAATAATGCTCAAAGCAGTGTAAAAGATTGGCCAACGAAGGAGTAACAAAAAGACAGAACAGGAGGGCAAAGAGAACAAAAGAAGCTACTCATGGAATTGAGAAAATAAAAAAAATATCACATACAAAAGATCAGGGACATGACTTGGCAAATGACACCTGAGAAGGGAAATAAAATTCCAGCCACGAACAAATGCATCAGGAAAAGTCAAGCCAGTCGTGAATATCAAGGTGAATATTGATAGAACTGAAATAAACAACAAGCACCACCTATGAGGCAAAAATACATCGATGAGGATTCGACCATATAAACAAATCTATCAGTTTCTTCCGTTGATATTCAAAGCGAAACATATTTGTTATACGTTGAATTACTGAAAGAACAGACCTATTTCCCTACTGATATTGCACTTCACTCCTGTTAAGAACCGTGAAAATGAATTTGCAAAAATATCATCACACAATCAAAGATGAAACGAGGAAAATGGATTGTCCATAAGAAAATTGACACCTCAGTGATTCATCTCAAAGTTATTCAAATGCATAAATCTAAAAGAATCATAGATAAACAAACATTGTTCAGAATATCAGTCGTTTTGAAAATATATTTAAATCATGTTTTGAATAGGCATTTCAATCTCTTTTAATGGTTCCCGGCAATGAGAAGCATTAATTCAAATAAAACTTCCTGGTTGAATAAAGATATGGAATAACTCACCCGAGAGGAGAGCAGCAACGCCAGCAACAAGCACTGAAATGACAACTGATGGTCCTGCCTGGTGATGAGCCACATGGGTGATTATCACATAGATGCCGATACCCAGCGTGCTCCCAACACCTGTAAAATAAATAACTCCATTAATGCAATCGTGTACAGTACGTTATTTGCAAGTCTGGAATTTCATTATAATTCGTTTACACATACACACACAAACACCCCCCATATATATATATATATATATATATATATATATATATATATATATATATATATATATATATTGGCCTAGACAGTGTCAATAGAATCAACGCTTTGAGTTACCGACAGGTTCTTTAGCTGCAAGATAAAAGCAGCTACCAATTGATTGCCGTTTCCATTATTGCAACGGCCCATATTCTTTAATTGTTTATTCGATTTGTGCTGTCTGAGCCGAATGATAAATCCATCGAATTGATATTCAAAGTTATATAATGCATTTGAAATTTTATATGAGTGAGACAAAGAGAATTAGGGAAAAATAAGATATCAGGTACAAATGTGAAAGATACACAAACAGTGAGCAAAAAAAAACAAACTCTTAAATAAATAGTTTTAATTGATCGATGGATGTATCAATTTTTGAAAAAATATACGAGCACAGTTAGATATTTGTATACAAGCAGTGCTTCCTATTTTGCATTCATTTTGATTTATGTCGATTTAAGGATCAGCCGGACCTTTCATAGATAGAATGAAAAGAAAGAATTCCTTCTTGAAGATGCAAGGTAAAATATCCTATCTCTGGTTAAAGTTTTTGATTTGCAAAAATCATATACTGATTTCTCACCCTAAACTGCTCTATTCTTTTTCAATTTAGATAAATGATTTACGGCATTTTCATATTTCAAAGAATAAAAGGAATTCTAATATTTACCATTGGATTAGTAAATTTACTTTATCGTGTCACTTGGGATGATATTTATCGTACCTTTTGGATTTGTTACTCTAAAAGTTTCAAAGTACGACTGTATCAAAATATTAGAAACTTCAACAACTTGTTGTATATAGAACGGCACAGGAATGAATCGAATAAAAAAATGTTTTCTAGAAGGGATGCCAAGTCATCGGTACGTTAGTGCCTGATTTTATATCAACAGGATAGTTTATAAAGTCTTATCATTTCATGAAATTTACCAGGAGCTGATTACTTGTTTATTTACGGTAGAAAAACTGTTTGTTTTTTCCTTACAGTCTAAACATCTGTTAAAAATAATATTGAACCGAGTAACATCAACATACGTTAACACATTATAAGAGACAATCAATGCACCATTACATTAGGAACTCAAGGGAAAAATCTCAATAAATTCGTTACTTGTTTGGAATAAATTCTTTCACAGTTCGTGATTTTTGAGGTTGGCAATTTTATAAACAATATCTGATAAAAATGTAAACGATCCATAAACAGCACAGAGTAGAAATTTCAAGACTTTTTCAGACGTGGGATGAGAAGACCAGCTCTGGAAATAATCAACAAGCAATGCAGAATTCTATCTCTTATCTGAATAGTTAATTTTGAACTTTTTGGAAAACTATTTTGCTCAGGTTTTCATGCGTATGAGCTATAATTCAACCTAATGAGCGTGAGTTGTATTAAAATATTAGAACTATGAACTAATAGAAAGTTTTTGCCTGTGTTTAAAGTTGTGTTGAGCACTGTATTCATAGTATAACTGATTTGATTTAAGAGCGTGTTTTATCAATTCTATCATTTTTATTATGAAATCTTGGTTTCTTCACCCAAGGTTGTTTCATCCCAGATTGTTTGAAGGAGAAGACTCCCTTCTGATTCAGGGCAATCTGAGTCCTTTTCTCTCTTTGGTTGCTAGAGAATCGATAGCCTCACCATAGCAATACATCATCCAGATTACCCACTCACTCTTCTCCCTTCTCTATGTTCCACGATATCCTAATGAAGAATTAAAACGCTATTTATTCTCATTATTTTATGGAAATAAATGATGATTAAAAGCTTCATCTTTCCTATATTGTTGCTAATAAACTTGTTTGCTTTTAATCAGTAACTTAAAATTTCATCGAATTCTTTTTACTTGTTCCTAGTGGTACCTGTTCTAACATTTTACTGTTTCTGCAGGCACAAAGAGATTTAAAAAAAATAATTATCAGCTAAAGATGTGATGACGCAAACAACAGATTGCTGAAAGTACATGAATAATGTAATCAATCAGTGGGTCCACAGGAAGAAAAACGATGTCAGATAAGACTTAAAACGTCGCGATTGAAGTGTCAGTCGCGGAGGGCTGATTTGCTGATAGAAAATCAAACATTGAAAACGAAAAGCTCATAAATAATCATCTTATCGGACACATCCGACAAAGATAAACACAGGTGTTTGCTCAAGAACAAGGACAGCGTGAAAAGCCTCCTTCAGCGAAGGGAAGCAAATGTACTGACATGGCCGAAAGATGAAAACCAAATGACAAACGCAATAATGTTCACGCACCAGTCAGAATCGATTTTCCACGATTTTAATACAGCTGGGAAATATGATTTTTATTTCTAAAAATATCAATGGATGTCGTTGGACGAAGAGAAATGAATGTCAGGCCTGGTATTATAGTAATTAATTTTCAACCATCGTATAGCTAAATCTAAAAACTTGGAACTGAATTAAAAGTTACTTTTTACAACATGAACTAAAGTCTGTGTATTTATATGCTTCATAGTGACAAATTCTATATTTTGGGTTTTTCCTTACGTGTAAACATAGGTATACGGGCTGAAGTATGGGTGCCTAGATTAACAGTGTCAGATCTCGGACTAATCAGTATAATTCAGACAAAAAAGTCGTTTATGCTGATTTGTACAATCGACTGATGCTACTAACAAACTTTGAATGTCTTCCAACTTAAGTTAATAAGACTATTTTTGAGTTGCAATTTTCCATCGTTAATCATTGTTCAGCCCCGGAAGTCAATTATTTGAATAAATAAATGATACTTGTTATATTCTAGTGACATTTGGTAACAGAAAAAAAAACAAAAAACGAATGGGGAATTCGTACAAATGCCTATCAAGATGTTTTCACAAACGCCAATTCAAACCGTAATTTTCTTTCAGCCTATACTTTCTTCATTTATTGATTTCAAAAGCCACCAGAACAACGAACATCACTGTCATCTGTTGATTCAACAAAAAACTGACCAAGTGAATGTTAACGTTGTTCAAGTCTGTGTAGCTATATTCTTTTCCTGAGTGAACAAGTGGAAGCAGAATCATATGGACGAACGAATTTATGCGATATATCCTCTCTTGCAGGGACAACGGAATGAAAAAATTGTACTTCCGTAGATTGAATAAAAAGATTCGGTCCTGGGTTACCAAATACAGCTAGAGCAGAAAGAAGACTAGTGGTTCCGAGGTTGTGACTATAGCAACCAAAATGAGGACATCACTTTGATTAAAGATATGATAATCTAAAGGATATTTTTTTTATAATCTTCGATAAACGCCAGCGGTTCATTATGATTTATTGCATGTACTCTCTTCTAACACTCACCCAAAAAGGTTCTTCCTAGAAAACTATCACTGACATTGGTGGGTAACATATGAAGTAATCTTAAGTTCATATTTTCACATTGGGCCTTTGTTTTATCTCACCACGAAAATAAATTAATAGAATTCATATTGTATGTCGAGTACGTTCAAATACAACACTGCTTGCGAATGCTATATGCTGGAATCGTTGCTTCTGGCTTTCAAATATAAATCTCATACAATCAGATATATCTTTTTTTTTTTAGTGTCACTCGACTCTAGGTAACTTCATTCATTGGAGAAAAGGTTAGATATAATTAAGTATTATCTGAAATAATCATAAATTTTATTTCATCCCCGAATACACTGGTTTGGATTACTTGTAAATTGAAAATAAATTTCGAAGAAAACCTCATTTGGAATATCCAATCGCATTTTCTCATTCAGTGAGCAATATTGAAGATCTCATGAGCATTTTAATGTCAAAGTACGTTCCTTGCTCATAGAAAATATAATGTTCAACGAACACAAGAAATTAGATTCACAATCGAGTTTACTGACTACCACTTGATCAAACAATCCATCTACTTAGTGTCGCTCTGCCACAATCAATTCATAGGATTGATAATCCATAGAGTTCCTGCCTTATTCCTATGATATGAAGTAAGATAGAAGTGTCTTATGAAGCGAGTAATGATAAATGAGTGAAAGGGGATTCCGAATAGGTCATTGATACTGTAATAAGCACGAGTTGCTGCTTTGAGGTTCAGATTAATCATATCAGAGGAAGGAACGATAACCTATGAACATAGCAGGGTATGAAAAGTCTTTTAAAGTATAACATCCTGCAAAAAGCATTTAAACAAAATATGATCTCAGTCTATGTAGGAGATCG
>OY735199.1:2753730-2838730 GCA_963457665.1 Thysanoteuthis rhombus | reverse complement strand
GCAAACATCATTACCAAAGTTAGCTGAAAGCATTCATTCTTCATTCAAACTTGGCGTAAACTCTAATGGGATTCACATATTCAGATTCGGTCATTCGTATATGTTGCAATTGAGGCAACCTGAAGCGATTCAATTCATAGCCGTATCTTCCTTTCCTGTCAATCGTCTTCTCATCTTCAGTTGCATTGTTGTTTTTATTTCAGCTTAATTGAGTTTTGAGAACTTGAATGCAGAGTAACCAATACATTCGTGTACTTTCGGACACTGACATTATCCATTGAACAAAATCAATTGCGTACATACTTGAATAAACTGGTAACACTATCGTGGTCCTGTGCCAGACCAAGTGAAGTCATCAATTACCACTATAAGTTCCAATGTAAATAATAGAAAACATAGACAATGAAACTAGCACAATCAATATTTGAATACAAAAAGAGAAAATATTGTTGGTTATATTTGAATTACGATACTTGAGCATCATCTTCATAACATTATGGCATAATCTGACTTCTATGGATACAAATGAATAGATAAAGGATTAAGCGGAAAAAAGTTCAGGAACTTACATAAAGAGTAAAGAAATGAGCAGCAAGAATTATCTGACAAGCCGATAGATATTAGTAATGTTCCAGACATATAATGTTTGGATTACGAAATATTGAAGTTGGAAAAGCTCCAAGCAGGGTTGACACAACGACAGATCTCAAAAAATTGTAGGAGATATCTTTCTCAAAGGACTAACACATCTATTCACATAGTACATACAAAAGGGCCAAGTGCCCCCCAAAAAAGCTATCCCACACCACAGAAAGGGAGATAACCGCGGCTTTATTAACCGCCACCCTACTATACTATTACCCTTCATATAAAACTATTCACAGGCACTCTACATAAAAGTCAACCACGAGAGTGGATACTAAGCAATATACTATCAACATCAAAGGTAGATACGAAGTAAAATTATCTCACTTGTAATAAAACAACTAATTGCATTAGAGTAAAACAAACCACTTTGTTTAAACTCAACGTGAGAATAAGGTGTTAACGAGAATTAAATGAAAGCTTTCGAAACATATTAGACTATAATACTGTCATAATTAAGCAACATAAAGATAGAAAAAAAGATTAGGATGACCAAAGGAGTGAGACAACGGGATACAATATTGCTTAAACTAATGACAGCGAGTCTTGAAAGCGTTTTTAGGAAAACCGAATGGGAGCAGATGGCAATAGATGAAGAAGAATAAAATTTAAGCTAAGATCCGTTGATGACAGTTCAATGATGTCAAAAGCAACAGAAGAATTACAAAATATGTTCACTGAATTTAATCAGGGAAAGTGAAGAAAAGGTGGGCTTCCATGTGAACAAGATACACACAACAGTAACATTAAATGAAAGAAAAAACAACGTAGAATAAATGGGCAAGGCTCTGGAAGAGGTTGATGAATACATTCATTTTGCACATTTACTTTGGGTGGAGAAAAACCATTGAAGCAAAATGGGACAATACTTCACGATCGGCAAAAATATCATTTGGTATCAATGGCGATGTACTGAAAAACACCTCGCTAATATGCTTAAAACTTGACGTATTAAATTGATGCAAAGTTCAAGCTTCCGAAAATTGACTAAAAGAAGTGTGAATCAGATTAATATAGCACAGAAGGCTGTGGGTTGAGCAATATAACTCTGAAATATAGGACAAGAAAATAAACGCAGTAGGAATAGACCGCAAACAAGATGGAAGAACGAGAGTGATTTACCGGTGAGACATAACATACATTAACATGAGTAGCTCATCTTGAAGGGAGACGGGAATGGCGCTAGTCAATAAGAGAGCTTATAATGTCTGACTATCTATATATACATATATATATACATACATATATATATATATATATATATATATACATATATATATATATGAAGTATGTCTTGGAAATAATGAGATCGAGTATGTGACAATATATATCATTGATTCGATCATAAATCGACTTTATCTCCTTCAAAATAGTTCCACTGGGAAGCCACACGCCGACAGAGACGATGTTCCGACCCTGAAAATAGTGATGGAAGTCATCAAATGTCACTGGCTTCAGTTGCTTCGTCACGAGCTGATGGATGTCATTGACAGTTCCTGCATACATATATAGATATATGACAAATACAATAGTGCACACCCATCCATATAGAGGGTTGCGGTCAGAGAGGTAGGGGAATATAAAGAAAACCGTTTCATTTCATCTGACAGGTTATATACTATGAAAATTAGAAATTACCATTCCCTTTTCTACAAAATCTGTTGAACAGACAGGAATGCAACTTGCAGAGGATTTTATAAGCTGCTACACTCCAGATCGATATATATTCATTTATCCAGTTATTGCCCTCACCCAGGTAACATATCGTAATTTACGCAGGTGTTCCCCAAATAAACCCTTTCCTGAGTTTTCCCTTACTCTGAACCTTTTAATTTTTACCACTTTGGAGTTAATTTTCTTCTGTCCGCTGTTCCCAACCTTTTACTATGTCGCTCAAGTTAACCGGTGGTTAGCGGTGTTTCACTTTCCTCCTTATGAAAAAGTCTCCTTACTATATTCAGGATCCAGCTTTTTTATAAAAATGTCGTCTAAATATCTACCATGAAAGTTGCAACCGTTGTGTATCTCAGGATAAATGTGGATTCCTTCGAATTTGCCCTTGAAAATACTGGCGTAGGACGGGTCCACTTCTGTACCCATGGCGCAGCCTTTAACCCAGAGGAAGTGCCTATTCTTAAAGTTAAAGCTATTTAGAGCTAGAATGTGGGGCACACGGGGGTGGTGGTAATTGTTTCAGTACTGGTTAATTTAATAGTTCTACTGTTAAGAGCTTCTGTAAGTGCTAGAATGCCTTTGTCGTGATGGAGTGTAGAGATTTGACATCCATAGTGACTAGAAGTGCTCTGTCTGTTGTGATGTGTTTGATTTTGTTTAAAAGGTCTGTAGTGTCTCGTATGTACGATTTTATTTGCGTTGCTAAGGGTTGTATGTTCCTGACATCATTTTTATTTTTCCAATCATTCTTTCAACTTCCAAACCAGGAGCAAAAACTTGTTAGAAATACTTTCATCATGATTGATAATGTTATACAATTACTATCAACAATATGTACACTTCTTCCAAAAATTTCGTGTCGTAAATAGTTATTTATAAATCTCATGTTAACACTCATAGTTATATGAGCGAGGGGATTAGGAAAAAATCAAACATTCGATGAATTCGGGGCAAATGAATTTTTTGCACCTCAGAAAGAATGAATAAAATAACTCTTGTAAGTTTCTGTGTGATTTATCCCACAATAAGTGTCATAGACTGATACGAATACTTTTGGGGAATTAGAATGTGTTTATGATCAATCAGAAATTTCGAGCTAATCGAAACTTCTGGTTTTTCAAACTGTGTGAAATTTCGGACATATCGTGTCTTTTGCCAACCACTTCAACTGAAGAGTTCTCATACGCTTTCGTTTGTCATTGTGCAAAAGTGATGCAGAAGCAGAGTAAAATGTCTGGATACAGTATTTACATGTAAACCGAGAAGACTTAATAAGACTTGAGAGTATGCTTTTTTAATTAAATAAAGGCGTCATTCTTCTATAATA
Source organism: Thysanoteuthis rhombus (assembly GCA_963457665.1). Classification (NCBI taxonomy): domain Eukaryota; kingdom Metazoa; phylum Mollusca; class Cephalopoda; order Oegopsida; family Thysanoteuthidae; genus Thysanoteuthis; species Thysanoteuthis major. The sequence goes on along the minus strand of OY735199.1, from coordinate 2,835,084 downwards.
TTACGCTGATATCAGGTAGTCTCTTTCAATAACTAGTCATTTATTTCACGGGCTTGTAGGGATATTTTTTACGGCAGTAGTTTATACAAAACCAATATATTTCCTACTCACTTAGTGTAACTCAACAAATGATATTACATCAAGCAAGCATTTCAGAATCATTTCGGGTGAAAATGAGCGTTAGAAAATCGGAGTGGCGTATATCTGTCTTGCTTTTGGAACAATTGTTCACTTGCTTAGTGATGAGTCTCGTGGATATATCATAGCTAACTTTGTTTGGCTCACTGTGAATGTCAACCGTTTCCTCAATCAAATAAACGCATTACCATTTTGCGTGTGTAGGCGTGGCAATTGTTTGGATCGAGACATCGTTCTCTTGTGCGTGGGCATTGACAAGAGATCGACGGGGAGGGAAGAAATAACAACTGCCATGTCTTGAAAAAATAAAGTGTAGCTGCAACTAAGTCTAAATCTATTTTATCATCCACCCTTTTCGCCCTTCCATTTTGGCAAAAACGATAATTTTCAAGACAAATTTTGTCAAACTTCTATAGATATAATTGCCATTTTGATAATCATTTGAACCCTGGGTCTTGAAAAAAATCGTTGAACTTTTTTTCATATGTTAGGAGGCATTATTATCGTGAAGCAGCAAATTTCGGTACCATGAACTTTTTTTCTCGCCAGAGTTTTCCTTCATAGTTTGAAAATGTACATCTATTCATGCTATACAATTGATGCCTTCTCAAATTTCTCTCCCCCAAACATGTCTTCTACGTTTGAAAGATATCACTGCAAACGACAAAGAGAAGAGATTCAGCATGGTTAAAAACTTTGGTAATTGATGCTGACAAGTTAATTAGTCTTCCTTTAACCTAAATAGAAAATACATGCTGGTGACCAGACAGTAAATATATAAAGTGATCATAAATAAATTCTCCATCGTTCTTTCTTCCAGATTTGTGGTGAAGCAATATCATAAACTGTCAAAGACGCTGTAAACATCCTCATGGTCAAAGTCAGCATAAGTTTCTTCATTCTTTAAGGATTTCTGGCTGATTGCCTGAGTGGATATCCATGCTTGTATTACGCATAAAGCGCTAACTAATGGAGCTGACAATTCAAATATTCAATCCTTATTATATTGAGGGAATCCTTCTTGAAATTCTACTCTCGCAGTCCATTTATAGAGGGAGTTCACTTTACAATTAGTTCACTTCTTCAGTGATCACTGCCCCCAAAACACTGCAAGACAAGTAACTTAATTGTTAAACCTTTTTTCGAAATGATCATCCTTAACACGGTGTGCTCATGAAAGCCGTTGATCACCTGATGGTGTCCGTTAGGAGACCAGTCAAACCTGTATCTGGTATCGATTTTCCCAATGTAAAAAGAAAAAAAAATACAACATTTTGGCAGTTGCCGATAAAGTAAACTGGGCTGTCTGTTTTATTTAGAAATGTAAAAATGGGCAGCTGCATGCACGCACACTCGGACATATAAGTTCGCATTCACCCCCCAACATATATATATATATATATATATATATATATATATTGCAAGATGAAATATTATATATATTTGTTCAACAGTCTCTGAAACTTTCCAGTGTAAAACTGAAAGGGAAAAAATAGAGAGCTCACTTTAGTCGTTCCACCCTTTAGGCAATTATTTATCGTCTTATCAGAGTAAGTTACTTCAAAATAAGGAATACCTTATTTCATTATTTGAAATCCAACGGTTTATGATCCAGCGCCGTTCAATGCGAATTTCTATCAACTTATCCACGTTTCCTCATACATGCTGTCTTCCATTAGAAATAATATGAAGAGAACATGTGCATTCCATGTTTGTTCAACTTTCATAAATGGAAAGCTTTGGCTTCATGATGGGGTTGGAAATTTAGAAAATCATAAAGTTATTTACCTTATAGATCTCAAGCTGTGTGAGAATAACGGGATGCTTGCTTCATTTGGATATTGAAATGGAAAATGGAGTGTTCATCTATGTGTTGTACAAACGAATCTCACGTCCATTCCATACCGTACAGATGCCCATTAAAACTGATAGTTTCCTATTTTATATATTTATACACTAATAATATCAGAATATTTAAGGATGGAACAGCAACACTTAGATTTATCGACTCCATAACTACAATAGTTTCTCTAGTGATGAAAACAGTAAAGTAAGGCAGCGATATTTGGAAAATGTATACGCAATTTAATGAAGCCATGACCAAACACCATGATCCTTCTGGCCATAATAAAATAATAATAAAAATTGAAGAATATGTTGACGGTGGTAATAATATAGAGGGAATTAGAATGGTATCTCAAGTCTGAAATTAATAGATAATGTACCTCTTCACAGCTAGGATTCGAAGGGGTTTAGAAACAAAAGAAAAAATAAGTCATTAAATACAACCAACTAAATCCATACATTTGACTGGTATAAGGGTGAAGTTGCAAATTAAACAAGTTATACTGGGTAACAAATGTCCATAGTAGATAGGAGAGTCCATTTGGTGATACTAATTATTTGAATGCAATTTGTTTTTGTCTTATGCATCTAAAAAGGTAATTAGTTAAGAGTAACATAAAATATTCATGAAATGATGTAAGGCGTAGATAATTCGGTAAGTTAGTGATCTTGAAATATTCGAATCAAATTTTTCAGTTAGAAATGCTGGTAGAAAATCACCTGGAATAAATACATTTATTCATACGCATGGTTCGCATGCAGTCTTATACTACATCCAACACAATGGATTTGATACTCACATGAGTAAACATGCAACAGAAGTGACACGAACATCATCAAATTTTAGGTAACTTCCATAACCTTGTTTCAAAGACGTGTAGTGTGAAATAACATTTATGTACAATATATCATAATCGTCCTATAAAGAATATCGAGTTGCAGTATGACCATAAAATAATATAGCAAGCTGAATATAAAAGTCAAAGCTTGGGTAGTGCTGATGTTTGATCAACATTGCTAAGGAGCCGTGTTAGAAAAACAGGTAATCGATATAATTGACTGAAATATATATATATATATATATATATATATATATATATATATATATATATATATATATATATATATATATATATGTATAATAGGAGATATATTCTTAAAACAAATTTGTTCCGTACAAGACTCATCGATTGGGTAGAATCTTTGAGGTCAGAAGACATAAAACAAAAGATCGTCCATCGATTCAGGAGATAAATCTATTTGTACGTGACAAATTATCGCCCCTTTCATCCCAAAGTCACCTTTTTTGAGGCAATTTTCACCTTGCATAAGGATGACTATAAAAGATATTTGTTTAGCTGTTGTGTCAGTGTTTTCTGTATAGCCATGAATCCTTTAAACCCGAAGCCATACATTCTATCAAGGACTGGTACTTTCCAATTGGCAATCTCCCTGATGGTTCTTTTTTAAGTTTATATATTTTCTTAACTTCCCACTTTTCTGCTAACCTGTTGTGTCCTTTCTCTGCCGTCACTGATAACACCATGAGCATTTAGTCTCGGTTGCATTTGGTCGTTCTAAACCTTCTCTCTTCGTCCTATTCATATTTCGCTAGAACTTGCTCTCATTATTTTGGAATGTTCTATTTTGTCTGTATTTTTGAACTGTGTGTCTACATCACTTGAATGCGTCCTCCTTAGTTCAGATTTTTTCGTCTATTTTCTCCAGTTTAGTTCTATATTTTTTCCAATGATTTATCTCTCTCCATTACTGCATACCCTTTGGTCTGCATTTATTTTTTGGTCTCCTAATCGATTTAGATTCTCCACAGAGCATTTTTTCATCGATTGTTAATTTCCAGTCAGGCTTTAAACCTTTGCCCCTTTTCCATTTTCTTCCTGGAGCCCTCACTCTCTAGTTAGCTCTCTAGATTCCTGCATTTATAATATAATTCAGATATTTTTTTTACATATATATCTTCCAGAGATTTCGGGTTCCCCGTATTTGAATAGGAAGTGGTAGTGTAAGTGGCTGCATTTTTACCATTTAGAATTCCCAAGTTGACCTCGTCTAATTCTTCTGCATGAAGGAAGTTTTGGGCTGATTATTTTCTTCTCTACTAGCCGACGTCTCTGTTCAATATTGCTATCAGAGAATCTGATATAGATTGAACCTCGAAGAAAAAGTATCCATTGGAAATTTATTAGAAAACTACTTCATTAGTTTGCAATGGGATTGCAAGAGAGTTAATCTTAAATACGACGGAAACAACTTTGATTTGAGACCTGCTACTATAAATGAGGCTGAAAAGACAAAACAAAGGGGGAGTCTTGAAAGGGCATGCTAGTTTACTGAAGCTCACTTGCTATTCTTTGATAAGATGAAACAAAAGTTTTTGGAGAATCTAGGTATCATTAATAAGCAGAATAAGGCCTGAAAAGGCCAGCAAAGCCTTTCTTTGGAAATAAAAATAGATAAAAATGAAGTTCTAAAATTATGAAACAGTTGGAGAACTGATGTCAATTTTCAACTTGGTAGACGCAGCAGTATGACCAGAATCACTGGAACGAATGAACAGACAAGGAAACACACAAGCACGTGTATATATAACAAAACAAAAAAAAAGAGAATCTTTTGCCACTTTTGGTGGCTACAGCTGTTCAGTAAAATCGTAACTGTTTAAAAAAATATGATATTTTGGGAATCTTCATTGTTAAGTTAAATGGAAGCTTTAACATTGCCAAATATGAAAATGCTGCGCTTCACGCTGAAAAAATCATTTTGATTTAAAGTTTCACTCTGCAAACGACTAGGATTCAACCATATAAACAAATGGTACAAGTACGAATCATAGAGAGTCTTTGAAGTAAAAGCCATAAAACTTGGATTCCCACATTCGAACCAACCACTGCACTCAAAGAAAATCACTGGACCTGGTTGTGGTGGGAAAGAAGAGAACCTACCAAAAATAGATATGACGGAGACGATACAAACCACAGTGCTGCTGTGGACTGCAGGAATACTGGAAAGAGGGTTAGGGACTTGCTGCCACAAAGTCTTTAGCAATGAACACCAAATTTTCGGTGTGAACATACAATGATAATAATAATAATTTCGAAAAAGCAAAAAGATGATTCTGCCAATAATTATATATTAACAGGGCTTAGTTGGGGGATGAAATAAAAGACGCAGAAGAAGCAATATCATGTTGGTGTGATATATGAAATGAATGGAAGAAAAGATTAAAAATAACCAAAGGAATTCTATATTCAAAAAGAGATTAGCATCACAGAAATTAGTGTTCGGAGAGTTCCAAGTAAATGTTTAGACTGGTGTTTTGGGGATTGAGATGAGTCAATTCAATTATATGCATCCCCTGCAAGCAAGAAGTTAAGAAGAAGGTAGAATACCGCTGTGGAGGATACAAAGGAAGACTTGGTTGAAAATAATGTTCAAAATAGGAGTTCCTTTCAAACTGTGACAGAAAGAATATTAAAAAAAACTTAATCAAAAGGATTGCAGAATTATTGGCCAATCACGTGCCATCCTATAGTAAGCAAAATCAGTTTCCTATGTAAGCCTCTCAGTACATGATAAAAAAAAGGAACCTTCTCATATAACCCAACGGTCTCTACCTCTGCTGCCCTTCGGGGCAGGGTTTCATCCACTCAATGTCAGGCATTCACAGAGACAAAATTCCGTAAGATGCTTCAAGCAGCTGGCATAAGAAATCTACACACAAACTCACCGATGAGAAATGTGCAACATTACACTGTAAACTCTCAACGGTGGTTGGTGACCCCGCCGTCCCAACAAAGTACGATTACGTTGAACTATCTTCTAATAAAATGCATTAAACAATTGGAACTGTTATCGGTATCATTCAGAGACAGAATTTACCTAGCGGGACAAGACATACTACCAGAAAACGGACTGAATGCCGAAAGGAACGAGTGATCTACTACATATGGATAAGATGATTTTAAATGAAGAGTAAAATTGAAGCAAAAAATGGCCAGTGACCTTTGCTGATTTTCACAAAAGACACAACATGTTGCTGCACCCTGGAATTTCCAGAATTCTTGAGTAAGTGAAGAAGTTTAAAATCTGCTCAGTAGATGAATTCATGAAGAGCTTGGATGATGGGCAATAATGATGTATAAGGAGAGATTAGAATGAAGACACATTTTTCAGGATGTATGCTTTATCAATGTTGAAGTTAGCCATATACATGATCCTACTTACTTGTATTTTGAGAGAAGGCAACGACCGGATACAAGCCTGTATCAAAGAAGACTAACATCAATCACTTACTGTATATGGATGATCGACGATTGTAGAAGAAGATCAAAAGAGATCTTGAATCAATGATTCCTAGGGTTGAAATGAACAGCTTTGACAAAGGAACAGAATTTAGCTTTCAAAAGGGTGCTTCACTTGTCATGAAACAATTGTTCAGTCTGATTACATTGAGTAACCAGATAACAAAATATCAATGATCTTGAAAGCAGATACAGTATCTTAGCATTATACACTAAGGTGACATCAAAATGTAAAAAAGAGAAAGGGAAAATACGTAGAATATGCAGCGCAGACGATGAAAGTATCAATCATCTTAATAGCGAGTACAGCAAAACGTCAAAAATGTGTTATTGTCGACCTAATTGGTTGTGAAGGAGGATACACTGGGAAATTTACTGGATGCTAGAGATACACGGATGTAAGAAAAAATATAATCATGAACCCGAAAGTGTTGTTGAAAATGATACTTGCAAAATGCCAAGGGACTTCATTGTACGGACTGATCATGCAATAGGAGCTAAGATGCCAGATTTAATGAATGTAAATAAGATGAGAAATCATTTCATATTTGCCCTCTTATATGATTATCGATCTAAGGAGAAAGAAAAGATCACATGATACCAGGATTAAGTGAGAAAGACAGAGGCAGACATATATATATATATATAGAGAGAGAGAGAGAGTGAGAGAGGAAGAGAGAGAGAGAGTGAGAGAGAGATGCAGGCACCATGGAAGATGAAAGTAAAGAGTGTCCCTATATTTGGGAACAACTTGGAGATATACTATATAAGATCAATCCTACTCAGATTCAAGATTTAAAGAGCCGCAGATCTATCATTTCACATTCTGCCATTGTCCTGAGAGAAGTTTCTGAAAACTAAGGAGGCTTGCAGTCACCATTTTAGGGAGACTTTACCATTGGATAAATATCATTTCATCAACGTGTGACAATTCAGTTATAATAATAGTAATAATGTTAATAATAATGAAAAACAGACAGACAGCAAGTGCCGCTTATTTGGGAAATGAGATGAGACCGTGAACTACATAACAGTGAATGTGGCCAATTAGCCCAGAAGGAGTATAAACTCATTAACGATAGAGTAGCAACAGTGATACACTTGAAGCTGAGTAAACGATTGGGGTTCAAACATGTGGATAAGTGGTACCAGCCGAGACCAGAGATGGCCCAGATATTGGAAACCATAAAATACTTTGGGACTGAGACATCCAAACGGACCACCGATCCAAGCAAGAAGAAAAACTCTAGTAATCGTGGCCAAGAATAGGAAAACCTGCTAAATATTAGACGTTAACGTACCTGTAGATCATGTAGTAAAGAGGAAAGATATTGAAAAACTTGGAAAATAACAGGATCTGTCAAGAGAAGTGAAAAAGGTCTGGAACATGAAAGTGAGAATAATACCTTAATAAACGGTGCATTCGGAACCGTTCCAAAGACACTGAAAGCGAAATCAGAGGAACCAGGGTTAATAGGAAGGATTGAAACTGTGCAGATCACAGCACTGCTAGGGACTGCATGTATGTTGAGGAAAGTGCGAAAAATTTGAGATCTACGACTACAGCTGTAAGCAGTGGCTCAACAAACGAGGAGAAAAATACAAAAAAAACACTAAAAAATGGTCGATGTACGACCAACTATACAGCTATGATTGGTGAGGGTGAGATGAAATGAGAGGAGCCGGAACACCTGAGGAGACTCCCTGTCACTCAGCCTTCTGCGATAACCACTGGGCAACTGGTGAGAAACTATAAACCACAGTACTGCAGTGGACTGTGAGAGTGTGAAAAGGAGGGCTGAAAATTTGATGAGACTTGTCACTCAGTCTCTAGTGATGACCACCAAGCAACTCGCATGCAAATGCAAATGGGAATAATAATAATAATAATTTTGATAATAATAATAATAATAATAATAATAATAATAATAATAGTAATAATAATAATAATTTGATTAAAGTTTGAAGCATATCTACTGAAATATGTTATAATTTTTTGAATTGAAATAGTCTTTCCACTCATTATAAGTATGCCGCTGCTGATAACATGTTACAGTCATCTGTGACTCAGTCTCAAAGGAATTCATTAAAAGAATGAATAACATTTTACAAGTAAATAGAATGATGTGAAATTCAAGAATTAGAAAACAATTTGTCTGATGAACACATCTAGACGGTTTATTAGTGTTTATTTGAGGAAATACACTTGTAGCGAGGGAGTTATCAAAATTATATTGATTTTCTGAAGTTATATTATTTTTATTGTGATGCGTGAAACGAAGGGAAAGAATATATAATGAACTTGCTGATCAGAAAGTAAATCGTCCATTTTATCAATTACGTATAAAATTATTCTTTGTTATTCCACATTTCATCAATTTCCTTTAATAAATTCAACAATTAAATAATGTTTATTGGGTTACTTTGTTCATTTTGGCTCTACTATCGTCGTTTTATGCCTGAACAAATGTAACTAAATTCAATACGAATACTGTTGATGGTATTGAATAAAGTATCAGAAGTATTAAACCTTCGAATGAGAAAGTAACCGTTATATGTGAATAAAACATGGTTTACTCACCTGGAAAATATCAATATACTAATCTATACATATAAATACCACTGTCTCTAAATTCCTTGGTTTATTCGTCGATTCATCTCAAACATCAACGATGAACCGAACGGATTTATAAAATGAACAACCATGATCTGGCGTCATTTGAACCTGCATCAACAGGTTGGATATTCAGTTACGGTAACAAATGAGCAACGTCAACAGTTAGAGCAATATGCTGAGTTGTTTCTTGTTTTACATGAATGTTCGTTGTGAAATTAACCAAAATGATAAATTACTTTTCTGATCAAGAAGTTCATTAAAGGAAGATAATTAAGAAATAGAAAATTTTCGAAAAAAGCAACATCCCTGCGTTCCTTCTTTCTGTCTTTGGAAATTCATTTTTCTCTCCGGAGAAGTTATGGAGTTATTCCCTATTAAATTTTATAATCTTCAAAACAAAGTTTATCAGCAGATTCTTAGCGATATCTTTTTTGCATCCGTAGTTAATTTTTGTAAGTTTCCTCGACGCAAGAAAAAAGAAAATATTGGAAAGCAAAAACCTGTTTTTTTTTTAAAACTTAAAGTATATATTTTTTTCAGCTTTGATTTAAAGTTTATATAATTCGAAGAAAATTGATAGTCCCCATTAACTAAATGATCTTAAGAGAGAATAATACTTTGCTACATAGTCTTTCATATTCAGTTTCTGATTGAAAAATTGAAAAAAAATAGTCACATACTCATTTCATCAGATTATATTTTCATATTTCAAAAGTATCGTCTAATATATTTTATAAGGTGTGCAACTTTTGAAACTTATGTTGAAATCTTTCAATTTATTATACAATAACATAACAGGGATTTTGCTTTTTGAATCGAATAATGGTAATGATTTTTTCAAACAAATATTTTACCAATAAACAACATATCAGAATACCTGATCGATGATAAAAAGTCATGAAAATAAAATGCGGTTATTGTATGTTTTCAATTGACTTTTTCCCTCCTCAGAAACAAAAGGTATGATTTCAATTTGCAATGTGGTGTTTCCCTTCTGCACATTACCGAATATTATGATTCTCTTCCAGGACATAAGTGTTAAAATTCATATAAACAACGCAATATGTATAACATTTCAATTGGTGCACAGATGTTTCACCATGATCCAAGACAAGGTGCCGGAGAGCAACTCTGGGACCCCAGACAGAAGTGCTGACCAATACATAAATATTCATGTCATCATTAGTAGATACCATGTCAATATATATATATATATATATATACATATATATATATATATATATATATATATATATATATATATATTAATATATATAAGTTAAAATATATATATAAACATATATATATATATATATATATATATATATATATATATATATATTGAGATATATATAAGTTAAAATATATATATAAACATATATATATATATATATATATATATATATATATATATATATATAATGTGACTGTAGGGAGTGAGACAGACTCGGGAGTGAGGTGTTTGGAGGTAAGGTTTATTAATCCTTATAAGTAAATTGTCCTGACATGTTTCGGGATTCTTCCCATCATCAGAGGTGTGAGCTGTTTGAGAGTGTTTTAAAATTTCCCGTAGGAAAAATTTCACCTTAGTCAGTTATATCCCCTGTCCAAATTATATATATATATATATGTATATATATATATATATATATATATATATATATATATATATATATATATATATATATATATATATATATTAGAAATGATTTCAAATCTTTTACCTCTGTATATATGCATGTAATTATGTATGTACTCATATAATTTTCACATATTTTTCACTGGAAAATAAAATCACTCTTGAATAATTTAATCTATCATTCATTTATTACAGTGATAAGAATATTCAAAAAGATTCCTGGATAAAAAAAAGCAAACAAAACCAAAACTTATAAAATGATACTAATATTTACTTGACTTAGTAAAAGGTGTTGTACTCTGGAATAATGGTTCTTAATTAAATGCAATTGACCCTGATCCCCCTTAATTTTGGCCTTGTGTCTGAATAGACAATGCCTCTTAGCTGTGAATAGATTGGTTATAATAACATAAACTTTCTAAGTCAAGGACACAAAAAATACAACGTAATCATGATAACTACTAAAAGGAAACATTTGTTTAGTTTGATTAATTATAAAGTATGGATGGTGTAATTGTTTCCTTTTTGGTAGTCGACGATTTATGACACAATATCAAATAATCGATAACATTTCCGCCTGATTTCTTTGAGAAATATCTATTTTTGATGCAGTGATTATGAATATTAGTGACTCCTTCTTCATTCATGGATAAAATGGATAAAATGTCGATGATAGAAGGTTACACTGAGAAACCTCAACATTTATCTAACTTTCGAACAAAAGCTTGCATCCAATGCACAAGCATTTTCATACTAAAAGCATAATCTTAAGCGAAAGACGATTATTATTGATTCATTCAACCTAAATTATGATGAAGGTTCCACTGTCGCTTTGAGGCAACAAGAGTTTCATGTTACCAAAGTGATATCTTGCATAGATAAAAATGCAGACAAAATTGACAAGAATATGTGAGAGTTTGAAAGGCGTAGACTTAATATGATGTTGAGAGAAACAACATACATTATATCTCAAGATTATTTTTGCATGAGCGAATTTGGAACATTGTCAGACTTTTAGATGTACATTACTCACTTTCAAGCTGCTTTTTCTATGTGACAAGAAAGAGAATTTATCTGAGGGATTAGGAAAGTAGTCACAAGGAACAATAATTAAATTACATTACATATTGTCTGATAGACTGCTCACATCAAGAGATGGCGAACTTCAGAATCATACAAGTGTATACAAGCCGGCTATCAATTCAGTATCAAGCAAAAACATCCTTTGTGGTTCATCCCCCTTCGCCATTTTCTTGGTAAAGAATGATAAGATTGATAATTAAAAGAAAAAATATTCATCTTTTTCAAAAAATAATTTCTCTAACTTTTCATTTTAGAGGATCTTTCTTCTTATGGGCTCTGACAAGGCTTTCAAGGCTTGCATTAGATTTGCAGGTTTTATTATAACTTATAAAGGTATTTAGCCCAACCAGACACATTCATTGATTGCCTGCATTGTAAATGGGTGCTGTATTAAATGACTGGTTACACATGACTGCAAACATTTATACACACATACATACGAGGGTGCATCAATAAGTCTGTCTTCTGATGCAAAAGGCACTTATATCACACACCAAATATAATTTTTCAGCATAATTCCCCTCTCTGTCAAAATACTCCTCTGAGCACTCCTCCATCAGCTAAATAGGCAGAATATCATACAGCGAAAATAGCAGATTAATATTAAGTGTATTACATGTCAGACTACGAATTATTAATCCACATTGATGAATATGATAGATAAAAACTACTTTTGAAAAGGAGATGTAAGTAATATCCCACGGATTATCCCAAGAGCAATCATAATATCAAACAGTCCACAGGTTTAAGATTTATCCGAAATCACACTCCTTGTAGATAAAAGTGTGAGTAAAATATATTGTGGGTTCAATCCTTGAACAAGGCAGCAGTAAAGCCCTTTCATTAGAGAGATATGACAACATAAAGGGACATCTAGGTTATCGAACAGAGGGGTGCCAGTGTTAACAAAAGGAGAAAACACAGAAATAATGTATCGTCCTGGATAAAATGAAGGATCAAACACACTTTTATATATATATATATATATATATATATATATATATATATATATATATATATATATATATATATATATATATATATATATATATATATATATATATATATATATATATATATATATATACATATATATATATATACATATATATATATATACATATATATATATATACATATATATATGTATACATATATATATATATATATATATATATATATATATATATATATATATATATATATATATATATATACAAAGACACACATATATATATATACAAGGATAAAAATATCATCCTTTTTTTCAGTCTCGTTTTCTGTATGAAAAATGTGAGAATCAAAGATATTGTTCAAAAAATGTCCCTCCTCAAAAATCTGCAGAAATACATGCCTCTAATGGAAAAAATTATATATTTTCTTCAAATTTACATATTTTTTGATAAAAATGCATGTGCTAATAAAATTATACCAATATATCATCCTATTACACACACACACACACACACACACATGCACACACACACACACACACATATATATATATATATATATATATATATATGTATATATATATGTAATACAGAAAAACAAGCAAAGAGAGTCTTCTTAAACAGAATTGAACAGTAAAATACATATTTACAGTCTCGATTAAAAGTATCTGCACAATCAAATGTTGGAGTTTTTTTACTCGTCTTTTTGCATATCATTATGCATACATTCGGAAAGAGAAACGTAAAAATTTACTTTAGTCTTTAGTATCTAATATTGCTTCGGGGAAAGTGAATTGAATTAACTGTCTTTTTTTTGCACAGTTTGCATTGATCATCTCATTACTTCTGGATTGTCTGGTGAAAGCTGTCGATGGTAGCCAGAAAAAATGCAAACAGATGTACAACGTCTGTTAATATGATATTTTGAAGGAACCAATTAGAAAGAATTCTATACAAATCACCATTAGGAAAAATGGCTTCGCTTATCATCAGAATTAACAGCCTGTACTTATTATCACAATCCTTCGTTTGCTATGTTAGAAATGGTGGCTAGGCCTTTGGATATTTCATATCAGTAAAATGTCATATCTAAATTTCTGTCATGCGTAATTGGTTCCCATGACTCTTTGCAAACTGATACTGCATCTTTTCATTCCATTTCACCAACTTGGAATGTTCCTGGAATCCATTCTTGTCAGCTCCGATCGAAACATGGATAGGGAAATTGTGTTTCTGATATGCTAAAATCTCAAGTTGCTTTTGTTACTATTTCACAAATTTTACGAGATTCTATTGAAGAGGTTCGAGTGTGTGTAACTGATGACCTCTTCAAGTTTAAGGATTTCAACCTTGAAATCGGCCATATATATATATATATATATATATATATATATATATATATATATATATATATATATGTGTGTGTGTGTCTGTGTGTCTGTGTCTGTGTCTGTGTGTGTGTGTGATAGCTAATGTACGTTTTGCCATGTTGTAACAGTTTTTGTTTGTATATCAGTGCTTCTGTGTAACTTTTCATGTCAGTTTCCGTTCTAGGTTGATGATAAATACATTTTAGCGAAATATCCGATCAATCGGGCATTTTGAAAGATGAAATAAATGCAATAAGCTAAAATGCTGAAGAGTTTAACTAATTGTTCGTACTTGTATTCTCATCTTAGATGAATTTATATCAAACTTGTAGTTAGTTTTCCTTTTTTGGTTGTAATTTACATCCAGAGTTTTGATTAGAAATCCTGCCTCTTCTTAACCACCATGTTTAAGTTTATGGCTCTGATTGACAACGCATCGTGCTCAGAAAATGTCGTGCAATGGATAATGATTTGTCAGTTTAATGATTCACAAATCTCTTGGCAAACACAACTACGGATTAGGTTAGTAAGTACACATAGATGGATCGATTTATTCATGACCCTACGGATAGATGTGTATACATGTGTGTATAATTGTATGAACGAAGGAATAAATGGACAGGTATATACTCATATAAATGTGTATTTATATTTGCATGTATGTAAATATGAATGTGAATTTATCAGAGTAGATACATGTATTTATGAATGCATGTCTGTTGTAATGCGTGTCTTTGTGTACAGATATCTAGATTCATGTATGCGATGTGTATATGAATGGATACCACCTTTTTGTGGTTGACAATGTATTATCAACTTTTTCACTTATCGCTGAATTCTAGTCATGATTGAGTTGTATTTGCAAGTCTTTGCTCACCTTTCAAATTTTCCCTCGAGCTGCATTGTAAATCACCATTCAAATAGTGTAGAAAATGAGAACCTTAAACATTCCTTACACGCTATTATATATAGAGTCTCTTTATGTACGGATTGGAATTAAGTCATTGTATCTAAAGTTTTCTGAAATGAATCATCGTAAAGGTTAATGAAATAATGTTCTGAATCAAAAATTTAGACAGTCCCTCATGGGATTTAACAAGTATGCTCATTGGAAAGGGCTGATCGTAACACAGATCACATCAACTTTGTTCATTTAGCTATGAGATACAGTTGATTCGATATAAGATGAATTGTGGAAAATATCAATATCGGATTTTCAAGTAATCTACTATGGAAAATCTCTCAGTGTCTTTAATATTTGATTAGAATTAGCCACATATATCTTATATAGTAGGTTGCCAATAATATGTTGCTGTGTATTTTACTGAGTTTGTAGTCTATATAAGAGGGTGTGAGAAAAAACAATGGAATACTTGCGATACTGAAACATAAGTATCGATATGTTAGCGCTGTAAAGTAGACAGAGCTTAGAAATATGTTCCATAACAGATTCCGAGGACAAGTTCGTCAACTTCCGATAGAGTGTTCAATCAATTTCCCCGTTTTAAAATATACCTTGCTATCAAAAATTCCAAAGATTTCGGAAATCCGTTCGCTAACTACCCACGGCAATATCCGGGGATCATGAAAAACATGAATCTATTTACAAAAGTGAGACTCCACCAAGGTTTTGAAGACAAAAAAAGCCCAATTAGTTGGTGAAAAACGATCACAAACCTATCTTTGACGTTTTTTTGATAAACTTACAGAAATCAAATAGAAAGAATTATGACTATACCATTTCTGAAAAATCCAATACTTTATCAAAAACAACTGATTCAGTAGAAATGAGACAGGAAAATGAGCAACGGTGCCAAAGTAGTAAATTTTGTTTACTGATGGGATATTGAATAAAGATGAAATTGGCCAGTGTCAAGTTATTATTGGGAAGGCTTCTCTGAGACTTTGAATAAATATTTGGACTTTATATCGAGATCCAGGCGTCTGGAGAATAGCACGTTCATTTTCCCAATGGAATATAACATGTGTTTAATAATAACATTTCATATGACTAACTCTATGAAAGCCAACTCTTCAATCTTTATGAGCAGTCATATAAGGTACCTTCTTTGAAGGTTAAGAAATATTTCAATAGTTTTTTTATCTGCATGTAATTTTTAATGCAGTTCATTGAAATAGTCAGGTGACAGGCTACAATAATGAAAAGTGCATAAGATGGGGAATATGGTGATTACTACATGATACAAAAAAGAAAAAATGCAGAACTTATCAAGAGAAGAATAAAGAAAAAGATAAACGAAAAAAACATTGGAAAAATAGTTAAAGCTACGAAGAAGTGTTTGAAACCTGTTCAAGCCACGGACCACATCAGTCAGCAACAGATGTTTGCATTTAAAGACTGGAAAGGCAAAATAATAAAAAAAGAACACTTTATTGAGAACGACTCGATTATACTACGATAACATAGATACATCAAAAATAAGAGTACCACCGACCAATAATTTCGAAGAGAATCAATATGTTCCAGACGTAACAACAAATGAAGCAGTCTTTGCTCTACGAGTATGGAAAGCTGAAAAAGTTCAAAGCAAAGATATTTTGATGATCGATCTTTTCGAAAATGCAAATGAGTTATGTCACAAAGGATTACCAGTACTATCAAGTCAATGCTTGTAAGAAAGTAGGATGCCCACAAACTTCTCTGTAGGAATAGTGATCACACTAAATGAGAAATGAGACGAAGACGATATTGGCAATTACTGCCCTATCAAATTACTACACATCATCTACAAACTATTATCGAAATACCTCGAAACTGATCAACAGGCACTTCAGATTTAAACTAACTGCGTAAACAGGCAAGCTATAGAAGCGGCTATCCGACAAAAGACCACTTCTGTACTTTAAAAAAGCTAATAGAAAAGACATCAAAATGCAACAAAAAACTCTGGCCAAAGACTATCGAAATGATTTGACGCAATAGATCACTCGACAATTAGATTTGAAGGAGTCTGGCATAACATGAGTAAGGTCTATGTCCATCAAAGACGATGAAAGGATGATGATTAGTAATTGAGAATATATACGAAAATGGCACTGCAATAATTAGATTTCATAAAGAAACAAACAAGATAAATATGGGGAAGAAAGGAAGAGGGATATAATATCACCTAAATTCTACATAGCCAGCCTTAGAAGCACCTCTCTAGAAACGTGCGAGTAAATATAGACGGGAAATATTTGACCAAGGTAATGTACTCTGAGGATTTATGAATAAAACGGAGGATCTACAAAATGTTAACTAACATAGATATAGAATAAATAAGATTAATGGTGAAGAGACCAAAGACAAAAGTAGTGTTTCATAATAAAGTCTGCCAAACGATCATAAATGTACAGGGTTAAGCTGCTGAGTTAACGAATACATTAACTTGAGCCAGGCAATGAAGCTTGAGACCACAGAAATGCGTTGAAACGGGCATTTGGTTGGGAAGCTTTAGGTATGAATAGAACCATACTGCTCAACGTAGTCAAAATGTAAAGTATATAATCAATGCATACATAATACAGGTGCAAAACCTGGATACCACATGAAATTAACTCATAACCACACGGAAAGTAATAGAAAGAAGAAATGTTAGGCTTGACCCCGACTGATTGATTCAAGACAGGACAATATCATACAAGTAATTAGGCTGCAAATTTGAGTTGACACAACACTGCAAATTAGTTTTTGAGGATATATGAATCCTAGGATGAACATAAGATACGTTGAAATGACCTCTGGTGGCTTTTAAAGCTACCTTTATGGCATGGCTAATTTTGGTGATTTCAAATATGACGGAGATCATTTTAGGGTCAGAAAAAAACTTCACATTTTCTAATATAAGGGAGGTAAATGATTTTTGGAAATTTTCATATCCAAGGAAATCTATGTTCTTATATTTGAATTTTTTGGACTGTGCTTACATATATGTTCATTGCATATGTACGCGTGTACGTGTGTGTGAGAGAGTATGAAAGTATACTTGGGTTTATTCTCAATGAAAAATTAGTTTTATTTCCCTTTCTGCTTCAGCAAAAGAAGTTGCATTGTAATTTCAAACAAGAACAATTGGTAGTCAATGCAATTATGTACACAGAATGGATTGTAAAGCAACATTATCAGCACTTCCAAGCGTCATGATTTGTTCATTTCAACTATCGTGAATCCACAAGGGAAATGAGTTGTTTTCTCATTTAGGGGTGAAATAAAAACAAACAATAATGACTAAATTTAAAGAGATGCATAACTTCTTCAGGACGGCATATTTTTTGAGTTCTATCCGCAAAATCTACAAATATCAGAATAGAACACTCATATATAAACTGAGTCGTATCTATATAAATATGATAAATCAAATAAAATTGCAGACATATACACATAGTATGCATCTACTTTGTCATTTAATGAACAGATTTTCCTCCTATACAAGAAAACTAACGTTTTCATTGTAAACATAGATTAACCACGTTCGTCGATTCGCACGAACCAACCACTGAGAGGGTCAAAGAAAATCCCTCCCTAGTAGAGACCCTTTGATGAATAAATCTCCACTATAAATGTTCCATCTCGGTCGTAACTATCTGTAAATGGTGATTCCAATGTCAAGTAAGCAACGATTCTGTAACTAACGTACAAGGAAAGCCAACAACATCAACTGACTATGATTTGCCACAACAGCAGCCCAGATAATGCTCTAGTTGTCGTACTGTAACATTGGCTGTCAGCGCAGCCGTGATGATGGAAGATAGAATCACAGGCACCACACTGAAGGTACTCTGCTGATAAAAAGATTTCTGCACTGAAAGTAGTAAGGCTACAAATCTATAGAAACAGCCAAAGTAAATTCCCTGACAGATTCAATCAACTCCAAGGATGAAGGTTGTGAGATGTTCATGGCTTAAAATCACTTGTCCTATCACATCTCTCTCATTGCATAAGTTGGATCAAAACCCAGGCAAAAAAAAAAAAAAAAAATCAGTGACTGACTAAGACGTTTAGCAGCTGGACCTGTTGAAAGGTGACTTATCAGTAAAAGTCCCAATGAAAGAGGGAAGTATCTGAGGTTCTCTGCAAAAAAGACGGCATCAGTAAAGAAACTGTTTCAATATGCCAGTGATATCATATCACCACTTATCGCATATATCATCAAGTCTGCCTTTTACCAATTGAAATCATCGCCTAGAAAACCCTGATTGCACTACCCAGTCCCAAGAAACGATCAAGTTAAACAGCCAATATGGAACCAATCACACTGTTAAACAGCACTTGGAAGATTTCGTCCTTAATAATTCATAACATCCGTGACAAGATCGACCACTTCAAGGGATCATACCACAGTGGATCAAAGAAGGCATTTAGTTGTGTCAGTATTGTTTTGCGATCTTGTCATCTGTGCGGAGATACTCAGCACAATCAAATATTCATGTCTCATCAGCTGTTATGCCACTAGAGATGGAATATGCCAATGATGCAGAAACCATAGATGACGACAAGATGACATTGAGAGGCTAATATTCCCGTGGAGGTAGGAACACAGAAACCTGAGTATGGATGAGGACAAATCACCCATATATATCCGTCTGACACAAAGCAAGATTATTGAATCAATGCTCCGCAGCAACTCTGACATGTCAACTTGGCAACATTTCTTTCCAGTCGATCTGTCTAATATGGATTCGTGGATTGAGGATTCCACTAACAAGGAAAGGTGCTAACATGTGTGACTTTGATGGAATACAATTGCTAGAGTCAGGAACCCCCAAAGGGAGTCATGAAAAAGGTTTATGCTCGTCAACACAAATATTGATGAGTTATCACAAGACATGAATCACCAAACAGTCCAACAATTCTCAATACAAGAGTCGTGACACGAATCCACTCTCAACAAAAGCCACCCGACTTGAGTGGTCTGATTTGCTCACATCTTACAGACGTACACAGGAACAACCGCACAAAAAAGTTCTTGAATAACTAAGTGCAGAGTCTAACGAATACAAGGCTCGGAAAAATCAGTATTGCACAATCTTACTTGATTGAGCAGGCCTCAAAGATATAAGACTGCGAACATTGAAATCTCTCAAGAAACTGAAGGGACTTAGTATAATCCGTTGGGAAACAAAACAACACAGTGGCTTCAATTGAAGGGGGACTGAATGCTGCTGTAAAACGTTTCGACTATTACGGCTACAATCAATCATCACCAGCAGCTACCTTCAAGGAAAACATTTGAATAGATAGGAATAAACTTCTCGTATACATGGCTATCAAACTTTTCTCTGCACAGAATACTGGCGGTTAGACAAAAGACAAAATCAAATCTTATTGTTCAATCGATTTCTTTCCACTAAATTTATCTACAAAGGACTCAGTAAATAATATTGCAGACTGGGTGAGAATCACCAAGAATTACAGCTGATAGTAAAACACAAGTGAAGGAGAAGAGAAAAGTCTTTGTCTGGGGTTGTTGGGTTTTATCCAAACATCCTAAGCTACTTCTTTGGTTTCCTGCGTGTGTGTTGCTGAGGTCTATACATGTAGAGATTGACTTGCCTTGCTATCCTAATAGATTTGGTTTGGGACTAAATAAATAACGTTTAGTGTCTTTATATCCTGTAGAAATTTGACATATTGACCTTGTAGTTATTTTAATAGCAATGTATATTCCTAAAACAGGTACACGTAATACAACTTATGACACCAATGAAAATAATTCACGTATTGTAATAACATATTCAAAACGGAGCCAAACTTAAAACCCTCTAAAGGTCATACGTCAATCGCAGGAACGTATATTTAAAATACTTGACTGAAATGAAATATTTTTTCATCTTTAGTATTGAAAGCTGTGAGATTTGCTAGACCACACAAGCACGCGCATGGAGCTGATCCAAACACTCACATACATGCACATCCACATAGAAAAAACACATAGTGCACACTCACACAGAAAGTGCACTGTGCACATACATAATTACGCACAAACATGAAAAACGAATTTTTTTTTTATCTTCAACTTATCTTCCTCTCAATATTTTAGACCGTAATGTTGCAATTCATAAAGACTGTCAAAATTGCTGTTTATATATCATATAGTATAAACCACTCCCTAATACATATTTACAGCCTAACTTAGTTAACGTCAACTAATGATAAATGAAGTGATGAAGGCAAAGAAATGTAAACGTCGAGGTTACCATAGCAATAGAATAAGGCAAACAATAACTGACGATGCGTACAATAAAATAATAGTTATTTGAGACCATTCAGTTCCTATCACAGAATAAGAAGACCAAATTCTACAATTAATGAGTGGACCTCATCCGTGTCCAATATTTTCTATCATTGAACATACTGACATAGCTTCCATATACCTAAAATGGCAGAAATAATTGCAAGAAATCTCAAGAATATAGCTTTAATATTTAAAGTTGCTCCTGTTGATTATGAATCTTCTGGGCGTTAACTCCTTCGATGCATTTGTAAATTTAGATTTTACAAATATTTCCAGCAAGCATACAGGGAATCAGGTTAGGGATACTAAATGAGATCATGTAGCCCAGTACAAAGTGTAACGTTATACTTGGAATGAGGATGGAAACTTCCAAATTATACTCATTGTCCAGACTGACCAGCTCGACTGGGTATAGCACAACACTCCCCATTTTTTGCACGGTTATGAATATACAATTTGTTCCAGCTAGGTCAGTGGATTCATAACAACCGGCCATATCACTTGCTAGGTCCAGGTTGCTGTATTACGCATCCTAAAGAATGTCAACAAGGAAACAACACTATCCATTGGCGGTTACAAAGTCAGAAAATTCTTTTCTGACATGCACCTAATTGATCTTGAAAATGATATCAAAATCATTGAATCGGACATTACTGGTATCGGTGAAATGGGAATACCGAGAGAAGAACTAACCAAGCTAAAAAGCAAACACATTCACAACGATGGGAAAGGAGAGTTAATCATCGTTGTCTTTCTTATTCATGAAGGACTCGAAGACAACTCAGTTCGATCTAAAATTTCCAAAGATCACGTGAGCAGTGTAACCATACTGTTATCAAATAGGTCCAAACTGAATATAATTCAAGTGTACGCATCCACTTCACAGTAAACAAAGAAGGAGATTGAACTTTTCCACGACGATTTGAGCTCCCTACTCAAAGGTACCACTAAATCAGTATTGGAAACGTCAAGGCTCAGGCCTGACATGATGAGTTCAATACAAAATGCAAAATGAAAGAAATCAATATATCGTTAATTTTGCAACGAGTAATGTATTCAAAACTATGATCATATTCAGGAAGATACTAAATGAAAATCGACTTGGAGTAGCCCCATGAACCTCAAAAAAAGAATCGACTACATTCGAGCAGACAAAAGTGATACCGTCTAAGATACCAAGGTCCTGAGTCAAAACAGTATAGGAAGGTAATCACAAATGCTAAGATGTAAAATCCAAATTCAGAGTGAAAATAAAAAGACCTAAACCATCTATTCAACTCAACCAGAGTAAAGAACCATAAGATATAAATACTTTAATCATGAAGCCATTACGTAAAAATAAGGACTCGAATGATTGGAGAAACGATGGGCCAATAGACCGACTTAATTGATTCTACAAACTTTTTACTAAAGTGTTTACCAAACTCTGGATAAAAATCAAACACGAGAAGAGACTAGTTTCAGGGAAGGATTTCAGTCATTTGCCATCTCCATTTGGTAAATAAACTAAAAGAAAAAGAAACGTAATAAAAAAAATACCATTCGCTGGAGCATTGTTAATTTTAAAACGAAGTTAGACTCAATTGAAATCCCAAAGGCCATTGACGCTACAAAACATGACGTGGAAACCCATTTACGTTAGACACCTATGACATATTTGAGGACACAACATTTCTTCTATCAATCTACATTAAGACGTTGAACTCCTTTCTGCTAGTAAAGAGAGGGAGAGAGAGAGAGAGAGAGAGAGAGAGAGAGAGAGAGAGAAGGTGATATTAGCTCCCCTAATCCTTTTCTCGACTGCCTTGAGATGATTTTCCAAAACCTTGACATGGCAAATGAATATTCAGAATTGACGGTGAATAGCTAAGAAATTTCAAATTTGCCGACGACATCAAGTATTTACTTTGAAGCTTTATAATGTCCAAAGGATGGTACACTAACTAAATGAAAAATGCATAAAAGTGGGTCTCAAGATGAACCTCGGTGACCTCAAATGTAACAAATTTATTAAGGACAAAATTACACAAATCAGAACTAAAAACGCAGAGCAGATGAGAGTAGACCATTTCATTTACAAAAGGCAATGGATACAAGCAAAGAGTCTTTCAGGGTTGAGGTTTGGTAGTTCAACCTTGAAGGACAAAAACTAAAATCAGTTCTAGAAAGAACATCCTGTCGATTGTCACATATGGATCTGGAATATGGAACATGACCAAAATATTGGCTTTCATAACAGCGGACTATTCAACGTGCTTTGGAGAGGATAATGCTTATAATCACTTGAAGACAACATGTCATATTAAAAAAGCAAATAAGAGTCAAAATATAGACTATGATTGAATTAACTCAGTCAGCAGCTGGACATCATGACACACAATACAAATCCTCATACATTGTACACGGAACCATGACCGACAGAAAATTAGATGGCATGACAAAAAAAAAAGTTCAGGAAGTATAGGCTCCCCCCCCCAAACGCCCGTAATAGAAATCTTAGTAAATTATAATGGATGTATATGTCAAACTCAACAAAGCCGAATCATTCTTATAGTTAATGGATATACATGTCCAGATTGGGAATATGTATTAATGTAATTTTTTCTGAAATTATATTTTATGTATTAAGGACTTGTGTATATATATATATATATATATATATATATATATATATATATATATATATATATATATATATGGAGAGAGAGAGAGAGAGAGGGACTTTCTATTAGTAAGATGCTCTATTCAACACGGTTCTTCATCTTTCAGGATTGCTCACCATAACCGCTAATGTAGACAGTGAAGCATCCCGGACATAAATGTAAGACATAGACTGAAACCAAGATGTTATAATTCTTTTCTGTTTCGTATGGAAATACTCGTCGAAATAATGATAGACTATCGATCCAGATTTCATGAAGAAATATTCGAAAAATCTGGTCTCGTTATCTCAGCAATTTCTTTTCATCTGGTCGACAAAGTTCTCAAAATCTGCCGGCTTTCTTATATAATCTCAAAACCTCTGCAATCGACGAACTGATTTCACCACAGAATTCATCAATGATATCTGAAAGGGAAAACGATTGCCTAAAACCAAAGAAAAAATGAAGTTCTGCCGTAAAAAGCCTGATATTTTCTCGAAAAATTCTCATGCACAGTCCATCGTATATATGAGAGGTATTATTTCAAGTATTCCAAGCTTTTTCCATAGTAATGAAGTGAGGTATTACCAGCAGTCTTTTTTTGTTCTAATTTCTAATTTACTATGATTTGTCTACCATTCAAACATTTACAATTAGAATTACTTTATTACAATTTGTTAAAAAAAAAAAATAGTAAGCCTTATGACTCGCTAGTCGATCGTAACATAGCAGACTTCGGAATTTGTAAACCAGTAATTATCGAGTAGGCAAAGTATCTATTTATAAAATTTCTATCGATATATATATATATATATATATATATATATATATATATATATATATATATATATATATATATATATATATATATATATATATATATATATATGTACATTCCCAAAATCATCATTATGCGTTGTCGATGTTTTCCTATCTCAGTTTTGATATAGATATTGTAAGGGCAAATGCAAATTTTTTATTTAAAAACTTGCTACAGTATTTCGATGTATGTTTGACATACCTTTCTAGTTGAATGATGAATAGTCTCTGGAAGAAGTGTACGGTTATATTTTTAAAATTCATTTAAAGAGGATCAATCAAATCATATATGTTTTTTTCCTTTAAGGGATGAATTTTTGTTTCATTTAAAGCATCTGCTTATAGAATCATCCCGCTTTTAGTCATCGTGTTTTTAGTCCAGGCAACCATTTAGTTCAGATCCATCACGCTTTTAGTGTGTCAGGCATTGATTTCTACGGGAAAAATTCAACAAAGTTTATGCATGCCAAACTTGGAGCTATTAATATTACTGAAGTAGCTACTATTCTTTTAGGCTTTCTAGACCACGTAAAATGATTGCCTACCATTTAGATTATTGTTATAAATGTTCATACTATATAATTTTTGAACTATTTTTTAATCTCTGTTAAGTTGCAATGACAACACATACACCAAAACACTCATAGAATGAGGAAGGCTTGTGTTTATAGTTGATATATTTCTGGGTGTTTAACTGGGAAGGGGTTACATGGGGATGGGTGAGAAAAAAGTATCAGTAAGACGTGTCAGCTTTGAAATGTTCTTTTTGTCCTTGCAAGGGTGTACCTTGAGTGAGAAAATACGTATTTGGCTTCTAGAGATGAGTGTTAAAGGATATCTGGGGTCGGACACCGATATTGTTTCATTCCCTCTGTCACACACGCAACCAAAGATAAATCAACAAACATTCCTGCTCACATGATTTCCACTCTCCAAATTATCAAATTACCCCCCCTCTCTCTCTCTCTCTCTCTCTCTCTATATATATATATATATATATATATATATGTATATTGGTGTGTGTATGTTTGCATATGTGTGTGCACGATGTACGCCCATAAAGATACCGAATTATTGAATTTGTATGTAAATGAGACGTTTTGTCGTACTCATGTCGGGGATGTTTTGTAACCTTTTCCATGGCCTTTTTTCCCCAAAAGTTGTATAAAGCTACGTTTGTTCAATTTAGGGTGTGCCGGACTGAACGTATGTGTAGAATGCTTGGTGTTTTGTCTTATGATTTTACTGTGAAGAATCCTGCATAAAATTCTGATTAAAATTATGAAATATCTTTGGGGAGTTTCCCAACGCTGTAACAAGCCGATAAAGCATATCAACTGAGTCACCCACATTTCCATGTGAAGTACCAGCGCTTTAAATTTGGAAGAACATTTGCCAAAGATAATGTCAAATCGAGTCGACATTTCCCGTCGACAGACGACAATCACATTGAAAAA
The DNA here is from genome assembly GCA_963457665.1 of Thysanoteuthis rhombus. Lineage (NCBI taxonomy): Eukaryota > Metazoa > Mollusca > Cephalopoda > Oegopsida > Thysanoteuthidae > Thysanoteuthis > Thysanoteuthis major. Next base: position 2,808,961 of record OY735199.1, on the reverse strand, counting down.
GTTCATGCTGCGATCCGTGAAACTCGTTGCTTGACTCTCCATGGTGTTTCTAATTCGATGCAAATCACCGAAGTTAATGCCACGTGATTATCAGAGAAACATTGCATTAACACAAGTTAGAACTTCAAAAAATAAAATTTCTGACGGAGTTAGACTCAACTCTCATCCCCCAGCTAGTTTACTCTCTTTCTTTTCTCCAAATGGTGTGATCTACCCAGAAAAAGTGAATTTAAACAATGGAAGATATTGGAAAACGTGTACCGTTGGACCTATACACTATCCCTTGAAAAAGCATCAAGAGCAAATTCCAGAATTGGAAAAAAATGTCACTTAAGGTTCTAGGTAAGTGAATGGAATTGTCTTTGGAATTTTTTTCTGTGGACACATTCCAGGCGGAATGGCATCTTGTCTTTCCATTTACAGCATAGCAAGCAATTTAGTTTTTTTAAGAAATACCACAAAAATATTATGTTAGAAAGAACATTGTAGCAGCAAATGATACATTTTCCCACGATGATGGTTATCCGATGTATATTTTCAAGAAAAAAATCTGATTGCTCCAAAATATAAAAGGAGTATTAGATATAATTTGTTACGTATCTTGCTGTAATTATTCATTCGTGCTTTGAAGTTAACTTTGTATAAAGAACTTTATGATGTAAAAGTGTGTGTTGCAATCGTGACATGAATAATCGACACAATCTACACGCAATCAAAAAAATTGAATTCTATTAACAGGTTTCATTGAATACATCATCTTGTAATGTCTCAGAGTTTATTTGGATGAAAATACAAAAAGAAAAAAAATTAGTTGGCAGAAAATACTTTATAATTAAGACAAGTTTTAATCAACGAAAAGAAAAAAACGAACAAAGAAACGTTATTGATTTTAAGCATTTACTGACAATTGAAAACCATCTGCTATCTGAAAGCGGAAGTCGTGGAGTACTGACGTCAAAGTGAAATGAGGAAAGATTTTTATAAAAGAAAAATTTTTGCGCTTGTTCTATACAATGTCCTTGATTGGAAGAGAAAAACAGCCAAATAGCCCAATTAGTTCCCTTGATTCTGCATATTTCGGTTAAATGATTGATGAAAATGAACACAAAATAAGATTCATGAAGCAGGTTTTTATAACTGCAATTAGATCTGACTTACTTTTATTCTGTTGTCTAGGACAGACGGCGTTTATTTCCGTAGAAAAAATGTTTTTTTTGGTCATGTGAATGGGAGTGTGTATGTGTGTGTGTGTGTGTGTATGAGTATATGTGTGTATGTGCGCGTGTGGTTATAGATTTCTATCAGTGTATGAATACATGCAAGTCTGCATTTAGTTCCTGCGAAGCTTGCTAACAAGATAGATACTTGAATAACAAATGAAAAAAGAGGAATGTACATATATAAAGAGAGGGGGAAAGAGAAAGGGAACGTGGTAGTAGGAATATGTGTGCGTGAAAGGGGGGTCCTATCAGTGCATGCATACATGCAAGCCTGCATCTAGTTCCTGTGAAGCTATCTACCTAGATATATACTTAAGTAAAAAAAAAGGCAATATATATATATATATATATATATATATATATATATATATATATATATAGAGAGAGAGAGAGAGAGAGAGAGAGATAGAGAGAGAGAGAGAGAGATAGGGGGGAGGGACAAAAAGGATGAGAGGGGGAAGAAGAGGTAGAGAGGAGGGAAAGGAGAGAGTCAAAGGGAGAGGCCATGGTGCAATAACACCCAGTCATGGAGACATCAAACATAAGACAATTTTCTAGGGAATATCATAAATACATTGATTCATAAATGAGTCCAATTTTCCTGTTGTTTTCTTACATTTCATGGAGACTGTGATATTACATGTAGAGTATATAGTTTCTACATAAAACATTTTGCACGTTTACGGGTGACACGAACATCCAAAGAGCAGGTGTATCAAGAGAGAGATAAAATTGAGAGTAAATTATTTTCACCAAAACTGAGTGTCAGCCTGACCTGGAGGATCGGCCGATTAGACAAAGAAAAGAGAACTTCGGTTTCGATGTATCTTTGCTATTGTCTCTCGGAAGAAATCAAGCGACGTCAATTGCTATACTTTACATCTTCTTGTCAAGTCTGTCGAAGCCTGTAAATCACATTTTCTCAAATCTGCAGGAAATGGAGATCAAGGCTATTCTATTGTTGTCTGACCACCTAAAGTCCGGCATCACAAATGATGAGAACCGATCAAAGATGGTACGTTGGCGTTTTGAATTTGCTATTAATAGATCGGACGATTTAAATACACGCAGATAAGACGGCGCCCGCCAGTGAGGCAGTTGTTAACAAACTTATAGCCGAAACAACATAGTTTCAAAATGACAGAAGCTTTGTTCATGTGAAGTACAACAGAAAAACACTCTGTCAATCAGGAATAATATTTCTAGGAAATGAATTTGATACTAATTTAGAGGACACTTTATACTAATAGTCTTGAATGAGCTCTCCCCTCTCAAAATGAACAAAAACTCTTTACTGTTTTCAAACTCTTGTGTATTGAAATCATCATCAAATATATGGAGCAATTACTCTATATCAATATTTACCTGTGATATTTTGTGGTCTTCATATAGAGTTTCAAAATAACATTGAAATTGCTGTTATGATTAATTACGAATACTGCTAAGAGGAATATGAAACGCACGTTTGAGAACTAATCTTATGGTCTCTCAAAATTTTTATCTAGTTAGATCAAAAGTATTTCAACTTTTTGGTGACAAACAACTCAAGCTTTGCATTCTGGTGACCGTGGCATATTCTTCCCCGAAAATTTGTTGTTAATGTTTCGTTTTTTCTTTTAATATGATGAAACTCAAATGTATATGCTTACATCGAACTTTCTGTTAAATAACTGCATTTTATAACTACATGGTATGCACAAATCAGTTTTCATTTACATTTTAGCTAGAATTCAAAGGTATCAATGCTCTTTCCACACATTGAAAATACCGAAATAATCACCAGTGGTAGCCATTATGAAGTCCATTGTTGGATAAATGCCTTTTCAATCGTATGTCTCTATTTATATAAAATGCTTTTCAATCTATCGCCAAGCACTGTCTCATTTTATTTGGCCTCTAGTTTTATCACCTGACGTAAGTTAATGTGTTCTTAAACTCTTTCTAAGGCTTTAATGTTCATTCTTACGGTATTTTCTAGAATTTAATTACTGAAATATACACTTATCTTTGTTTTTTCCAGCTATCACCCGATATTTTTGGCTTTCTCTATTTAGATCCTTTATATGTTTTGTAAATCCTCTACAGTTTCTTGAAATGATGCAACATCACATTAGTATCTCATATTGCTGAAATATCTTCACGTTTTCCTAGTCTGCTTCCAAGACTTGCTGTAAAGAGTTTATTGATATTATATTCATAGGCTTCACTCCTTCTTTTGGTATCTCTGTAAAGTCTAATAATTGCAGTGCCATTTGCATTTATGTTCTCAATCACTTTTATATGATTCTCATTTATACATTTTTCTTTCATTGAATTGAAGGCTGCATGTGTTCGGTTGAGTCAAAGGCTTTCTCATAACTACAAAGTGTTTTTTTATTCTGATATCTTTTCGATTATATAATCTTTATTTCTCTCTTTGTATGAATATATATATATATATATATATATATTTATTTATATATATATATATATAATACAAATCAAGGATGCAATATAATGTAGCGTAATGCATTATCTGATGTCTGATCGATTACTTTCATAGAGTGCTCGATACATTCAACCTCAAATATTAAGTAAGTTTAGAGTAGAGCCAGAAATAGTGTAATGAGGATCTGCTACGGAATCACGTTTATGTTTCTGCCCTCGTAGGGCTTCTTTGGCTGGATGACTTGGTATATTCCAGAGTTTATGAATTTTTGGAGGGGAGGTGGGATGAGTTTATCTTTTTGTTATTTGATTTGTAGTTTGGGTGTTTCTGCTGGTGGTTATGAGTTACACACAAAGAATATGGTATGAGTGTTAACATTATAAGTAAGAGGTTGTTGGTGTGTGTTATCAGACGGAGTGTGTTATTCTTATCTACATATCTTAGATTTATATCCCCGTGCTTGGATCCCACTCATATGACCCTGCCGGGTTGTATGATTGTTCTGGGTCTGGCCTTCTTTTTCATGTCTAAGGTGATCATGTTGGTTGGCAAGCTCATCCAGATGGCTTCTCGACTGAAATATCTATCTGAATTATCGTTAGTATATCTATCTATCTATCCATCTATCTGCCTGTCTTTCTCTCTCTCTCTCTCTCTCTCTCTCTCTCTCTCTCTCTCTATATATATATATATATATATATATATATATATATATATATATATATATGGATTATTGACCTATGTTTGAGTTTTGAGCAGGGCCTACACTGCTATTTCATTTTTCCGTTTAATAAAACTGTTTTATTTTTTTTTTATTAACATAACAAAGAACTTGAAATTTAATTTAGTCATACACTATTTTTTAATTTTTAATCAGAAAAGGAATATATATGGTATGGCACTGTAAGTTTGAAGGGTGCTTTTGATATTCATATATATTGGACTGCTGAGAGTTTTTCCTTGGTTGATATTTTGGGTTGATGTACGATATTTGATTTGAGATATTTGTTTTGCAGACTGTTTGTTTGCACAATTTCAGCCTTGTATACTTATGCTTTCTTCGTTAGTATTGATTTTGATTACTCCATTGTTGTCTGTTGTGAAGAGTGTATCAAACCTTTCTGTGCAACTAAAGCCAATTTCCAGTTTGTTCCTGTTCAATATTTTACTCAGTGGGTTGCTCAGGAGGAAATGTTTTCTTATCAATTCGATGAATATTTCACATGAGTTACTTTTTACTCGTTTGTCGAATGGTGGTAGATACAAAATGATTTTCACACCAACATTTTGGTGTTTTGGGCTTTTTTTTTGTTTTCGGATTTTACTTTTCTATCATATTCAAAGTTCGTTTTGGTGAAACCACTGTTATTTAAGGCTTTAGAATAGTCATACTTTACAACATACTTCAACTTTATTCCATTTGAGCAGTTATTCAGTAGTCTAGTCTCTATAGATTTAGGGATCTTTTTAGTGATTTACTTTTGGTCGTCAAAGCTGGTGTTGATGTATTTTTGAGTTTTGTGTCCATGTGCAATACTTTGGGCTATGATATTTCTGTATTTGCTTGAAATGTATGAATCAACTATACAAAATTTTGTATATTGAATTAGTTTTGAGTATTCCAAGAAGGTAAAAAAGATCAGTTTAACACAGCTCAGCAGTGAAGTTAGTGAATCGGTGAGGTAATTCGTCTTATGCCAAATAATTGAATTAGTGGGGTATGCTTGAAAATCAACGAAAAACTCGCCATTTAGCTTGGTCGGACACAAGCAATAGTTAGCAGAAAACGTCTTTGTAATGAAATGTCGACGGGAAATATGAGATCCTTTGTGTGTAATCGACCTAACAGAATTCATTAACTCATTTTCTTAACTCCTGTGATCTGCATTGAGTTATCGATCAAACCAAAACGCCTGCCACTCTGTTGATAGAGTTTGTTGGTGGATGCATAATCCCAGTTCTTTACTGTGCCAAAAGTTGAGCTGTCTTTCAATCATTTGATTATCCATTCAGTGTTTCCAAAAAAACCAAAAAAACAACGGCAACAAAAAACGATTCAAAAACTCAACATTTTCTTAAAAGAGGTTTGATGTGGTTCTGACGCTAATTCTCAAGACTGTGGACAAAATGGTATGACCATGAGCTCCGGAATGCACACAAACATGGGAAATCTTCATCCCCTTAGCAGAAGCAGTTGCTCAATCGTTTGGAAATACACAACTTTATTTGAACATCAAAATATGTAAATTTATTTTCTATTGACTCATTTCAGATGAAGAGTATAATTTGAATGCAATTCGAATTAGGGAATAAACAGTCTAATATTTTGGCCAGTCAAAACAACCTCCTGTGTTTCAGGGTATTTCTTCATACTTATGCAAGATTAATAAAACATCGAAAACGCATTCAGAATAACTCTATATTTTATCTGCAAAAATAAAGCATCTTTCCGAATTTGTTAATCCTTATTTACCGAAAACCATTGAAATATCGTGCTACTGATGATTACGATGCTTATAAATGCCAGGATTTTTGTAGCTATATTTTCTTGTTCGTTGATTTAATATCAGTCTTTTTCAGAGTCACTATCATCCAATATGGCTGCAGTTCTGTCGTGGCAGTAGTTTGTCAAGAAGTACTGAAATGTATTGATTTTAAAAGGAAAATGATTACTCTGTGATAAAGGGGGGCAATCTCAAGAAGTACCATATCAAACTTGAACAGCATTCGCACATTAGCCAAAGGCCTTATATTCGGCTACACTGGATTGAAAATTCAAACCAACTATTTACTGACTACGTTTGATATTCTGTTACGTAACAGGAATATTAGTTCTCCAGTCATCATCATATCATATAGGTTGGAATTTGCATAGTTGGTCATATGTACTCCAGCTCATTCTTCAGTTGGTACTGAGGCCAGAAAAAATTAATAATGATCGATAACGTGTTATATATAGATCTTCATAAAAGTCCATCCATCAATATTGGAGGCTTCTATCGGTGTATTTTGTTTCCGTGATCCTATCACGCAAAACAAAATCTATTTACCTGATTTAAAAGATGAAAACTCATGAAATACCCGGTTCTGAAAAATATTATCTGAAGAACTATCATTCTACTTAACCAGAAGTGAAAGAGCCCAACATCCCATTTTCAGCCAATCCCGGCAACTTTGCCAAACATATTGAATTTGCAATGTAGGTTTTTTTTCACAAGGTGAACAATGGATCCAGGGTCGAATTTGATTCCCGAGGTCACTGCAGGTAAAATTAGTTTTGCAGCTTTTTTGATCTGCATTAGCGTCAATAGTAAGTAAGGTTATGATGGTTATCTTGGGCAGAGAAATTGGTACGATAGGTATTGCTGACTTCCTATGTCAAAAGAGGTCACCAGATGTACCACGATTCCAAATAGCTTTTTCGAGTCAAAGAAATGACTGTAAGGACTAAAAATCTTGATTTTTTGTTTTGTTTGCAAAGTATTGTGTAACCACATTTTTAAGTAAAAAACACATCAAATAGATGGAAAAGAAAAAAAATTTCATCCTCACAACTGATCGGATGAGCACTGATGTGTACTCAGACGCCTTGTCAAACTGAAGTATTCCATCATTCGTTTTGTTTACTGCATCAACATTTTTTCTCACCAAATAAAAAACATTTCCTTTGTTGTTACATTTGCTGTTATATGTCCTTTGCTTGTTGTATAGAAAAAACAACATCAATTTATATTGGAAAACCTTTATTTTGCAGTTTCCACTCATTTGATAATAAAAAAAATTCTAAACAGAGATAACTCTATTTATCTGAGAACTTGAAACACTGTCTCAGGGCGTTTCGCTTATGCACATTTTCCTGGCAAAAGGTTTGAGGTGATTGAACTATTTTAAGCTCAGAAACTGGAGTAAGTAAACTAGGTTTGCATTTAAGCCCAAAGTTTTCATGTTCACTAACTAATAATGCTTTTGGGAAGGATATGAATCAATGTATCCTCGCCCTTTCCCATCAATTGCTATTCTGACAAACATATCGTGCCTCAACTTGATGGAGAATGGTTAAGTGAGCATTCGAGCAAAGCACTAATCTACATGTACTTCCCGGTCAGTAATAACTGTAAAACGTTATTGCACGCTTTCTCACTCTTGACAGGAATCGACATAACATGTTTCTAGCCATTAGCCGATTGGTTTTACTAGCTATCACTTTTTGTCTCTTCGCCATTGAGTGACTCCGTGAAGACACTTTCCATGGTATGAGCTTTTGAACTTTGCAAAATGTTATCAGATTTATCTATTTCTCTTCACATATTTCAATGTGCTGTATATGCCAATTTATAAAACAAGCCTTTGATTAAGCAAAGAGCGATGGGAATATCAATGTGTCAAATCTGCTGATATTTGGAGTTGGAAACCGTCTAAGAAAGCTCAGTTGTGATAAGGTATTAGTTCACCAAACACTTTTGTAGACTGTATGTCTTATATTCAGGCATAAACAGTAAGTGAAGAGAATACTTCAATGCATAGATGCATGCAAGTGCATATACATGTATGTACTCGAACATAGCCTGGATTTTGTAGGTTTTCTGTGATTTCAGCACTTCTGAATTGGGAATTTCCAAATCACTGTACAAGCTAAGACAATCCAAGCAGCATCCTGCAGCGAATGCGAGAGTAAGAGACACGAAACATTCCTCAAACGCGATGAATAAATTATACTAATTTTGGCTGGTTTTAGTACATTTCATGAAATTGTTCCATACACAATGCAAAATATTGATTGCTTGGAGTCTGTTCACTGCGCTTGACTGCCTGCAGCAGGGTTGTTCTAAGTGAATTCACTCTAAGTGTATTTAACCATTCAAAAGCCTTTCAATCATTGTGATTTGGTTAGTATGCATTTGAAAAGATTTTAGAATAATCATTAGAATCCTATTCAATGCAAAATCCGTTTAAATTTTACATTCTTACTTTGAAAATACAAATTATGAAGTTAATCGTTCCAAATGAATTTGAAGCTCAGATCATTTTAACAGAGTTATTGGACGGTGGGATATATTCTAAATACATTTTAAAATAATAAAAAGGATGATATTGTAAAAGTGTGGTCAAGTATTCATGGGACTGAACCAGAGAAGGGAAAGAAATGGCAAGAGTGTCAGTGGATCCTCAGAGAGAAATTAAAATGGGAAAATCTTATTTTGGATACTGACAATTTCCGATATATATATTCTTGCTCAGGAAAACTGATTTCTGGATAGCCTTATAGACAAGGAACGTTGCTTCAGATGTACATCAGTTCTCTTGGATTTTTCTAAATGAAAAACAAACGGAAATCGTCAGAGAGCGGAGAGGGAGGGCAATGGAATCCCAACGTCAAGCATTTTTCGTTTTGTTCTCTTGAGAATCTTTCAAGTATTTCTGTTGAAAATAACTAACATATTCTTTTGATTCCTAGGGTGTCCGGCTTCATTGTATCCACGAAGATGTCTTTTAATCACAATACTACTTAGTGAGTTTGCTGTGGTTAGCTGAAAGAATTGAATATTATCACTATTTATTGCTGGAGGATAATCACTTCATTTCCAAATAAAGGGGGGCATTAATTGCATTAAAAATGTTTAATACCACGTGATATAATAAGATGTTGCAATTTATTGCTTTAGGGGGGGATTGTCAAAACACGTGAATAACTTAAACCAAGTAACAGTGATTAAACAAGTCTCCAAATAAAATTCAAGGCAGTTTACCGTACATAATCGAAGTTCTTTTGAAACATTCCATGGTGAAGGTGAACCCCTCAAAATCCGGCGAAAAGCAGATAAATGAATGAGAAACTGATCCCCTAGTAGTGAAACGATGATTAATGTATCCAATTTTTCAAAAAGTGAACGTAAATGCAACCAAACACCAACTGAGGGTCTATTCGACGTAAGTTCTCAATCAAAATTTTGCTCTCACATATTAGGTGATTAGAAAAAAAAATCATTTCGAAGAAGTACATGTTTAAATCATCAGCATTCTACTACCATTGGTTCGGTCTGTATGCGTGACACAGACAAAGCTAGATAGATAGCCAGCCATAAACACCTAAAGACTGAGGAAACCTGTTGACCGTTTTACTGACTGTTGGTTGGTGTTTTCTATGTTTGATAGTGCCATCAATGTTTAACAGAACAAATGGGACTGATATGCTGAAAAAAAAAACTATTAGTTCCATTGAAGGTTTTTTTAGAAGTTAAAACATGGGCACTTTTCTTTCAAACTCATTTGCGCGAATCCCCCGTTGAATACAAAATGTAACCCCAGATTACAGATCACAATCCCCTCTGCTACTCAATATATTGGATAATGTCGCAAGAATCAAAGTATGAATCGACATATCTTTTAGTTGATAGGCTTCCAATTGAATAGATTTTTAAGGGGAAAACTAGTGAATTCTAGCCATGTCAAAGATACGCCACCTATACATAAGACATTTCTATCATTAGTATCTTTAAAAATGCCTGACACTTTTGGGTCTCGTCGAATCGATGGTTGATTTCATAAGCAATGCACTTTTAAAGCAGGAAAACATTTTATATATATATAGATAATAGTATAGATAAAGTATACAAAATGTAAGTGAACTAAATAGAATTATACAATTGCACACAATGTGCAACAAAATGTTATAAAGAGCGAAACGCATATACTCACAATCGTTTACCTATTCCAACAATCAGATACATTTCCCCATAGATTTTGAGAACATAAAGTTAGCCAGAGAATAATTTTCTTTTCTTACTTTGTATATTAAAACTCCAGATAAATATTGTGGGGAATCTTTTTGAGACAACATCCGAAATATTCTCTTAATTTCATATAGATGCAGGATATAATGACTTGCTGTGTTGCATACTAGGTAGAATTATCAATGATGATACAAACCATTGTGTCTTAATTCTACCAAGATGAGTGAAAATCATTTCCTAAAAATCAAAAGGCATTTGATACGAAATAAAGTAAAATAATCTAAAAGATTCATCAAAATGATTTTCTGAAATCGTTGATACCAACAGAAGGAATAAAATCTGCATCACTAAATAGGTTGAATGTTGTGGTAAAGGTTGTTGTTGTTGTTGTTGTTTCTTCTTCTTCTTCTTCTTCTTCTTCTTCTTCTTCTTCTTCTTCTTCTTCTTCTTCTTCTCCTTCTTCTTCTTCTTCTTCTTCTTCTTCTTCTTCTTCTTCTCCTTCTTCTTCTATTTCTTCTTCTTCTTCTTCTCCTTCTTCTTCTTCTTCTTCTTCTCCTTCTTCTTCTTCTTCTTCTTCTTCTTCTTCTTCTTCTTCTTCTTCTTCACATCAGTTGCCCGGTGGTTGTGGCTGAGGCTGAGTGACAGTAGGTCTCCCCAGGTCTCCAGTCTTTCTCTCATATCTCCCTCGCCTATCACAGCAGCACTGTGGTTTGTACCACACCGATTGTGCTGTCTGTAACGTTGTGTGATTTTGTTATTTTTCTCCTCCCTATCTCCTCTTCTCTCAGCTAGGCCACTGCTTAAGTTTGAGTCATAGATCACATATTTCTAGCACTTTCCTCAGTATTCGTGCAGTCCCAAGCAGTGCTGTGGTCTGTTTAATTTCGATCTTTCATTTTTATCCGTGGTTCTTCCAATTCTACTTTCAGGTCCCTTGGTACGGTTCCAAGCGCACCTACTATAAGCAGTACTATCTTGATTTTCACGCTCCACACCCTCTTCAGCGCCCTTTATTTATGAACTTCTCTATCACAGTTTTATGATTAGTTGTGAAAAGATATATTTTTCCATCAGTTTGATACCGGAATGATTTTCATATTTTGATCACATTTGATTTATATTCATGTGAAAAACTATTTATTTCGTTGTATATCTAGTGAGGGAATTAGGATTCCAACATACAAAGGTAAAGCTCTGCTTTGTATGTATAATTTATTAGGCAGTTTCTCCAATCGCTGTGGATTTGCCAAGAACGTGTTGTGGTTGCCATTCAGTATGTATCAGATCCGACTTCCATGTGGGAAATATAAATATTTTGTTATGAATAACAACTTCACAACCTGGTGGAAATTATTCAAATTTATTGATTTTATTCTGTGGTATTCAAGGGATGTATCTGGTAATCTAAACAAAAAAAATACACTTCATATAAATGCAAAGAGTCATTCATTAGCAAATTGTTTGTTAAAATTGTGCTTAAAAACATTGGACTGTCGTCAAAATTGGTGTTTATTGCATCATTATTATACTTACGTACACACTCATCCAAGTATGAGGTAAAGAGAATGGGAGTCACAAAATTCCCCCCCCCCCCGGTTTTGGGAAAAAAGTGCAAAAATTTGAGCAAATCAATGTTATTCGGACAACTTTAAATATATTTTCGGGCAATTAAAGTCCTCTGCAGCCCTTTACCGAAAGGCTCCCATTCGCTTATGCATATCTATGCACATGGTGGTAGTGATATGATAAGAATTTTGAGGTGCCATTGTATAAATTTGTTATCATGCCATGTTCGTCCTTCGTGAGTAAAGATGAACATAGCTTTGTGTACTGTAGCAACACCAGTTCACCTTAGGACAGGAAGACATAATGCGCTTTACATGGATTGAATTAAAGAAAAGGTATAGAGTTTTGTAATCCATTCTTTTGTCCCTGTCAACATGGGTTCAGCTGCAGGTATTGCAACTTCTGAGTACAGACTGGGACGGTGTAGGCACTCTCCAGATCTCATCGCACATCAGAGTTGGCCGTTCTTTTGACTCCACAGCCAATTTTGAGGGGTAAGAGATGGATTCATGCCTTTGCCAAAGAACTTTAGCATCAAGTGGATTCAGATTGTCTCAGCCGGAATTCGAACTCGGCCCTCCAATTCCATTTTGTGTTATGATTTGACAAATTGAAAAAAAAGAGATTTTCATAATTTCATTTTCAATAACACATTTCATTGACTAACAACGTCGTCAGATTTTGATGTTCATCTTCGTCATGGAGATCATGTAACGCATTGTGCTTTCTGACAGTTGTATATATATATATATATATATATATATATATATATATATATATATATATATATATATATATATATATATATATATATATATATATGAATATATATTTCTATATATATATGTATATATATATGTATATATATGTATATATATATATGTATATATACATATATATATATATATATACATATATACATATATATGTATATATATATATGTATATATATATATATGTATATATACATGTATATATATATATACATATATATATGTATATATGTATGTATATGTATATATACATATATATATATGTATATATATATGTATATATATATGTGTATATACTTATATATACATATATACATATATATATGTATATGTGTGTGTGTGTGTATATATATATATATATATATATATATATATATATATATATATACTGGAGGATCCGATTTATCAATCCCAAAAACAACAGTGTAAACAGCTTCGTGCTTCACACCAACTCTCCGTTCCATTCTGATCCACTGGCCCCAGTGCTTCCATACTTTCTCCAGCACAAAGTGCAACATGCCAAAGACCACAATTAATCGGCATCCAGCAACAACAACTAATGAAACGGGAACTTGATGAAGTGCCTAAACATCAACATCAGGATCTAAAAATCTAAAGATCTAAAAACACGGTGACCAGACTCAGCATGAAAGAGTACATGGAATCCTTGTGAACTACCCTGGGAATTTGGCGACACAGTCTTTATAACCATTAAACATATACTGCAAAACTGTCGGTTTTGACTGCAAACAATGTCGGTTTAACTCTATGCTCTAGCTTGCAAGCAGAGGACTAGCAAGAATATTCGTCGATAGAATGCTTACTCAATTTACCAGGGACTACTTCCCTGGGAGTTGAAAGTGGTTTCAGAGATAACCGGGGGCCCTGATACAGACTCTGCCCTAACATAATAACGTAAACATCAAAGGATCATTCGTCAATTTGGTCGACTGGACGGAAGCGTCCAATAATATATGGAGATCGGCTGCAGAAATACAGCAGGATTAGATCCTCTTTTCATTTCGGTAAATCAGAACACAATGGATAACAGTGATTCAGTGACATGACTTTCCTTAGAATACAGAGACAAAGTGATTAAATAAAATCAATAAACTGTATTATTTTTACTTGTTTGTTTCAATCTTAACAATGCCGAGAATCTCCGGCGAAAAGCCCTGGAATTTCGTTTGCCTTCGTACTTTGCAGATGTTTTCATCCAATAATGCAAATTGCATTAATCATTCTTCACTGCTGAGTGCATCTTCGAACTCTCTATTCAATAAATTTCTCACATCTTAATTTGATCAACTGGCAATAGAGTAATTTGACATGGTTATTGTCTTGAAAGTTTAATAATTGCATTGTTAAATTTGATAATCAACTGAACTGTCAGTTATTAAAGTATTTATTGTAACTTCTATGTGAGTGAATCAGATATTGCCAGCTATTAGGAATATGCTGTTATACTTACTTTAGCTTTTGAATTCAATAATAAAAACTTTCTGCCTGAAGCATATAAAGATTAAAAAAAGGTTGGTTTAATATTTTTCGAAAAGATGGAGAAAGCTAAAAAGCTGAGTTTAATTGTTGCAAATTCCTCCAGCAGAGTAGGTATTATTACTAACTATACAGGAACAATGCAAGTGTATTTCTTTCTTTGTGGTTCTATTGTGACATGAAAATATAATTCAGATTTTTTTTTCTGTGGTATAGTCGGAAAAATGTATTAGTATTCAACAGGACTTTTCCTACACAATTTATGTGTGCTGATTGAATTTTCCAATTGTTCATTCACATGCATCGAGTCAAACCAATTTTCATCACGCATCACCAACGGATGTCATAGAATAAAAATATTGCATGCATTCATGCAAATATATCAGTTCAAGATTTATCAAAGTAAGGTCGGTTTGATTTCAGCTAAAACGTATCTCCAAAATCTTTTTTGTGTTTCAAAACTGGAAAATATGCATAACAATGAGGGGAGGATATTCACCCGACAGAAACTGCAGAATTAAGCGACCAAAACCTTCTGATGAAGGTAGCAACAAAACTCTAGAAACCATTGCAAATATCCATCAAGATTTCATAAGCTTTTATCTATAATCTTAAGGTAATTATCATGCACATATCTATTGAATATAAACTCAATTATGACGTAGGATGTATTTGGAGTGGAGAGCAGACATTACTCATCGGGGAAAACATACAGCAAGAAAAATGAAACATTTGAATCCTTTTGTGATGGAGGAAAGGAAAGAATTTGAAAAGAGTTTTAAAGATATTATTTCTTAGAAATTGCCGATGATCTTTCCTGCAAAAAAAAGTGATGCATAATAATCTGGATTCATGGAAAACTTTCGAATTAATAATCAAACATGACAGCATTTAACTTTGATGCCCTTGGTAAAAATGCTTATCTCAAAATATGCATTCATACAATAAGATAGTTTGTAAATAATGAAGATTTGCTTAACCCTTTTTCTCACAGGGTACCCCACTGAGAATTGCAGTTACCAATAAAAATAATGATTTTAGTCTTTGAATATTTTATCCAATATGTTTATTGGTTATAATTTCAAAGACATTCATGATTTTTCATACTCAAAAACGAATTTCAAGAGCTTAACAATAAGTAACTTTTCGAATTTCAAATTACGATGCTTAAAACAGCTATCAATATCGTATCATATTTTTAAAGTACCTAACAAAGCCTAAGCTTGTCGGATTTGTTATCAATTTCGTTTACATTCTCTACATCCATTTCAACATAAGTTCAATTCTACTTTTAGCGTTCGGGCAATATTTTATATAAGGGGAAAAAAAGGTTTGTGGTGGAAAAACTGCAATGTATTAGAATCAAGAATGTCGGTCATTGGAGAAGCAACCTGAAAACATTAGTTGAATTTAATATCAACTGACGCATTTTTCAGAGAGCGAGTATTTCCAGCTAGTCTATATATTTGCAAAATCATCGAATGCCAAGCCAAAATGATGCTTCTACAGGTAACCTCTGTAACATATGGTTGGCTATGGTGAAAAAGAAGGGTTGTAAATGTTTAAATAGGAAAAAAAGGAATTATTAGAGTAATAAGCTAGGAAGAAAGTCACCAAAACACGTGAGAAGGACGGGCTGGGAGCAATAACCTAAAATCGCCGTCATGAATTTAGACTAGATGTTCCCAGCCCAGGGTCTGCAGACCCTAGGGTGTGGAAAGAGGGGAGATCTACAAAGATGTCTAATGGAGTTTGTTGATCTGTGGAGATTTCTCAGAAGCTTGGATTTCCGCAAACTTGTCGAGTTGGCACACCTTCCAAAAGCTCATGGTCCATGGGAAAATCCATTAAAAAAGAAGTTGGGGACTGCTAATCAAGGCTATGATTCTAGCAAGTACAGTGAGCCTATACAAATGGAGATCTAGGTGCTGTAAGCCCCTGATAAAATCTGTATATTTGACGAATTACGGAATTATTTGAAGCCATATAAAATGAGTATTAAAACAATTTCTGAAGTCTATATCGAGGGCTCCAGCCAACAGGGTTCCGAAATCACAAAAATAGCCTAATTCTGATGAAACTTCAAAAAATTTTGTGCCCCCAACGAAATGATAAAATAAACATATCCATAGCCAAAGAAAGCTGTTTCCAGTTTGATTCTACTTTTGGATCCTTTTAGACTTTGGTTTTGGTAAAATTCTTATTTAGATTTTATTGTAACTAACCATCTTCCGCCCCTGCAACAACCACTCCAAATATATTTTCAACAAATCTTATAATTCTGATATATTTAAACTGGCTTGAAATCCCACTCAATAGTATATTCAGTATTAGTAACGTGTGCCTCCAACTTTCGATGTAAAGCAAATGCGTCGATAAAAACATTTGAAACTTGTAAATCGATCAATATTATCATCATAGCTTCTTTGTTTTTATTGAGAAAACAGATTGTTAAACATTGTCATATAAAACATTATTTGTGTAAACGATATAAACTCCCCGATGGTTGTGTTTGAAATTGTGTTGCACTTAGGAGACCGATTAGAATTTGTAGAGGCAAGAATCAGCTAAAATACACTTAGATTCGTAAATGTACTATAAATTAACTGAGCAGATTTCGATAAATATTTCGGAAACCATTTTCGAATATTTCATTTTGATGTAAACAGTATTCTAAGAAAAAAAAATGGAATTCTTTTAAATCAATCCACCCAACTCACACGTGACTTAAAAAAAATTATGAAATTCCAATAGAATACTTTTTGGTCGAAATAATATTTACATCTGTACCAAGAAAAGTCTCAGGAGAAATAAAATCAGGTGAAATTTTATTCAAAATAGCAGAATATTTTTAAAAAAAGTAGATTGGACTACTTGCTTTCTCAGTGATATATTGTGTACACTTATTGATCTCAAAAACAGACTCTGCAGCAAATATTTAGAAACATATTCCAATTAAATTAATATGATTTATGTTCTTTAGATGATTCTGAAACATCGTTATTAAGTAGGAACGGAATTTTAATTACCAGAAAAAATGGGCATGTCTAAAATTTGAGAAGATAATTTTTAAATATTGTGTCTTTTTTTTGCTATATCACATATGATACACTTCATCAAGTATGGTAGCGCATAATTGAGAAAGTTTAATCACATTCCTTTGGATTTATCTGTAAGCGTTGGAAGGAGTAGCCACCGCAAATTTGATTAAGAGTGGTTATTTCCAGTCATAAATTAAAACTAAAAACCTCACACGCAACAATGGTGGATATGGTGGAAGGAATATAGAAACTCGGTTACTTAACTTTTGAACTGTGTTCAAACAACACTCCTAGTAAATCTATGGAGAGTAAACAATATTCGCTCGAAATCCAGTCAATTAATCATTGAGTTGACGAATCTTCTTCGAAACGAATTTCTCAGCACTCAATTCTATTTTTGAAATGATTTTTAAAAATCTTCTTCTTTTTTTCTCCTAATGACAGAGCAATCAATTACAGAATAATCAATGTCAATCGACATAAACCAGGACGCAGCCACAATTCTTTTGAGAACACTGTGAGGATACAATGACAAACTTCATGATATTTCACAATTATAATCAAAATTAAAGCTCAAGATAAGATATTGAATAATTGCTATATGTTTCAAAGGAGGGTCAAAATTAGAGTTATTACCCACCTTCAAGTTAGATAGACTGAACTGTTGAACAGTCTCTATATACATATTAATACATATATGTACTTACAGACACACACACATATATATATATATGTATGTATGTATGTATGTATGTATGTATGTATGTGTGTGTGCGTGCGTGCGTGTTATCGTTGTTGTGTGTGCATGTGGTTTACAATACAAAGACTATAAAGTCATACAAAGGCTTTTTCATTTTTAGATGCACCTATACATCAAATTTCAACACAAAAAAGAATTTAAAAGCCTTTGTTTATCGATGCATGAAGGGTTTCATTCTAGAATGAATATTCTCAGTTTATGAAATATCAGTTTTAGTCTTCATTTGTTTGGAAATAATTAATTGGATGCAAAAAAGAATGGCCCCTATCATTGTTGATTTGTCGCCGTCAGTAATACATAAGTGTTATTAACCAATCGTGTTATTAACTTTGTGCAGTGGTTCTAAAACTTCATTGTATCCTGGCATCCGACGAAATATGTTTAATTTATGAGCACATCAACTATGAAAATGAAAAAAATTAGATCATATTATCCTTGTATTCCATAAACAGAACTTTACATCAAGATTTTGATAAACGCAATTATAATTGCCTTCGTTTTCCCTCAATAAAAAGTTTAAGAGCTAACGCAATCCAGATTGACAACCCTATGGTGAAAGCAGGACTGGCATGATTCAGGCACAAGGCACATTCAGGGCTCTAAATATATCTGTCAGTATTTGGAAAAATTCCTGCAACACCCTTGGGAGATAGCTGCTGCACACTTTCGTGTCGCGGCCAGCAATTTGAGAACCGTTAGCCTACTGAGTGACGCCAGTAAGCACAGGCCCACAAATTCACTGGCCACCCGGGATTTTGTACCGTTGTCTGGCAGCTCAATCTTACCCTGGAGGCGAGTGATGTATCATTTACTATCAGAATTGCATAAATTTTTCCAGTTGATTCAGGAAGAACGAACGGTTCGATTAAATAAAGAAGCCGATTTGTTTATCTAAGAATAGTTCAACATATCTCAATGTTGTTGTCAAACTAACGTTGTTAAAAATTCTATAAAGAGATGTACTGCTATACTGTCAAGATGACTCTGGAAAGCAAGAGAACAAACGCATGAAATAACTTATCCATGTGACATTTTGAAAGAACATTTTGGTTTGTCATCAAGTTGCCTTTCTGATGAAATTACTGCGATTTTCCTGTTCTTCAATGGGAAGTTTCCAATAATCTGATGTTGGAGAATCTAAATAGGAAAGACGCTAATTGTATTGCTTTCCTTATTGCTGATTCAATAATGTGCGACTAAGAAATTGAATTATTTCCCAGTATTCTTCAGCAATCTAATAACACGGCGTATGTGATGGTTTATATGTAGACGTTCTTTTTCTTTTATAATAGACCGCATCTTAAACATGTTTTCTTATTTTCAGTCGACGACATCCACTTCTTCTATTTCAGAAGCAGCGTATAGTACCGCTCGGTTAAAACTGAAATATTGGACAAATACAGAAGAATGGCTACTACTATGAAAGAGTGGAAGTTTATAGAAAGAAGAAATTTTCTGCATCAAACAATTTTTATGTAGTAACTCCTCGAAAATAAAAGGAAACACCTGTATATCTTTATTTCCTAGGGATGGCTACACGATAATAGTATATATGCCATTTGGTATTAAGATCATACTCTGATCGTAGAGTCTAGTTGGAAAGATTGGAACAATAGCCATGAGGGCTTTAGTACAAATCGTAGATGAAGCAGGCGGTACATATTTGTGTTTAATATGAATACATTACATTTTTTGAAACGGGTTTATAGAAATATGTAATAATCACGGGCGATGAAGATTCACTATATGAATTCAATAAATTTAGATATTTGTCCTGTGAAGTTTCATTTAGGATCTGATAATTTTGAGATTTTTAAACCTAAAATCATATGGTGCGTAAATTTGCGAGCATAGATAACTTAACCACATGCTGATCATAGAATATGTACAACTGGCATCTGATTATGTGAAGGGTAACTAAATGTCATGTCAATTTTGGCATTTCCATAAAAGGATATTTTTGGCATTCATATAACATCTAGAAGATGGCAATCTTTACTTTTAGGAACTTGGTTCTACCTTTTCCCCGAGCAACTTCAGGTACCTCAGCTAGTTTTCTATTAATTTCATTTATACTGAGAAAATTCAATTATCATATGTTCGACATCGGTGAACCGAGTGAACTCCAAGATATAAACTGTGGTGAAGATATCAAAAGCTGAATAATTAAATTGATCAAAATATGACCATTATCCAAAAAAGCACCACCGTGTCTAATTATTGGTGACTGAACACTGGCTGACGACATGTGTTACAATAAATCATTTGGCAGTAAAAACTGATTTCTAATCTAGAAAAACATTTGGTTTAGTTTCAAATTATTTTCCTTATAATTCCCATTACAAACAAGATAGGCAGATATAACTATTGGAAAATAATAGAAGAGATATTATTAAATTGTTTTTTCTTTGAGTGGGTGGGCAAAAACCCAGAATTTGACTAGGATTGCACTGAAGTTTCAGAAGGAAAAAAATAAAAAATAAAAAACTTTGACTCACTTCTTAACTCAAAAGTATCTGGATGTCACTTGAAATTAATAAAAGCTCCCTGGTTCTTCCTTATAAGTGACATCCCGTAGAGAAGAAATGTCTGAGTCGCCAACGCAGCTATCAGTGAGAATTTCCCAAGTATTTTCAAGATAAGTGATGTAGACTGTTTCGGTTGAAACAAGACAGTAGAGGACAGCTATTCTTTTGACCTTCTCCCTTAAGTACTTTACAGCATGAATTTTTTACTAAAAATCTACCCGAGAAGAAAAAAAGTTTCAAGTTTCGAATCAAAAGTTTATTTACAAGAGTAAAACTTAAAACAACAAATATGGTTTAAATATCAGCTTCCTCACTGAGTACATGTATATCTTTAGGGCATGTCATCAATTTTTCACAGATTTACATCATTTTCAAGACTCATTTTATATAAACAAAACTTATTTTGTATGTATGTTTCGGAGATGTACATACAGCCGTACATAAATCATCCTTCTTTCAGCTAGCCCGTAAATCTCTAGGAACATTTCTGTAAAAATATCCCGCTTTTACTTCAGATGATCAATAAGTCTGTCGAGAATAACAGCTGCGTAGAGATTTTATGATAATTCTATACATTGCCCGTGGTTGAAGTATTGACTGCCGATAAATTTTCTTCTTGGTTGAGAATTTTTAAAAGTAAACTTGATAAGAAACAGAAAAATATTCACTTCGGGTATCGCAGAATATGCTGACACTCTGGCAGCAAGTCCAAGTCTCACAAATGGTGTAAATCTCTTTTGCTTAAAAATCCCATTTCGAAAGCCCAACTTTTATTTATACTACTGTTTGTGACCGTAACGAAAGTGCTATGGGTCGCTTATCTAGATTGGATTTTGATTGTTGTCATTTTCAAATTTGGAACATTGAAAAATCATTTCGATTGGCAACACAAGACTTTGAAAAATGTATTTTCAACTAGTCATCAACCTTCATGCTGTTCGACTATCTTGAGGAATTGTGATGTAAAAAAAAATGTTTTTGATTCATGAGTTGTTGTTAGTTGTTAATGCTCTCATTCCGTAAGCCATACAAATAATTTAACTTGATGTAAAGTCAGTCTTGTCTAACGGGCAGTAACACCAAGCAGGATCTGTATATGAGTACATTGAAGGCAAATACTCATCTTTTGACATTTGATTAATTTTTATCATGTATTTTGCAACTCTTAAACTGAACCGTTGGGGAAACAATTCAAAGTGAAATTTATTTTTGGCTGTTACCACCCAAGTTCTGTTCACAGTATATCAGACCTCTAGGTTATGAATTTACCATTAAACCACGCCACACAAGTCGTATCTATGTTCAAACTTCATGAACATATTTGTCTGGATACTTCATTCCTGGTATTATCATCTTTCTTTCCAATAAGTTTTTCCACCAGTAACAGAAGACTTTCGTTGGACATCAAGCAGCAACAAGTTTCCCCAAAACGCCATCAGTCTTCAAGATGTTTACATAAATTGTATTGTCTGGACAGTCTCGATTCTACAGTTAGCATTCGATGTTTTATTTATTCATCCATCAATCTAACTATCTATCTATCTATCAATCAATATACCTATCAATTATTAGCCTTTATATAATTGGATCTTATATCGTTGTTCTTCGCTGTCATTATTTGCTATTCTGTTTGTCCCTTTAGATTCCCCTTTGTAAGCACGCCCATCTTGTCTCCCAGAATAACTGTTCAGTTATTTTTTTCTCCTCATTTTAGATCTTATTTTCATGATTTTTACTTTTGCATTTGTCCCCCGTTTACGTCAATCAGGCAGAATGCATTGGGAATGAAGTTTAGGAAACGTTTGGTTATTGAGACAGTTCTGTTAAAATCTACATTTCCAATAAGTATTCTGCAAAATATTTACAATTTGCTATATATACGTATATATATATATATATATATATATATATATATATATATATATATATATATATATATATATATATATGAAGAACTCATCTAATTGTCTGAATTTTATCATGTCTGAATCCATTGGATTAATAGATGAAGAAAATTAAAGTTAGATAGATTTGGACATACTTAGTTGATCTATTTTTGTGATGGTCAGCGTAAGGTTTCGATTTATGATGATAGGGGAGTCAGTTTTCAGGTACAGATAACTCGATAATCAGAAGTTCTAAAGGTACAAGAATAATGGTAATAGGTGCTTAGTGTATTGATTTTAGCAAAGCATTTATTTTGAATGACAAAATTTGAGCCAGCAACGAACCAATTTCACAGATAACTGTGCTCTATTTCAAAGCATTCTGTCGTGAATGGAACTGTTGATGGATATAGTGAAGCCTCTTTCAAAACCATTTATTCATTAAGCGATGGCATTTAATAAGAAGGTGAAAGAGCAAAGTGGGTATCACAATTGTTGCATCACTCGTCCATTGTTTCTTATGCTAACAATGTGGTGAAATAGATTCAATACGTGACATTCTTCTCTGAGAAAAAACAATGCCATTACGAACTTCAATAGCAACAGCACTACACACAACAACATCAGCAACAAAAACAATAATAATAATAATAATAATAATAATAATAATAATAATAATAATAATAATAATAATGATAATAATAATGATAATAATAATAATAATATCAATAATAATGATAATAATGATGATGATGATGATGGTGATACATTGAAAATTATTTTCGTAGATGATGATGATAAAAAAAGGAAAAAAGCTCTCCGATTATTCAACAAGGTACCAGTTGATTTGTCGATAACGTAGAAATACAGGAAATAACTTTCACCACCGCTACATTCATCACTAGAACATTTTGCCAATGTTAATGTATGTACCGCATTTAGCACACATCACTTCAAGTATAAGTACGTTTATAATAATAATAATAATAATAATAATAATAATAATAATAATAATAATAATAATAATAGTGATGATGATGATAAATTGAAAATTATTCTTGTATATAACTGTTGATATTTAGTCCGTTCCTTGAATGAATAGATGATAAACTAAAGCATTTGAATGTCGAGAAAATAGTCACATGACAGGAAAGACAAAAATAATAATCGACGGACCCAACAAAAAATGTGAGTTCAAAAAAAAAAAACTCAACAAGACACAAACGTTCAGTGAACGAAACATATACTAAACTTAAATCAAAGAAAACATTTTTTTCTTAAGAACAGATATTGGTCATGTAACGCCAAGTGTGGGTAGGTAAATTCAGTAAGCTTAGTTTAGGCTATGAAAGTCACATGAAATATTGCCTTAGAGCCTTTGGAACTGAGCAATAGCATAATCATCGGCTGTTATAAGTCCATTGCTGACCAAAGGCCTTCCCCGTCTCCTTACGTACAAGTAGCACCTCGATTTTCATTCTGATTGGATTGTTTACATTGCACGAGTCTTTTAAGGGAATGTCTTCTTTATTGATTTTTTTTGCGTACATCACGATCACGTCATCATTATCAGTCTTTTAGCGTCCGTCGTTGGACATAGACCTTCCCTAGGATATGCCACACTTCTCTATCATGGGCGTCACGGAGCCAGTACTTCCTGAACTTGTCTAGCTCGTCTCTCCATCTAACATTTTGCCGGCCTCGGTTGCGCATGTGGTCTCGGGGAATCCATGTTGTGAGTTGTCCATCGATTGTCTGCCATTCTTGCAACGTGGCCAGCCCACCGCCATTTGAGATTTTTTATGGATTCTATGATGTCTCTAACTCATGTCTTTTCCCGGGTGTACTGTGCTGTTTTGTGGTCTCTCCATGTGAGGCCCAGCATCATTCTTTCATGTGCACGTTGCATAGTTCTCAGCTTACGGGTCTGTCTCTTGGTTAAGTTCCATAACGTTCTTTTATGAACCAGCACATTAAAAAAATCATGTATCGTAATTTCTGTGTTAAAATGACTTTTAGAACTAGACGTGATAGTGACGCGTGCAAAAGAAAATATTTTGAGAGAAAAAAAAAATAAACGATCGATTCGTTGGTGTTTACTTACTTTACAAAGGATATCATTAAGACAGTCACTTTACTTGTACGGAAAAATCGGAATCGGTGAAACTGTTGCAAATTTATTGATAATCATATAAAGAAGTATTTTAGTCAAAATATCATTTACTGGTGTAAACAGTAAGATTTAATTTAGAGCTCATTGATATCAAGATTATTATCATTCTTTTTAGAACTACGGATCTCTGGAGATATCATGTGAACAATAGGGGAACTTTTGACGATATTTTGTGGTTGCCAACAGCTAGTGAGGACGTAAAGAAGATAATTTTGCATGGAGTCGAACGAAAACTTCCTGACTCCTTTTGTAGCTTTAGGGGATCCTTTCCCAAACTTTCATCGGAATGCATTCACACCTTTTGGAGTTATGATGTCAAAATTTTCAGTATTTTTTTTCTGATTGACAACAGTTAGCTGACACATATAGGAATAATTGTCCATTAATCAGCTCAAGATTTCTCATTTTGCAGCTTATTTCATCAAAATTCATTGATAACTTTGAAAGAAATTTTGAAGACAGACACCGAAGTCTGGAAATAGTATGTGTGCATGTATAACAGAACCTCAACGTGCGACAGATAATTCTGCATGGTCCGCCTCAACTTCTGATCTCAACATACATAACTTATTGTTCACTATTGTATTTTGGGAATTATCATGTGAACAAGTGTTTTCGTTGTTTGGACGCCGTTTTAAGATGTAGGTTAAAAAGTCATGGTATCTTGCACTGAACTGCCAGCCTGTATAGGCAATCATATCAGAATAGCTCCTCTTCACAAGGAATATTACAAAAATCATTACAAGACTTTGCTACCTCAGGTAGTACAAATAAGACACTTTCTATTCAGTGATATGGAATGTGGACATAATTAGAATGTACTTAGCTAGAACTTAGGAGGGATATTTGTGCATGAATTCTCTTTGAACTTTCCTGACTTCTTCCTTAGCCTATCACCAACCCTTACATAGTTCAGAAGTTTGGAGGATATTTTATGGTTGTTGACATTTTGCCCAGAAGTATGGAATATAATTATACATTAAACTGCTCCAAGATTGAATCACTTCTTTGTAGTCTATTGTTCACCCTTCAACGAAATTGCATTGGAATTTGTTGAGACCTAATGGAGATATAGAGGGAACAGTCATTACCATTTACATAAATGTATGAGATAAATGAAAATATATCTGAGTCAGAATAGAATTTTTTGACTCCCCCCCCCTAAAAACAACAACTCTATCTCACTCCATTGCGTACCCTCCCACGTGATTTCATTCAGCATCATCAAGTACTTTGGGGGATATTTTATGGACAGACGGAAAGACTGACGAGTAACGATATTTAGTTGTATGGCTATATGACTATGGCGCCAAATGGATAATTAGGCATGCATTCGCACCGAAAATCAATCACTCCATCCATAGTCTATTGACTGCCCTCTCACCAAATTCTATGGAAATCAATCAAGAGCTTCGGGAAATATCGGGAGCCTAAACATGAAAGTTTGAAGATATTCTGTACTGTTGATATATAACCATGATCTGGGGGATAATATAGCATGCAAACATCCAAGAATTTAATCACTTATTACCTAGCCTACTGACTACCTATCCACTAATCTTAATATAAATATATTCAGAACTTTTCAGAATACAGACGTCACCGCAGTCCATGCACCTGTAACAATCTAAAGATATGATAGTTATGGTATAAAACACTAAGCTGCCACTCTAAAAATACTAACATATGGGGATAGGACCTTCTCATATAGAAGATTACTAACCATAACTAGATTTTGCCTCCCCAGACGGTACCAGACAGAGATTTTTTGTCTAGGTCCATAATCTACAAGTAAAGAGGGGCTGAAATATGGAGAGAAAAATGTAGAATATTTCGATGAAGGATTCCTGAAATCTGCATATTTTAGGAAATGAGTGATTGTGCAAATGATAATCATAGAAAGGAGCTGGAGATTGCATTCTCTACAATTTGGGAATTAATTTGATGGAAAAGTAGTTTATGAATATATCTTTGTTTCTGAGGCTATTTGACACAAAACTATTCTTCGATATCGTGAAGTTTCAAAATAATTTATAACAAGTTCTGTGTATGGAAGATTTGGGAACAGTAATTCACAATATTTCCATTCATATGGATTTAGGGAATAAATGCATTATTTTGTGAAAATATGTGTAATGTTTGCTTCAATGTTTGTAAATCCAATTAAATGAAATTCATGAGGGAAGCTTCCAGTTCGTGGTATTAATTTTTGTTTGAAAGCCATTAATGTTTTTGAACCGAATGGATTTAAACATTTGAGGATTTTTGTGGTTTCTAAAGGGAAAAAAGTTATGAACTGATATTTGATGATCTCTTTTTTTTTTTTCAAATGTTTCCTTCTAGTGGTCCTGAATTTATAATTCATTTTCATCGACGGTTAACGATGAAAAAACTTAGAGAAAATAATTTGACAGAGTGAAAGACACACACACACACACACACACACACACATATATATATATATATATATATATATATATATATATTTGCAATGATAATGATTTTGCCAAAATCCCTCTATATTTTCATATGGATAGCTTTGATTTAGAACAATGTAAACATAACTTCAGATTCAGTTCATCTTGAAAACTAATCCAACAAACAGTTGCTCTCTGAGAATCAACGATGACCTTGAGAGAGCGTAAACCCTTACATTTTCCTAGGACAAAGAATTCCCGTGATATCCTCAGTTAAAGAGAAATCATGTGACGAATCTCTTTAGGTTGGAAAGCTTTTTTACAATCCAAGCTCAACTTTTAAGAAAGAAAAAATTCAATTAGTTTTTTGAAACAATGGTCTACAACCAATATAACATTTTGACGGTCACTCGAACATGAAACCGAACCAACAGATAATCTCAAACTGAGACCATCGCAAATTTTACAGGCAAAGATCGTACATAGCATCATACCAACAGATCAAAATACGGCACATTTCATTGAAGAATAAAAGTAACGGGACTGTGGCTATTCTGGAAACCACTTTAAGACTTGATGTTGCATAAAAATCAACAAACTGCTAGGCATAACGGTCAACATCTGCATCCCTCGAGATCATATGCGAAATCGTTGCCGAAAAAAAATCAAATGGTGCGATTGAAAACTCTAACGAATCTTAGCGACGGTGTATTCCAACGACAGACATTAAGATGCTGATAATTGTGATGAAGTCTAAGCTTACTTCAGTCTAGCAAAAAAATACAAGTGTTGGACATTCACAAAGGATCATGAGAACAATAGTTGTAGATGGTCTGCGAGGCTAAGTCGCTAATATCATTTGCATCACAGAGGGATGTCTCACCGTAGATCTTAGTTTCATCATCTGCTCCTATTTGTTCTGATCTAAAAACAAATCAAAGAAATTTTAAAAGATGATCGACTTCCATTCAAGTGGATTTTCAAAATTATTACATTTTCATTTCAGTGAAATATAACTAAATGAGTTTTGATTCAATTCACGTCCATCCAGATCATTCATTAGGTTTAGGGTTTACAGGGATATTAATAGAAAATAAATAAATGCATCGGTTATCATACTAACTGTCACGTGGGATTAAATTTAGCGGCGATGCTGCGACAAAACAATCATTAGTATTATATAGTATGCCAACCGGAATAATTTTCAGCTTTATGAACGAAACATTAAGATGAGATTCAGTTAGTCATACCCCTGCATGTCATTTTCGGCTCATTTGGTAAATCCTTGAAATCAAAGAGCCAAAACGCCCACTTTGTCTTTCTTCTTCTTGGCTTTACTGAGAATAATTTGAGATGCTGAAATCAGTGACAAATGATGGATGTCATCGGAATCGAGAGGAATCACTAAGTAGTGAAACATCTTATAACATTCCTTTTTATAAATTCATTGTGACATTTTAAACCTTTAGTATACTAGATACTTCGTGTTTTACATTTTGATATTGTATTTGAATACACACACACACACACACACACACACACACACACACACACACATATATATATATATATATATATATATATATATATATATATATATATATATTACCACTATTATTATTAATTCAATAACAGCATTCCAGCCTAATTTCCATAACAAGCACTTCTTGGTAATTTTAAAGATAAAAGTCGATGTAAAGTAGGCTTCCATTCTGTCACCAATGATAACTTCCTGTCTCACTGCTCTGATAAAAGATTGTACTTTATCTGACGATAGAGTTTTCAACAAAATGCAGATTCTGAAAACAATAGTACTAGTTCTCTTGTGCAACACTCAGAGAAATGTGGTGAATTCTGGGAAAGGTGTTTGTCCAACGACGAACGTTAAAACACTGATGATGATGTTGATGATGATGGTGATGATGATTGGTTCTTGATAAATAAATATTATTTGGCAAAACTCGTTTTCTCGTAACAAAGTTGATGTTCGCAGATTCTTGCATTAACCTAAGTTAGGATATATTTTTGTACTCCAATATATACTACATTTGCAATGATTAGCAGTAAATAATGTTAATTTATAGTGAAATCATACATTATTTTAGTCATTTAATCGATTCGATATACATGGATAACCTTTCATCATTATTTTGGTTACTATGATACATGAAGATGGAAATTATCTGATGTATGTAAAAACACATATTTTGTGTATATTTACAACTAAGTTAAGTGTATATGGTTCTTAATCATGAAATAAGAATTCATCCTAATCAAAAGATAGTGATTTTCCAACATAATCTCCTCCTTTACAAAAAAATTACATTCTTGTGAATGATAATTACGTGGATTGAATTTTATGCTAAGAAAATTCCAGATAAAAAATCATTTAATAACTACATATCAGACGGGTTTATTGATCGGTCCTCGAACACACACTCACACGTAAACATACACACACACGCACACACATGTTTTAGCTTGTATGTATATGTGCACCTATGCATGCACACTTATACATGTGAATATATCTGAAAATTCATTTAAAAGTGTATGTCTTGAATACTTATATGTAAAATTGAGTGTTAAAGATTTTTAAACAAAATACGATATAAATTCTACAGATATATATATATATATATATATATATATATATATATATGTGTGTAGTAATAATTAGTGTGTGTGTGTTTATTTTTGGTACATGCGTATGTATGTGTGTGTTCGTCATATGAAATCAAATCTAGCCTCATGTCGTAATACTCAATGAGTAATTTTTTCATTCATCATCATCAAAAGAAAAAGAGACTCGAATAAGGGGTTGATGAATACAATATTTACAAAGAGTCATTATAAAGAGTCATAGATAGTGATTTGATTCTCACCGTGAAGTTTTTGACTGTGGGAAATCCGTTTACTTACAGATAAGTATCTCTTTATTGTGATACAGGTAAACTTCCTGTCGGTCATTCATATAATAGGGTTACTCTGAACCTTTTTCGAACTGGCTTAGTATAAAAGACATTGGGAAGTGATTACAAGGAAAAATAAATGGATATAAAAATCGGGAATAAAAGCCAAAAGAATACGTGAGTAGGATTCCTTTCTACTGATTTTCTGTCCAATTACGCACACACAGGTGCACACGTATACATACCAATAGATTCACACAAACACACACAAAAACACACGGACATACATGTAACCTCACATGCACACACGCATATATATATGTGTGTGTATGTTACCGTGTATGCCATGGAAAAAGCTAGTTATGTTATTAAGTTGCAAAAGTAACTCATATTCGAAACTTACAATCACAAGGGAACATAATCAGTGCCAAGCATGAGCATTAGGATTTTTTGAACCTGACATGCTACTGCATTGATTTGAGGCTTAATGAATCTGCAATCATAGGCCTGAAGAGAAACTGACTCTTCAGAATTGATACTTTCTCGCAATTTTATCCTGGTAACTATGATATGATGTGGCATGAGATATCGTCTGTGTGATAAAGTTGCCACTTTGACGAAGTGCTGCTTTTCAAATTGCGCTGAATAGTCGCCAGTGACAAAAAGTCCGTATAACTGTCATAGATTGTTTATTCTAAATGGATTGTCTACGCTAAATGATACAATCACGGTGTAAAAACGGGAGAAAATTTAAAATAACAGTTTTGGATATGATATGACGCAAATTGTAGTCGCATATATATATATATATATATATATATATATATATATATATATATATATATATATATATATGCGTGTGTGTATGTGTGTGTGTGTGTACGCGTTTATATGTGTCCACTTGTTCCAAGTTGGTACCAAAATGGCTCATATACAAATATGCATAATCATTATAACAAAAATGGTGCGGAATGATTCTAAAAGCCTGACATTTAACTAAATACTATTCTCTCTACATGCATCAAATCAGAGAGAGAGAGAGAGAGAGACAGAGAGAGAGAGAGAGAGAGAGATATGATAAATATTGAGCCTATTTAACTTCTTTGTCTTCGAATATAAAGTGGTGATCAGTTAAATGTCAGAATCCTCTTTGGTCAGTTTTATAGCAATTATACTTGTATGATTATGGATCATAGTGACTTAAAAAAGGGAGAATAGATCTATCAAGTATTCCGATGCTATTTTCATTTTTCCTCATAAATCATGCATAATGTTCCATTCATTCATAGTCATCATGATGCTACCTGAAGACATCGTCAGTTGTTAATCTGGGGTCATTGTATGTTTCTGGTATTAACATTAGACACACTCACTCGGGGGAAACAAGCCAACTTGAATCTGAATAGAGTATTACGTCACACGTCAGATTTCATCAACTAAAGCCCATGGGAAGCTTTAACACACACACACACACACACACACACACACACACACACACACATATATATATTTATATGTGTGTACATATATATATATATATATGTGAATACACACACACACATATATATGTGTGTGTACATATATATATATATATATATATATATATATATATATATATGTGTGTGTGTGTGTGTGTTTGTGTGTAGAGCTCTGTGTTTGTGTGTTGTTGAGGATGAGAATGGACTGTTTTCAATAGTTGTGATATATTTAAACTGACCATTCTCATCGTTAGCCCTTTTCTCACAGGTCCTTCTCAAACAAACCAGATTTTTACTGACTCGGATACAAACACCCCTTTCCACGCTTAGTAAACAATCAAAAACAAACTCTACTCATTTCAGTCTTCAGATCTGTAGACTGCTTACAGTTTTTCCTTTGAGGGTTGCAAAGCATTTTTTGGAAAAAGTGTTGACAACCATGGATATTCATCAGAACAAACCTGCATGATATCGAAGTTTTGTCACCATTTTCTCCTCTTAAAATTTCTGCTCAATTTCCATTCTTTAAGATGACAAGCATTTAGTCCTAACACTATATATATATATATATATATATATATATATATATATATATATGTATATATATATATATATATATATACACATATATATATATATAATTTGGAGAAGACAATATTATATCTTATATAAGAAGGCTACGATATGAAACCTTTATCTTTCTGATACAAAATCTCTTATCCATGGTTCATAATTTTTGCCGACAACAAATTCAATTGCTGCGTTATTTGAACCTCCAACTTTTTGTTAGTTCCCACGAGTAGTTTTTGATAAAAAATCATGACAAAATACTCAGATATACTTGTTAGTATACAATATGCAATTGATATTGTTTTTTTATTTTGATAGGCATTAAGATATAGGAAACTCAAAAGACATTACTCTCCTCCCTTCGTTTGTTCATTTAAGTTGCTACATCACTAGGTAAATTTATCGATTACTTTTTCCACTTCCCAAACAATCAATATGAAAGCAGAATTTTCGATACAATCAAATATAAATAAAGATTTGGAATATTCAACATAAGTGGGGGCGAATGAAAACATTTAACGAGGATAATGTCGATTAAAAATATTTACCATGAGCGGTGTTGATTGAAAAATATTTAATATGTGTGATTTCAATTGAGAAAATATGTAATGAGTGATTTCAACTGAAAAAATATCTGATATGTGTGATTTCAATTGAGAAAATAAGTAATGAGTGATTTCAATTGAAAAAATATCTAATATGTGTGATTTCAATAGAGAAAGTATTTAATTAGTGATTTCAACTGAAAAAAATATATAATGTGGGTGATTACAATAAAAAAATATTTAGTATGAGTGATTTTAATTTAAAAAATATTTAATATGGATGATTTAATATGAGTGATTTCAAATGAAAAAAAATAATATGAATGATGTCGATTAAAAAATGTTAGTTATAAGTGATGTCAATAGGAAATATTCAACATGAATGATGTCGATCGAAAATATTGGAGGTTGATTGAGGGATAATTAATAAGATTTAAGTCGATTGATCTTTGCTAAACTGTTATTTTTTTGCAGGAATTTTGCTCATATAATGGTCCTCAGGTCCATCCATAGAACGATCACAGCCATCGAAGATGGCGGAGGGTTACATCTTTTTTAGATGTACGTGTGTTTGTGAGGTATGTTTCTTTATGCATTGTCTGATGCGTCTGTGTGTTCTACAACTGAACATATCGTTCATAGGCATTACATCTCCATGAGACCCATTCTAGAAATGATTTTATTCTATCTAAGGCTACATCGTCCTTTGGAGGTCCTTAATTTGACGTGTGTTATAATACATTTCGAGATGAGTGCTAGGTTTCCTTTCTTGTAATAATACTAAATTCAGTTCCCCGTTCTGCAGATTTTATTATCAACGTTCCAGAAAGTGAAATGCAGTCATCTACGTTGATATTTATAACACATGTAGCAGAGATATGCAATATTCCGATTTTATTTTGAGATGCACTCCCGTAGAAATCACTTCCAAGATAATACTTAATAAAATACGTGCTGTTCAAATCATAGTAATAGAATACACTATATTCTACAATGAATCGAGCTATACTTTAAAGAAATTTAACTGGGAGATTAAAATGACATTTAGTGGAGTAACAATATATATATATATATATATATATATATATATATATATATATATATATACACACACAAAATTGGGAAAGATATTACACATTATTACCAAATTGAATGTCACTTTAATCTACGTGTCTCGTTTCACGGATATAACATAACTGTCCTCTGCTCTACCATCATTGAAGATGTCAGATCTTTCTTGCGGTGATGTAGCTTTTTCACTTTGAAACATGTTCAGAATAACCTTCTGTAAATAATAAGCCCCATGTACAAAATACGATTTGACACCGCCCCGACATCTTGCAGGATAACTCACTCACTCACTCACTCTCTCACACTCACTTCCTCACTCTCTCTCTATCTATCTATATACGTATATAATTATAATTTGTTATATAAAAAATCTTATTGGAAGTGATCTCCCGTTGTTTCACAGTTGATGCATCACATGGCCTACTCAGCATAAATAGAATAAACTATCGTAAAAATTCGGCTGCTGCAGAAATTGAACTAACAACCGATGAGGTAGCAGCTTTAACGCACTGGTGCTGTTGCCACTGAGACCAATTGCCTGACTTTAAGGCAAAAGACCAAAACTGTTTTCATTCCAAATACTGATCCAATTCATTCTCAGTCTATTCTTTTCTTTCAACGCGATAGTCTAGTATTAAGAAATGAAAATACATGATCCAACAGAATGATTATAAACTGCAGTATATTATATATAAACTATTTCGTGAAAGAATTTCCCATCATTACATTAAATTTGTTTTTTTCTTTTCATTTACATTTTTTATGCCTAATGGTACATTAGTAGTGTAACGATGTGAGATAATTTCAAATGAGATTTTTTATATAACATCACGCAATTCATAATGATTTTGTCGGATCATGTATATCCACTTCTTAATTTTTATATATATATATATATATATATATATATATATATATATATATATACTGAATCCAGATGTTTGTGTGTGTTTTGACTCAGTTTTAAGTGTACATTGTGAAAGAGTATTGGCAATACTACCTTATGGTGTAACGTTCAGTCATTTTTAAAAAACAAAATGGAGAACTGTTTACTAAATCATGATTCGGAGCAATGAGACCGGGATCTAAAAGCTCGACTGTTGAACCACTAATAAACGTTCAAGTCTGGATACGGCTTCATTTTTACGCAGGATGTAAACAAATATATCAGCCACTGGCGTCCCCACTTTCATTTATTTCA
Source organism: Thysanoteuthis rhombus (assembly GCA_963457665.1). Classification (NCBI taxonomy): domain Eukaryota; kingdom Metazoa; phylum Mollusca; class Cephalopoda; order Oegopsida; family Thysanoteuthidae; genus Thysanoteuthis; species Thysanoteuthis major. The sequence goes on along the minus strand of OY735199.1, from coordinate 2,774,164 downwards.
CTCTATATTCGATTTTGCAGCCAACCCATCACATGTAAACCTTGTTACCAGGACTCAGGATAGATCCCAGAAGGCTTGCCATATAATTTGACATCGTCATTCAATTTTTTCTGACCTCCAAAATCGTATAGGTAAAGAATAGGAACAGCTTTTGCTCGCTGGCATGATCGATTGCATTGACAGTGACTTCATTCTTTGTACTGTGTATCACTTTGCAGACACGAATGATCTGTAATTCACGTCCATAATGATGATTACGGCTGCTTTTGGAGACGGATTAGATTGAGATTTTAATGGTTCATAGAGATTATGATTACAGAGTTCAAATTGTTGACTATATCTTTACCAATTTAGATTTTATCATAACATTTGACGATATTGCAGTGCTTGGCATTTATAGTGTATAGGTCACTTGGTTTGAAATTCTTTGCAGTGATCTAACATAGACACTACTCAAGAGTTGAATATCTATACTAATTTATCATATTTAGGTCTGAACTACCCACACACGCATACACACACATGCATACACACACACACACACACACACATATATATATATATATATATATATATATATATATATATATATATATAAGATGAGTGAAGTTTTTTCATTACAGTTTGTACATCCTGCTTCTTGTTACATATTTTACAATTTGTTTCACTTGAGGAGATTTTCAATTGAACTTTTAAATTTGAACAGAATTTACGATTCAAAATCGACCGTTGGAAAAGCCTTAGTTTACTTCACTTTTTTTATAACCGATCTACTGATGATATCTAACACTTTGAAAACAAATGAAGATCTACTCAATACACATACACACGCTTTTTATATATTTACTGATGTTTTAATACACTTTCTCCCACACAAACACATACACATACATACATGTGGATGTGTTTGTACGCAAGCGTGCACGTGTGTGTGTGTGTGTATGATATCAGTGCATATGATTCCAGGGCGCCAACAGTCTTCGGCATATAAGGAACTTGAAGTTGATCGCCGCGAGTACCAAATCTCTTTTTCAGTAGAGCTGTATGTACATATCGCTTATCAATAAATTTCAAATTACACTGGAGATAACGTGAATTATGAAACTGTTCCTCATAATGAAATCCTTGATAGTTGCAGCCGTATCTATAATGAAGCACAAACTACCCAGGTGGAACCATCAATTGTAGCCAGTTATATCTTTCATCTGCTCAAAAAACAGAGGAAACATTAATGTATATGACATGAAGAATTATCCAGAATAATCATTCTTGTTCATCATTTGTAACCGAATAAAAAAGAATATAGTCATTGAAGCTGATTGAGTTTAGTTTGATAACAAACAGATGACTTAGGAAAATAACTGGAATAGCTCTTTTTAGTCACTCAATAGAAACTGCTAACTGACCAACGTCTTTTGGCAGTGTGTTGTGTTGAGGTGATCAATAAAAAAATGGGAGAATGGGTTGATCAACAGACAATTCTACTTTTGTTCGGCTGCTATCAGTTAAAAAGTCAGAATGAAAAAAAATAATTGTATTCACTGTTGTACACAAAGTAAGGAGCAGAGTTGTCATAGATTTACATAGTAAATCACCCCCTTGTTAACTTGTTAAGGGGAACTAGAAACTACATTTTCCGAGAAACAATGAGGAGTCAATTGTTAGTGCTCGAGTTTGATTAGTGCAGCCCGTACGTGCAATACATATACATAACCAGCCAGGCAAGCCCACTTGAAACTTATTTTGTAATTGCTAAGACGTTTTTATCAGTTTAAAATTGCCTGACAGCGTTTAAAATTTTACTAATCTGGACAGTATTTATGTTAACATTTCTATTGGGGTTAAGTTGTTGCTTGCTGTTGATTTAATTTTTTTTCAATATTTCACGACAGACAATTAATCATAAAGGTAAACTGTACAAGCAGATTCTTTTACAATAAAGAAATAGATAAAATAAAAAAGTTAATGCAACAACGTTAATGAGAAATATTGTTATTGATTCATTCTATTTCCATTTTCAATCTCACAACACATGTTACGTAAAACTATCAAAAAAGACAATCTAACAGTCATTAGGAAGTATCGAAAAAAGTTTCTCCGGTTTTTTAGTCGGTAAAGCTGACTGGTTCGCTATGTAAGTATGTATCATGCATAAAGGATTCTCCAATGGAGCTAAAAGGCTGAAGACGATTTCAACATATCCTCTTCATTATGTTTACAAAGAGCTTTTTTTTTTCTTTTAAGAATATCTTAAAATACCTTTAATGATAGTAGTCATAGTGATGTGCCAAAACATATTGCTGGGATAAAGTGATAGCAAACCTTTATCAACATTCCTCCGTTATGTTATGGGGAGTCTTAAGAATTTGCTAGACTTGGACAATTCTCAATCCCTGTCTCCAACGGAACACAGTATTCAAACACTCACTATATATATATATATATATATATATATATATATATATATATATATATATATATATATATATATAAAGAGACAAAGAGACAGGGAGGGGGCCGATGAATAGTGAATGAGAGAGTGAAAAATGACATAGATAAGATGAGAGAAAACGGGGTGGGGTGGTCATCGATTAAAATTCACCATCTATTTGCTTTGATTCAATGTTCGATTTAAATTCGACTTTTCTGCGTGAGGATTAATTTTCCCAACGGAGATATCTCTCCTGGCCCCAACCACCTTCCATTTGGTAAAATGAGAACAATTGTATGAATAACAAAAAGCACTGTCTCAATTATTTGCTAATCGACACGGTGTTAATTTAGACGTGAACTGTTAATAATGTCTGATATTCACACCGGTCTAAAATTGCACTTGACCACTTGAACCGTTGTGCCTGTCCAGTACCTTGTCTCATATTCTTTAGACATGTGGTAAAGTCAACGGGGCATGCTGCCAAGTGTGTATGAAAAGGTGACATCTTAACTCCACGCAAATAGTCTTGTTATCTCTTGCCCTCTAAACCGTCTCTAGCAATAATGTTTCGATGCAATACGTAATACCCAGAAAAGGCAAACTTTCTACGGTTGATGATAAATATAACCACGAATTACATAACAAAAAATCAGTCTCGACATTTCCACGTCCATGATCCGTTACACAATATGCACCAACCTGTGCATATTGCTACAGATGGATGGATAGATTAATACCGGAGAATCAATTGGAGGGCAATCATAACGAACGTAGGACACAACACCTGACGACCTGCCTACCTGATCAGCAAAAGTTACAACGCTATTCTTCTTGACAATGGCTGCAGTTGTGATTACCATGTGTTGGAAAGGTTGGAAGCACTGTTTATAAAATTATTTGCATCTTACATCGAGTCGACCGATTCCAGAATCTTTGACCAGCCATAAAACCTTTGGATCAATTCCACAGATGATTCTGACAGTTACATATTCCAACTCGTACCAACTCTCGGTGCAAATATATTCTGTTATATGTAGTTTATTTGAATGCATCACATTGGTATGGCAAAAAGTAAATGCACACTCAAGATGAACTTTTGAACGTCCGTTATCTGTTACACGTTAAGTACCCACGCGTGCACATTGGTACGGACTATTTTATGATGTCCGTCTTCGCATTGAAAAGTGAGTGTTTTGAGTTGTAAAAGTTGCGCGTAAGATCTGACCAATAGGAAATTAAGATCCCAAAAACGTCAGATACCGAAACAACAATATGTAACCAAATCACAACGATATTTTCTAAGAAAACTGGAACAGAAAAAAGACAAAAAAAGACGCCACAATAATGAAATGGTTACTCATTTTGAGCACACACACATATTTACTCAATTCAGGTTTTAAAACAAGTTGGAAAGTAAATGAAACCGCACATTTTGATATTGCACGGAAAGGAATATATGATTTTTTGCTGGTTTTTTTTCCAATTATAATTTCGTGTTTCGATGTATCCTATGTTTTTTGAGATGTGGCTATGGAAATCTGGTTGCATAACGAATCTTGCACTTCCCAATAATATTTAAAAAACGTCAGACTGTGCACTTCGAAAGGAACACAACTTGTAATAATGTATAAAAATACAAGCAAAACAATCTTGCTGAATCGAAAGAAATAACAAGTACATACCACGTAGAAAAAAAACAAACTTCATTTCACAATGAGTCTATATCGTGTTTTTCCATTTGGTTTATGGTTGTTTTACAATTTCTTTTTCATTTTATCAATAAAACTTATTTTTTTATACATACGTTCTGATCATTTCCTCGATTTAGGTGCATGTAGGATATCTTGATGATATCTGTCGTTCGCATATTTGTGTGATTTATGCAAAAGACATTTTATCTTTCAAAATACTTTTTTTGATTTACTGAGTTTATCATCTTTTTTTTCCGTCGAAACCCGAAGGATATTGTGTCTTCTTTAAAATGTGAACGCATACGCATTTTTATGTTACAAAAATTGCAATATCCAACAAAATATCTTCCTTCCTTTCCCAATATATATTTACATGGCTCTCATTACCCTAACAGAAAATTCTTTAACCATCAGTGCGTCTTTTTTGCTTCCAAATTAGGCTTTATTTGTGCAAAACCACTCGCCATTTGATTGAGAAACAATCAAATAAAGAATAAAAATCAAAATCTTGAAGAAATAAACTCAAACACTATTCCTTTTCTCTCACCTTTGACCAACTGTAGCATCGTTAATTGGTATGCGATACACATTGCCTGGGAAGATAAACTTCTTAGAGATAATGAACGAAAGGAACGTATTTCATAACTGAAGATCAGCATTGACTGATTTTCACTCATATCTTCTGTCACACGGTATGCAACCCCCCGTGTATATTTCTATGGACAGGAACCGGAGATAAGTACATAATCATTAAGGAGGGAGAGCACCATGTACGATCTGCTAACCAGATTTGCTAAAGTTACAACTATATTTTATCTGACAATGACTGCAGTTGTGGTTCCCATGTGCTGGGATCAATGAAGAAAATATTGAATCACATTTTGCACCTCATACTTAGGCAACTGACTTAGGAGTCTTAAATGAGCGATAAGAACCACTAGGATCAGTTCCACCGACGATGTCGACAGTAACAGTTCTGACCTACCTGTCAGATACTCTTCTGATCTAATATAAATGCATTACATTGATATAGGGAAATATGGAATCTTTTTTGTTGTTCGCTGCTTACAAGTTGTGGACACTCTGCAAAACTTAATTTATTGTCACTTGTGAAATTGCCGGTTATACACAAAGGGTCAGAAACAAATGTGCTGAGATGTACTCGGAAGAAAAAATGAACACGCAGTCGTTCGTGAATCGACTTTTGTTCAAGTTGGCATTTCGTTTTGACCGTTCATGTATTAATGAGCACGTATTTCAATGGATACTTCTTTTTTATTTCTATGTTGTTGAGAGACGCCTAATGGAATAGAATTACACATGTGCACACACGCTAACACATGCACACTCACACACTCAAATGCACATCTTGGCTCATACATGTATGTGTTGGCATATACATATATATATATATATATATATATATATATATATATATATATATAATATATATGTATATATATATATTATAATCATTTAGTTATCAATATATCGTTACGATGCAGGTTTAAGGAGGATATTTCTTGGCATTCAATCAGTAATTACTAAAGTGAAATTGGTTTGACCCAGAGCAATCAAAGTGGGACATCGGGTGAAGATTTCAATCCCTACCCCTGGGAAGTAGACTAAGTTGGTGAACCATCACATCAAAGTAGGAACCCTTCATTATTGATGCATCTGTTAAATTACCCTCATGTTCAAATATCAATGTTTATAAGTTACTCGTTGACTAGAATAGTTGAAACGTATTTTACCACGAGATTGTTGCACATACTTTTTGCACTTTGTCGGCCAATTTATACGCGTATTGTTATTGCTGCGGTGACAAAATGACTTGACTGAACTTATCTTTCAAATATTCATTTTTCATCATCATCATCATCATCATCATCATCATCATCATCATCATCATCATCATCATCATCATCATCATCATCATCCTTTTAGTGTCCGTCGTTGAACATAGACCATCCCAAATATTCGTCATCAAAGGCGTCAAGGAGCCAGTAACTTCTGAATTCGTCAAATTTTTCGCACTATCCCACTTTCTCTCGGCCACAATTTCGCATTTGGTCTTTGGGGATCAATGTTTTGAGCAGGGATGTCTAGCAGTTGTTGTACATTATTGCAACTTGACCACCCCATTGCCATTTAAGTTTTCAGATAGTTTCTTTAGTATCTCTGACTCCGGTCTTTTCTCTGAGCTGTCTTGTGATCTCCCAATATAAGATTGAAGATGATTCCCGTGTGTGCATGTTGCATGGTTCATATTGTGTGGGTCAGTCTCCTACTTAGGTTCTAAGTCTCTGCTCCGTAAGTGACTATCAGCAGGATGCCTTGGTTGTTTACCTCTCTATTTTGAACTAAAATGAATACTGTCGTAATTTATACTTATTTTCGTCAAGCTTGCTGTACTGGAAGAAGGTTTCATTTTCTTATACTTATATGCAAATATGCACCTCCAAATACTCAATTTTTAAGCCAGAAATAACTCAGAACAACGTTAAAAATTATGTGTAGTGAGTATAACATTACGTTTTTTTGTTTTGATCTTATATTGATTTAATCGATGGAATTATTCGGAGTCACTTCTAGGCTAAAATATCATTTATTTATTCAGCGGCATTGTTCTCAGTATATATGCCAAAAGGTATTTTTGAACTTTAGAAAACTTTTTTAATCTCCCCCCCCCCCCGCGTATGTGCGAGTATTCAACACGATTACCCAACAACTGGCTATTGTATTGGCATCCAGTAGATATGTTTGACAGCATCTAATTCAGGTTGAAATTCGGTCAATCAGCGATTTCCAAGAGATCTGATAGAAATAAATCTTCGAAAAATCCCTGATTATGGATCATTGCTCATAGTTTTCATTAATTATCTCCCCTTACTTTAAATCTTTAAAATCATCTGAATTTAAATTTGAAATTTTTTTACAATGCTAGTCTTGCGTGTTGCTCTACACATCATGATGTTAGGCCCGTTCTAAACATGTATCTACGGAATGGATACTGTCGTAATATATACACGTACACATACGCATATATGTATATATATATATCTATATATATATATATATATATATATATATATATATATATATATATATATATATATATATATATATATATATATATATATATATATATACATATATATATACATTTACATATATATATATATATATATATGTGTGTGTGTGTGTGTGTGTGTGTACGTACATATATTAATGTGTGTGTATGCGTTTGTGTGTATAAGGGTGTACTGCTCAAATCTAGACAGAACATGAGTTACAGTGCACATGGAATCTTTATTGATATTCTGTGATACCGACAAATGTTTCAGAGCTCAACTTTATCAACGGTGGTCATATCTCTGCATAATTAAAAAGTGGAGGCCTATATACGTGCATTTTTTACCGATATCAGAGCCATCATGTATGACGTTACATTTGGTTAGACTATACATTATCATTCATTCGTATCTGTGACTAACAACTGATATATATATATATATATATATATATATATATATATATATATATATATATATATATATATATATGTGTGTGTGTGTGTGTGTATGAGTATGATCAAAGAGAACAGACAACGATGAATGAGCCTTTTTATTTTGGCGACACAATATGGCTCATAACTGGGTCAAATGGCATAGAATTACTGGTGCGATACAGAAGGAGATGGACTCATAATGGCTAATGAGTGATATGTATATATACATACAAGTAGTTGCAATTTCTTACAAAGATAATACCGATCCTCACTGGCTGCCCACTACTGATGTCAAAGTGAGATGTTTATACATTTTAAATACTGGAGCAGTATATTTTTGATTGGCTTAGTATGACACTAAGCCATAGTTGTTGGGCAACCAGCTAGGATCAAGCTTGTTAAAATAATATTGGTCAGCATTCCAACTATTACTATCTCAAGAATTTTCAGGGATGTCTTGAAATCTTGAACGCTTCTGACACCCCCCACACACTTATTTCCTAATATCTGTCAATGCAACTTATGTAATTTTCTTCAATGTTTCCTCCCGTTTTATGTATACTTTGTTATAATGGTACTATGCTTAAATACCCTCCTCCTGGGATCATCAATAGTTTCTGGTATGCTTTAATATAAAACTAATTTCATACATGTACTTTGTTATCTATACAAGGAATTATATGTATTCAGCGATAAGGCACCAGTAAGTATAATGGGAGACGTGACGCATAGTTCATGTCACTACAATTGAGTATTCACCCATATGAATATCAAATCTGTTGTATTTTTTTAAATATAAGATTGCATGCAAACCAACTTATGATATCATCTTTAGAAATACTAAATACACAAAAACCCTCTTAGAATTGATTCTATAGTAACTTTTTATCCCCCCCCCCCAATCTGACAATTTTCCCCTTTATCTTAAAATTTAATTTTCCCGGCTGTTTACCATCTCGCTTCCATCAATTTTTTTCCTTTAAATCATCAAATGAAGTAATCTTGTATAGATGTTTAAACGTAGTAAAACCTCTTTTGGGTGTGTAGAAACAAACACGAATATGTTATAGAAATGAATGTATATGATTCGACAGAATGATTATAAATTGCATTATCTTATGGATATAACTTATTTGAGATAAAATCCCGTCATTATATGGTAAATGTATCACTTGCCCAAGCCAACGTAAGAAGAATAAACGATTAAGGAAAATGGGTCTGCAGCGAACCCATTTTCTTTAGTTGTCCATTCTACTTGTATCTAAATTATATATATATATATATATATATATATATATATATATATATATATATATATATATATGTGTGTGTGTGTGAGTGTGTGTGTGTGTGTGCGTATGTACATATGTTTGTATGTGCTTACCAATGTTGAAATTGGCCAACTTGTGATAAACCAATTTACTTCTGAATTTATGGAAGGATGTATGAATTCACGATAGCCCAAACGTAAAGGGAAGTAGCATTTACAGTTCTCCACAAAATGGATTTTTTATTCATGAATAATTCACACCACAATTCACTCAATAAAACTACCAACAAAGCTTTATGAAAAGAAGGCTTTGTCAAACTTGTGTTTTCTTGTAGAGACTTTTATTGTGAGTAACTTTTTAATTCATACCAACTCACGAAAATTGCTCTCAAAAACGCTGGATGCAATTTTTTCGGTAATTTTTTTTTTACTTAAGTTTTGGTTTAATACAATGTACGACTAAACTGTATGACCGTATTATATGGATCTATCTATAAGCACTTTATCCCTCTGAATGTTGTTTGTCCAAAAGAACCTAGATTCTCCAATTTGTAAACAAGAGTTTTAGTGTTGGAATGAAAGGATATCCTGAAAGTCAGGAAGAATTATATATATGGGCATATTTATTCGTGGCTCAGTTGGTTTTGCAGTTGAAAGAAGATTCTAATGAATCCAAGGGATGCATTATTGTATTTATAGTTAATGACAAATTTTCCTGTGGTCGTGTGTACGGATTGATATCAATTTGGAACTGTTTTTTTCGAGTCTAAAAATGTCAGTATATGAGGAATTAAAGAGATTTCCAATTTACATTCTAACCACATGGAGAAAATTATTTTTTCATATTATTTCATGTACATAGGCCCAACTGATTTTTTTCTGTTTCATCATGATTTCTCTAAAATCTTCTATCTTTGGTTTTGTTTCCATGGCAATGAAGGAGGCCTTTTTGTCAACAATAACATGAACGCTCTGATTTGGGCCTGGTGTGTCCGGGTGAAAATTATAAAAATCTGAGATCCAAAACAGTATTTATTTATTTCCTAAACCTTGAAGTTCTTTAAACAAACATTCATTTCACGTTGGTATTTTAGTAGATATCTTTCTATTTGAAGGGATGTAATGAGAAAAAAAAAAACAAAAGAGAAACGACGACCTGCTGTTTTGTAATTCAAAAAAAAAACTTGTGAAGAATTTTGACGGGCGATTCTATCCTGCCAATTTACAGGAAATTTTGTTTATGCAATATTCAGCACAGTTATCACTATGATGAAATATAAGTAATCTGTCAACCAGAAAATCTCAAAGAAAACAAGACCTGTATGAAAAAATGCATACTAGCACGATTTATTGAAAAATAGTGATAAAATATTCAACATGCAATGAACGAAAAAATGTTAATGCATTGATTTTCGTGTGTGTTAGTTGGAATTTTCTGAAAAATGATTATGCAATGACATGAAATAGCTAATTTCAAGTGGTGTCTCCCACATGTAAGTAAACTTTGTAAGATGAGATTGTTCAATTCTGCCACTGAAATGATAGTCTTTCGCCGGATTAACGCGGAAATATTGTTGTCAGTAATTTCAAAAAAAGATTTCACAATTATATTAATGCATTGTACTGGTATGTATGTTTCTAACTGGTTCAATCTTACTGAAAAGTTAAAATTAGAAACATATGAGGTGCATGTTTGCAAATGAGTGAAAAAAATCATAATTTGACAATTTACGCAGAGTAAAGAATGTCGAATGAGCACAAAAATCAAAACAGACACTGTATCTGAATTTAATATCCAGCATATATTAGTATTTCTTCAGACTCCATGTTGATTAATTTCATTTCGTTGGTTTCCAAATATTCTCTTTTCAGGAGGCGGAGAAACTTTAGTATAAAACAAGGTAGGGGGAAAAACGAAATTTATTTTACCCGATAAGTATCGATCCGAACCAACAAAAAATCGACCAGAATATGATGAATCCATTCACAGAAAAAAATAAATGTACTTATACATAAACACCTTTTTAGGTATGAATGTGTCAAAACATGCATTAAATATGTACGTATTTGAAATTGAACACATATCATCTCAGACTCATGCCTATAAATGTACCAATACACTGTATCAGTGTTACACACACATACAAACACACATGCACACACACACACATACACACACGCACGCGTATATATATATATATATATATATATATATATATATATATATATATATATGAGACTGGGGCTGATTAGGCAATTTAATTTTTGCTCCCATCACCTGATTACGCCACTGTTAGCCGTTAGCCTCATTCTCATTTGGGGCAGGAAAATATCGGCCAATTGTCTACAAATTTCGTGTCACATGTGTTGTATAATTGAAAAGTCTTGCATGAAAAACCTTTTATTTCATCTGGATTTGTGACTGTTTTACGTTTGAAAACAAGTGCTTAATTCATGCTGCAATGTTCAGCTGATGCTTGTGGACTCTATTTTCATGACAAGTGGGAATAATCAGAATATATAGTACATTTGTAGCATCCTCTGTTGGAACTTTTTTCTTGGGAATGAAATGTAAAAAAAAATCAACGTGTGTTTGGGGCAGCCCGATACATTCTTTGTGGGGTAATCATAACAAATCATTCATTGTATATGTTTCGATTTGCTTCAACTATCCCCAATATAGGGGTAGGATGATCACTTTTTTTCTCTCAATATTTGAATGATAGTGCAATAAAATTAAGTAGTGTTACAATTCCAAACGGCCAACCCAAGTCTCTCTTTCGTACAAACCATTAGTCATATTTGCATTTTACGAATTATCATCGTGGGAAGTTGAATCGAGTGGAATATGTACCAAGTAGCCCCGTTCTCCGCTAAACCTCTGAGTAATTACTGTAAGGAGAAGCCAGTATTTACTAGAATTTCTGTAGGACGATAAAAAAACAAAAAAACAACAACTACTAAACGGTCCATGTTTAGTCAAATAATGAATATACAATATTATTGTTATAAATAGTGTTGCTCTCTCAAGTAGATTAGCCAATTATTATTGACAAAAAATAGATAATTCACACATTCCATGACATGAGTATCTATCTATCAATCTCTCCCTCTCTCTTTCTCTCTCTCTTTCTCTCTCTCTCTCTCTCTCTCTCTCTCTCTCTCTCTCTCTCTCTATATATATATATATATATATATACATATCTATATATACATAGATTAATTTGGCAGCTTTTTCGTTTCATCAAAAATCAAATAGAAAAAACCAAGAAAATGCTCCTAGTGTATCATTTTAATATATATATATATATATATATATATATATATATATATATATATATATATATGTATATATATATATATATATATATATATACATATATATATATATGTATCTATATATATGAATATATATATATATATATATATACATATATGTGTATGCACACATATATATATTTGTGCATATATATATATCCGTGTATATATATGTATATATGTATGTATTTATGTTGATTACATATCAACAGGTTCGTAGAATCACATGGTACACACGTATGCTTGCATGTATACACATGCAAAAACTGTGATACATCTTATAATATATTTCTCTTTCCATCCTTCGTTTTGTTAACATGCAAATGTTGATATACTTATATATGTGCTTATATATATATATATATATATATATATATATATATATATATATATATATATATATATATGTGTGTGTGTGTGTGTGTGTGTGTGTCTGTGTCACTTTGCATATATGTGAATTTATCTAATGCAATCTAGAAAATTATGTAAGTTTCGAATGAAAAAAAAAGTTTAATATTGTACTTAAAGTCAAAACACTACAGGGGACACAAATGCACATACTAATTCGCATACATACGTACAACTCACAAACCTATGGATTAAATACACACACATACACTCACACACGAACACAGACACACACACATACATATATTCACATATATATGTATATCTTGACTGCTTCAAACACTCAATAGGTGAAAGAAATGATATTATTTCCATTAATTATTCCCAGGTATTTAATGATGCAATTTATGTAACGTTTTCAAACGATCTCTTTTTGTACACGGTTTTGGATATCATGGAAAATGTGAGATTGTTTCGTTTTGGTTCATCGATTGCTTACCCTGTAACTGTTTTTGGGATTCAAAAATAAAACTGGTATATCATCATGATTTCTAAGCAGTTCTGATCAAACACCATCAACTATATATACACACACACACACACACACACATATATATATATATATATATATATATATATATATATATATATATATATATATATATATATGTCATCAGCCATTATAAACTAATAGCAAACACAATTGTCCTAATCTTTGCCATGTCTTACAAGTCGTATATTCTTTTGTTTTATCCGTTGTCACACATTCTGGTTATTAATCAAGCCCGTCTTGGATTTTGTGGCCTAATTATTTGTACACACTCCTTTTCTAACCTCCTCCCTCTGAAAGAGATGTATGGATATATATGGTCTCACTGCTCACTAACTGCAATGTTCTAAAACATATTTTGATAATTCCCACGTAAGAGTTCAGATGAAAGTTGTACATTGTTTCAAATGTTTCTTTAAAAATTGCTTACGCAATTTGCTTGGTGAAAAGAAAAAGCACGTGAAACTAAAACCAAAAAAGCAAGTAAACTAGTATGAATACGTGAATAATATAAATGAAAGAAATTTTTTTTGAACTCTAATTAGTTACAATGCAGAAGTCAGTGTATATTTTCGGGCTTGAAAGTAATTGATGGAAACATAAATGTTGGTTAATGTGCATTGCAACTTTCTTTCAGATCTTTCTCTTCTCTCAAACGCCCTGAGCAAACGTATGTAATCCGTGTATTATTTATACTATTCCATGATATTTATGGCTAGAATTGAAATGAAGTTAGAATAAAATTATAAAAAAAACCCAAAACCATCAAAGATCTTCCATTCATTTAAAATGTTCATTTATATACATATGCAGACGCATCAAGATTCACTGTATACCCATACACATACCATGAACATAAACACACACTGATTCTCATACGTATATATGTGTGTGCGTCACATACATGACCTTATGTTTATTTGTTTTCATCATTTCTTGACTGTGTATATGTGTATGTATACGTTTATATATACTTATAAATATATGTGCTTTCTCTTTGCAACAAAGAAAAAAGCACGAACTAACATAAGAGAATGCGATTAAATAAATCATCAATACATTCATGTAACCAACAATCTCTACTTGTAAACCCAAATATATACACATAAGTGAATATAAGGTAGATATTTATCTACTAGTACAGACCTAGAGTACTTTTGCTCATGCGTATGTAATCCACGTTACGCTCGAACTTTTACACACATAATTATCTGTGAAAAATGTACACACACATAAACACCGATATGCGTAGCAATGCATTGGATATAGGATTTATTGGTTGAATATATTTCTTTTAGGGACTAATCTGATTTTCTGGTTCTTGAATGTTGAATTAACTCTACTGAGAGCTCTCCAACGTAGAGTGCCTATTCAATTTATTCAATCTCATTTGGGTATTTCATGGAAATTCGTGGTAGTGGTCGACGTTTTCCAGCTCTGCATTCTCGATTTTAATTGTTGAATCTTTGTGCTGAATATGTTTGTTCTACATGACATTTGTGTTACTGAACTTCATGCGAAATTAATTTTCTTGCTTTCCTCGTTTAGTTTGTCTAGCATTATTTTGAGATCGTGAAGGTTCTCAACGCAACCGACGATGTCCCTATTATTCAACGTCTATTCTGATTCTTTTTCCCCTGTCTTGGTTTCAAAAGATTATATCAATTATCTCGAGAGGTTGTGAAGAGTAGGGCTAAGCTGGTATCACCTTGTTTTACCCACTCGAAGGGTTCAAAGTTTTTATGGAGCTTGATAAAAGAACTGCTGTGTGGATAGATATGTTGCCAAGCAGTGACATATGGAGTTGAAACATGGAACCTAACCAAAACATAGTCTCTCAAACTGAGATTCATGCAACATGCACAGGGAACGATCATGATTGGTGTCACTGGAGAGATCATAAGACGCAAAGCAAAAAAAAAGGAGCACAAGATATCATAAACTCTATTAGAAAACTCAAATGGCAATGGGCTGGGTACATCGTAAGAATCTCTGACGGAGATCATATGGAAGGCTGTGGCAAGCAAATGGCGCAACAAACCAGAAAAGTTCCCAAAGTATTTGCCTTGCGACGCTCATGATAGAAAAATCAGTAATCTTGCAGAGGTCCATGCCCGACGAAGGTTCATGATGATGATGATGATGGAGATGATAAAGATGAAGATTGCTATTGACCCCCAATTCAGAACTCAGGAAACATACCAGCATGCTAATGTGTGTGTGCCTGAGCGTTTATGTGTGTATTTATTAAAAAATAAAACAGCCTAACATTTCTATCTATGTTCAGGTACAATTAGGCAGAAGTACATATCAAAATATTCGGTACAATTCTTTAGAAGGCTGTGAAGAACTATTTAAACCAGTTGAAGGTAAATTTTCATCAATATATATATATTCATATATATATATCTTTTAAAAGAAATTTAGTGTATTACAATAACTAACCGTTGTTACAATACTAGATATTTTGAAATAGACCATGTATTTCTGGTTATATACAACGACATAATTCAATTCACTTTATATTGACTTTATGTGGAGTATTGAGCACTCTTGGAATAAAGAAACTGCGGAAAAATGCAATAAATTCGTCGCAAACATTTCTATCATGCACACACACACACACACACCCAGAGACACACACACACACACACACACACAAACAAATGTATATATATATATATATATGTATATATATATATATATATATATATATATATTTATTTATATATATATATAGATATATATATATATATATATATATATATATATATATATATATATATATATATATATATAAAAAGTGTGATATCCATATTCACTGTCTGTAACACTTGAGTGAAAAAGCTCAGGGGTAAAACACTCTATTCCTGGTCAACAAGTGAAGTATTTATTCCAAAAAATGGACAATGACATCTCAATTGAAATCTGTGGTTTGTTTTTCACTTAGCTTCATGAATAAATAATGTGAAAGGAGAAAATAGATCAGGATGCATGTCATACTGCAATGACCAGAAACTAATGTTGCTTTCTGATGTTAGTGGGTTCGATCTGCATCAGTTTTCCCAGCATAAATGGGTTGATACAAAACCATGCTACGTTGATATACTTATTAACTGGACTGGGAGACATATCTTTCTATCCATAACACCGGACTCTTCTACGGAGGAGTAAAGTATGTCTGATATAAATATCTTCTTTAATTTACTTGAACCTATAGACTTGAATATTATTCTTTTCTTTAAAAGAGTTACAGAGAAATGCAATCACATCCTCGTTTTTAATCATGGATATAAGGTAGTAGGTATATGTATAAATTGAGTATTCATCTGCCCGCAATATATTCACCAGCAAAGATTAAAGTTGTTGATATTAATTTGATCATAACACACAGAACACATACAAAGACATTATATATATATATATATATATATATATATATATATATATATATATATATATATATATATATATATATATATACATATATATAGTTATATATATATGTATATAAATAGATAGATAGATATAGAAAGAGATAGACACACACAAACACATATATATGGAGATAGCAATTGAGAGATTATTAGATGTATAGACACACACATACACAGACACACACACACACACACATACACACACATATATATATATATATATATAGATAGATAGATAAATAGATAGATAGATAGATAGATGGATAGAAATGGGAGAATGACTTAGATTCCGGCAAACATACAGACAAACATACAAATAGATTGTCTAAGGAAGATGAATCTCTTCAGAGGCACAAGATTCACACAATCATTCACAACACAAAATTCACACTCACGTGCATAGTCATCCACACATATTCCGATTGATTAAGCTCTGAATATTGACTGATAGGGAGGTACGTAATGAAGATACCTAGGTAGGCAGATTGCTGAATCCGAGTTTTATTAATTTAAATATTTTGACAAGTTCTTTTCACGTTTTTGTGTAAGAATTTATTTTCAATTTGTGTTGTTATTTGAAAGGGCAGCTGAAAATATAACTGTTTTTTTTCCTTCTCTCAAATTCTATCTACGAGCATTCTGATCGTTTGAATGTTTGCAAATTCCATGTCACAGGCACAAATTAAAAAAATTGTGAAAATGATAAGCTAGCACTTACCAAGACCGAGAAGGTCCACAACATTGAGGGTCCGTTTTAGACGAGTTTCATGTAAAGTAGAAGTGTCCACTGTTTTCGAGCGTGTGATTCCATTCCAGATGTAACGCCAAGGTTTCATTTTAATAGGCAAACGCATAAAATATCCTTCGTGATTTAGTATTTGGGGGTGGGAAAAATTAAATTTCCTGCTGTAGTCTGCTTAAATTTTGTGTGAAGAAAAAGACATTCCACGTTAGCGGGCCTTCGTCAATGATATCGATGTGAATTGTACACGGAAAGACTTGGATCAAGAAAAATAGCGTGGAAATCCAGGAAGAAAGGAAGGAAGGAAAGAGAAGGAAATGAAATGTGCAGCGCGAAAAGTGACTGAAAATTTACAAGTGGATGGAAGGATGCATATACTGAGAGATGTTTCTTATATGGTTCGATGGTGGGAGGTCGATGCATACGAATTCACACTCACACATACAGGCACGCATGCAGACGCGCACACACTGTCTATTAATGTATGCGGTTGTTAGTTTCACACGGTTACATGTGTGCGAACTGCATTGCAGAAGCGTGCACGCACGCGCACATCGACACACGGATGTAAACAATCGTAAATTTTCACGCGCGTCTAACTTGCTAGAAATGTACGTCGATGTGTGGGTAAATTGTTTGCTTGAATATCCTTACGACTGAAAACGGAGTCAGGAGTGTAAAGAAAGGCAGCAAAAGTGGCTGTTGCATTAAGAGCAACACCAACAACAACAATAGTACAACGACTTGGGTGGAGAAAAGACAGCTAGCAAGATCATTGGTTCAGATTGCCTGTTATCTGTTGTGATAGATTGGGAGACAGACATACAGACAGGCAGAAGAACAAGCCTGCTTATAGACGGACGTACGGAGATAGATGATAGGTAGAAGGATGGGAGGACCGATACAGGGATTAAGTAAGGGCGGGAAGTAATTGCCTAATTAATCAAGAAATTCATTACGACGAAACCATGTTACCAATAGCGTTTAGTACTAATATATTCGTATCTACATCGGTGCGTAACTGCATGTGTACGCTTAATCAGTGATAGGAATAAATTCTGGATCAGAATGAATTCATTTCCTTATTTTGTTTTACTAATACTAGTCGTTGGCACTTTTATATGAACGCTGCAATAAGTACTCATAACTTATTAACACTGCTTTTTCTTTCTCGTATACAGTTCTGTACAAATTATCTTTTCTTATCTACGCTATATATGAGTGTATATATGTTTTAATATATACGTTTTAATTTACTTGTCTTCATGATGTAATGATTAAGTACTTTTATCTGTAAACACAAGCACGGTTTATTTATTGATAGTGACACCTCATTTGTTATTATAAATTATATTCCTTTGGAATGAACCAATTGTAATTTTACTGATTTTGTTGAAAGAGATTTTCAACTTGTTCAATCATAGATAAATCAGAATATTATAGCAAGGGTATTGTTGTGTATTATTTTTTCGCTAACGAAATCAAGTTTAGGATTTGTTTTTTCCTAATTATATAAATTGATTTCGAATTTTTCGTCTTTGAAGGAATAATTCCTGTCAATCTGTTGATTTTAGATAGAGTTGACTATTTTTTTATATTCAGTAATTGAAAGAATATAGTGTCGTGAATTCTTTTCTTTTTTTTTTTATTGTATCATAATTTAAAACAATACCAAAGATTTTTTTACTTATATTTCTTCTCATTTCACAGGTTCCCTCTTCTTGATCATTATTCAATCTCAGCTAAGGCAATTTAGTTGTAAAATTTGGTTGATTTTGAAAAGTTTTCTTCGCCCACTTTATCAGTTATTTCTTTTTTGACACTCGCTATTTTTCTCTCTGTCAATCGATTTTTCAGTTTCTTCGATCTGATTCCCATTTCTGCCTCTCTGAATTTCCTTTCCCCTTTCTTCCCCTATTTTTTTTTTTCGGTAAATCCACTTTTTCTTCAATTTTTTTCTCTCGACTTTCTCTCAGTAGCTTTCATTTTCATTTCTATCTTTTTTGCCGACTCTTTTTGCAATCGTTTTTTTCCAATTCGTCCTATAGCAATTTTTTTGCTCCCTTCACAGAAGTTATCGTCTTTAGTCACTCTTTCTGATTTAATTGATGTCTTATTTATTTCTTAATGTTTCTCTCTCTTTTTTTGGCTCTTTTCTTTCCATTAATTTTACACTGTTTATTATTTGTTCTTTCTTTCTCTCAAAGCTGAGATTATCTTCTACGAACTTATTTCAATTTATTGCCTTTTTTTCTTCATATTTTTCTTACCTCTCTCTTTTTTTTCTTGTTTCTCGTTCCCTTAATATTTGTTCCTTTTCTTTTCTCACAGCGTTGACCGCATCCACAGAGTCTGCTGCCAGAATCACTTTTACTCCGCTCGCAACTGCCGCTAGCACTGTTTCATTGTCACTCTCTCCTATGATTACGTCTAACAAGAACAATCCCTATAGAAGACATAGCAACTAATACAAAAATACAGATTCTAATATCTCAAAGTCGATACAATCAACCACCGGGAGTAAATTGTTATATGTGAATTTAAAAATCAAAATAAGACAGTGAGGAAAAGACTCAGCGGTGTTCGCCGAGTCCCGCCGCAGGAACAAAGTGATATCCACTGTTGCTGGTCCAAAGTTCGCGGATGGTGATACTTACTTATCAGTTATTCCCGCGTGATTCTCGCCTACATGTGTCAGTGTCTCTAAGATAAAACTGGACAGCGCGAAAGAGCTGGCTGAAAGACGACTAGTCCAGTCCTAATAGCAGATGTTATTGCAGCAGTCGTTCGCGGTACCACCTAAACCAGCAGGAACACTTTAGCAGTAGCTTCACTAGTGCCTGCCGTTGCCGAAGTAGTTGTTTCTATGGCCAGATTTCATAAGTGCAGTTGCTTACAATGCCAAACGAATGAAGCTGGCCTCGGTTGGCTGAAATATATGCCAACATATTTTTTAGAGAGCAGCAAATAGTGAATGAGCGGAAGGAAGAGGATTAGTGTTGATATCCGTCACTTCGTAACATCGACCAACTTGTAATAGAGCCTTGGTGCATTCAAGGAACAACCATACTTTGACGATGTTTTGGTCTGATCATTTCACTTGGACTTCATCAGTATAAAAATTATCATAATT
>OY735199.1:2486230-2748730 GCA_963457665.1 Thysanoteuthis rhombus | reverse complement strand
TCAGACGCAACCTGAAGGCTTCTCTTCAATCGCTATCACACTTTCCATGACTGCAGAATACACACAAAACAAAATTGCTCCAAAAAGACAAGGCATAAGACCAACGGATGAGATAGGAAGGTATGTTAATAAGGTCTAGCAGAGGTCAGCAGAATCATGGTTGTCTTAGAAAGACTTTGGTATCAGATTTGTACCACAGTGGACTCGTGATGGCCTATAATGATGGTTACACACATATATATATATATATATATATATATATATATATATAATTTCAAACTCAAATACTAAAAAATTTCATTCGCATAGTCAAACACACAGACACAAGATTATATGTATATATATATTGGGAAGCTTAAATCCCAACGGCTCCCATAACTGCCATCAAAGGTTTCTTTCAGTCTTCAAGTAGGTCTTTACATGTAATTATGTAACACAAAAAGATAAGCTCAAAAGAATACCAAATGTTTAAGGGGTGTGATCAGTTTGCCCCATTAATGTTACATTGATCCCTTCATTTGTCTGCACATTATTTTGACGAATCAGATTTCTTCAGTGATTAACAAAAGTGAGAGAAGTAACTTATTTATTGATCAACCAATTTCTAATTTTAGAAAAAAAAATGATTGCACTTAAAATGGTGTGCTGCCAAAATGCACTGATGACATGATGGTTTCTATTGAGAGACTAGCCAGAACTCTGCATGCATGTCTGTTTAATAAGTTGTTTTTTTTTCAGTTGGTCACATGAAATGTCCAACATTTGCAATATAATTATTCGTCCGGTTTGGATCTGCTTCAGTCATTCTCAGAAGACAAATTTCTAATTGAAGATTGTATCTCCTATCAAAGTAAAGAAAACAAAAACTTTTATTGGATTGTTTCCCAACTGCTATACTTTCCTGTCGTTCAATGTGCCACTTCCACCTAGCAACACATGAAACAGCACCATTCCTTCTCCTCAATATTTGTAAGATCCTCATAGCACTGAGATATGACTCAAAGGGATTTGAAATCCATGAGGTTATCTATATCAGTGCAAGACAGCCCACCATCAACCGAGCCTCTCCGAAGTTGAGAGAAGGTATTTTAAAGTGCCTATAACGGAAACTGCAGAAACACCATGAGATATTTCACTCAATCCTATTTAGAATCATCCCCCATTCGTACTATTTCTATGATTGTCCGAGTTAGAAGACCTCGACGAAAATGACCAATGCCAGTTTAAAACACTTGAAAAAATATATCGCCATAAATTGGTGCTAGGATCGATTCTTATCTCAAAATTAGAAATTTACTCATGTTATTAATTATAAGATAGAACGTCCAAATATATGGGATCAGTACTGGAAAGGACGTTTATTACAACACATTTTGCATTGAGAAAGTCTAATAGATGTGGATGATGAATTTTCAATTAAGCAAACAGAAACTGATTCGTTTGCAGATTTGACAGTCTCCACTATCCTCGCCAACGCAATTCCTGGAATCTTCCCCAGCTGTTCTCTAGACACATTCCATTGGGCATAGTTGCAATCGCACCTGCAATTCTTTCAGTGGAAATCTTAATAGTATTCTCAATTCCACACTCTCAAAAATATCAAGACTATTTTGTAAAAATCAGATTACAATAGCCAGAAGATTGTCTCTTGGGAAAAAAAAGAAAGATCGCTGCATAGAGGAAGGTTTCACAGTCACCCACAGGGTTTGTTGTCATTCCAATCAATCAACTTTCAATAAAGAGACAGTAATGTCAGCGAGTTTTTCAGGCATGGAAATGGAAATAGTGGTAAAATCTTTCGAAGCTCCTTTATATATGCCTGCATTCTCTTACAGCACTGTCTATTTTAAGGTCTTTTCAGATACTATGTCACGAAAATCAGTTCAAAAAATATTTGTACCAAAAAAACATTTAATGGGATTTGCTACCAACCCAAAAGAGAATATATATATATATATAATCTATCTATCTATCTATCTATCTATATATATATATATATATATATATGTGTGTGTGTGTGTGTGTGTGTGTGTGTGTGTATGTGTGTGTGTGTGTGTGTTTCAACTTCATGCACACATGGATATCGCTGTTTCCTAAGCTTGGGTTGATCTTACAAAGGGCAACTTCAGCAAATCAACTGATGCAGACAAATTCACAAATTGGTGAATGTCATGCAAGAATAACCTGCTTCATATCGCTCTATGGAAACGTGCTCTCATCTGTATATACCCAGGGAAAAAACTAGGACACAGTCGAATAAGAAAAAAATCAATCGTAGGATGTATATAATTTTTTTAATGTGTTTTGGTGGAAGAGAAAAATAAACTCATTTGGCTGTGAAATAGGTTATTTGATGATAAGAAAGTAATGTCTCTCTGTTTTAGCAAATATTTGGCACTTGTTTTTTTTCCTATTAGTCTTCATCTACTGTTATCCAGCCCAAGTACACAATGAATCATACTCCAGGGAACAGTGAATCATCGTAAGATTGAATGATTTATAGAGGTCCCGGAGTGAAACCTAGAAAAAAATTTCATTGAAGTACTGTTGAATCATAAACCATGTTACAAAGCGTGGTCATAAACACGTTTTTGATTTTTTTTAGAAAAAATACGCAAACTGAGGGAAACATTAACTTCAAAATCCCAATCACACAGACACATAGTCCTAAAGCATTGTCAGAAAAGAAAAAATGTCACAAAAGTAAAATTAAAATACCCTTTTAGTATCCTAGTAAACTACATGAAATGAATTGATGGAATCACTTTTGATTAAACAAATTGAAGTGGGTCATTCCCTGAAATGATCCACTTTGCCCTGAATCCTCAAGCCCTGCATATGCCATCAAAAAAGGTAACTTCATATCTCACTGAAAAGAACAAGCGAAGTATTTACAGTTTAGACGAAAGATGATCTTAATCTTAATTTCATCTCATTTAGTACAACTAATTGTAGCTCAATAATGAAAGTGAAAGTGCAATTGAATATCACTTTTGGTTTTCGACGATTTGATCCTTCAGCTTGCCAAATTTTTCATGCGATGATCTTTTACATAATGGCAAATGTGTTGATATGGAGAGATGCAAAGATGGTAATGATTCACAGTGCCTTGCGAACCACCCTCTGTGGGTATTCATGGACACAAACTAACGTATGATTTCACTTACTAATGGATTTCCTTTTTTCCCTTGTCATGAGTATGAATGGAACCGATATAAATATCAATGATTTTATGATACTATATTTTTCCATCGAACATGATTCTAATCATTTAGTTCAATCGAAAATAAATAAAGATTGCTCTTTGAAAGTATACAGTGAGAATTAAATCTTAATTTTTAGTCAGTGAATAGCATAAAAAATATTTCAACATGAACACATTTGTAATTAAATATCCTTTCAGCAATGAGTAATTTGTTTTTGTCTTCCGTACGCTTCACATGCATGACAATTGACATAAAATTGACAAAATAAGTGGGTAGAGCTAGAGACAAATTAAAAATAAGCCCTATGATCCAGTAAATTGGCACTTGACTATATAGAAAAAACACTCTTACCAGCAACTGTGACAAAAAATGCTCATAATTTTGACGGTGAATCGGGGCAAAAACTGTTCTCGTTCTCCCACATCATACATTGTAAGCAGAATTATCTGGTAAAATGTAAGTGTATGCAATGAAGGAGGAAAGTATATGACCAACAAAAAGTGAAAAAGTATTCAGGAAAAAGCGTGATACACTCCCCCTAAATATTCAAATTGTGATGCTATAATGAACGGGCATTTTAGACTCAAGCGACCAACCCAAAGGTAGCTAATTTTCCATGGTGACTCTTGGTGATATTTGCATTTTACAAAATTACACCTCTCCAAGTGAAATATGTACCAACTAACCCAAGCCTCTCGTAGAGGCAAAATTAACAATATATGGTACATCAGTTGCCTCTGCATCGCAGTTTGAAATAAATTACGACTGAACAGAACCTAAACTTTTTGATTAAGGGGTTTCGACCTTTTCCAATCTATGAATTCTCAAATAGCACCCAACAAACGCCGCTACTATCCATTGACGCGACAATACTAATAATGATTGTTCCTTATCAAGTATGGATGGATGTGTGAACTTCCAGAGCTGCAGTCCAAATTTTAAGGATGAGGATGCAAAGAAAAAGGCAAAGTTAAGTTCCCTAGGGAAAGAAATCTGATTCCCCGAAAAGTAAGAACAGAATTTTTTTACAGACACAAATGAATAATTCGATTTGAAATTTATCCATTGATGATAATGAATTGTTCCATATATCACTCAACTAAGTTCAAATTACTCTAGAAAAATTTGATCCTCCCAAACCATGCTTCCTTGTGATTCAATGGAAGAGTCATAAATGTTTTATACGTATTCTTCGTTGATTCATATTGGAAAGTCGGAACCATTCACTGCATCATGTCAACTGATCCCAACCACTAATACTGAGAAAGGCTAGTATACTTTTAAATCGCCATTACGCACAAAATTCCTGTTTAAACACTGTTGCTAGGTTTAGGTTATCTATACTCATATGTTTGTATATGTCCAGACTTTGCCAAGCCCAAAATATTAATAGTTGGAACGTGAATTTTGAGCATACACTCATCTTGATGAGTAGGGAAAACATTGATTTGTTTTGAAAAATCCTCAAGAAAGTTTTTAGTTGCTGGTCAGTTTATAATGTTAGTTCAGGCCGAATCTGTCCCTTGATTTTTCCATAACAGCATTTACGCTTGTTTGTTTTTTTTTTCTATGTAGACTTTTTGTGATCACAGCCCAAGAGATAGTAAGAAAAAATGATTCTGCTCTGATCAGTGTACTACAATAAACGTTCTCGACATTCTGAACAGTCAGTATCAGTAAGGTGAATATAGGTATATGAAAAGCCTCCACAACAGCGGTTGCAGTCAAATTGAAATGACTATTATGATAAATAGCAGGAAGGGTGTTTCTCCTGCCTTCATAATAGAGAAGCTTGGAACTAGATTTTTTTTATTGAAAAGAGGATTAAATCCATTTTGAGGACCTTCTTTCTATGGAACAAGGGAAACCAGAAAGGAATGCTGAGAAATATAATTTGTTTTTTTTCTTCTGAGATTCAAGAATAAATGCCAACGTTTTTATCCATCAAAGTAAGATAGCAGAAATATACCGTAGCTTTACCTTTAATGAATTATTTATTCAAATTAAGGCATTTTTTCGTTGAACAGATTTGTTAGGATTAGTAGATATAAGATGATAATGTGTAAATTAGTTCGAAATATTTTTTCTTTCCTTCTGATATCAATTTCCCTCCTTAATCAACACATGCAATAGACAAAACCAAATACAGCAGTAGATTGTAAGTATAATAAAAGTGCAAATTCTGGAATCAAAGCCAGTTATTATTCAGAAAAGACAATTATTTCGCAACTATCTACAAAGAGGTAAATTCCTGGGGGGTCGACCACTCAGTTTATCCGTCATCTCATGCCTTTGCTCTCCCCACATCTTATGCCATCACCCTTTCTAACCTTTGTGGCTGGTCCATGACTTTATCTAATGTTTTACGAAGATGGATTAATTCAATATGCAGCAAATGTTCTACCTAATCAGAAAACTACCTAACCTTACTTTCTGCTCCCTCCCTCTTTGTACACTCTTTCAACAAACTGAGTCTCATTCCTCCTTTCTCATCCCCAGACAATATCTGATTTTCTCTCTTATCCTCACTTTTTACACTCTTATAAAACTACCTGACTCTCCCAAAGTGTCATTTCCTATACCGTCATTAAACTACCCAAATATTTTTCCCATAATTCTGAATGAAATGAGGAATATAAATGAAAAAGTGATAGTTCAATTTAACTTATTCGCAGTAATGAAATGAGAACTTGTTGAAAAAAGTAAGTAATATTATAAATTATATAAATCAATGTAATGAAATAACATTTTTAATAAAATAAGTTATAACTTTCATTCCTTTGATCCATATCAAGAAATAAATTAATTTCCATAAAAATCAATCTGATTTGCTAAACGGAAACTTGATTGAGATTTTCAAATTCTTAATTCTTCAACAAAGAAAGGAAGAGAAATCTGTTATAAGAGTCCGTCTTATTAAGATGTCTGATATTTTGTGATCAATCAGTTTGTTGGTAAATAGGCCAACGGAAACGACGTGATGTAATCGTGACAAGAGTATCGATAATACAGTATAGATTTTTAAATTATTTTTTGCACTTAAAACATGGAAGTATTCGTGCTTTTCCTCGAAAATAATTTCTCTGGCTGGCGGAAAATTAAAGACTCATAAATGACCAGTCCCCCCCCTCTCTCTATCTCACTTTATGTTTCTCCCCTTCTCTCATTTAGTCAAGTAACTAGTTTAATTACTGCTCAACACTCCGGATACATTTCTTCCCCGGGTCAGGAAGAATCGACTATAAGAAAACACACACACACACACACACACACACACACACACACACACACACACACACACACACACACACACACACACACACACACACACACACACACACACACAAAAAAAAAAAATAACCCCATAAAATATTGTTTCAAGTTTTACTTAAATAGATTCTTAATTCACGGATACTTTCATAAGCTCTGTGTTTATCAAAATGAGATTTTTTAAAATTACTGTTCATTATAAAAAATTTTAATCCGGAATGACAAAGTAAAATAATTTGGTGTGACTCATTTAGATCTTTTGTGTAAACGCTTTCAAACGATCTTCAAAAAAGCTTGTAATGACTAACTTACAAAGATATGCAATACGTAACAATTGGAAATTGGTGATGAGAATGACTGCAATATGCAAATTTAATTCCCTGGGGGATTGTGTTATACGTATTACTTGGTGGAAAGTGATGAAGTAAAAGTTAATTAAAAGCCAGCTTGATTTCACATCATTAGGAACATTACTATGGAGCAATATTCTACAAAGTAAAATGGAAATTGGAGAATATTTACGTGCGTAGGAAAAAACAACTCTAATTTTATGGAATGCTCTTTAGCAACACATCAATATAAACATAAACATTTTAGGTTAAAAAAACTCTTTTAAAGTCATAAACATCTAAGGGTTTTTTCTGTAGGATTTCAATTTTGCAAAGTTACCAAGCAAAATACATTTAACTGAATATGTAACATTTCCTTCCTTTTGTATTCTCAACTAATGATTCATTTTATCAGTTTTAAAGACTGACTACTTTTGAGGCAGCTGTATCCAAAGGATGTCCGACTTTTGTTTTCATTTTAGTTCAAGCTCGGTAAGAATGAAGTTAAAGAAGAAAATCAATTTTACATTCAGAAGTTCAATCATTGTGCCAACAAAATGAGGAAATGCTTCCAAATTAAAAAATATCCAGACTTGGTTAACAGGCTCATTTTGTTGATAGTCATTGCCAGACTTTCCCTTAGCAATATAATCAAAACAAAGATCGTGAGACTTAATCAAGAAATCTTATATCATCGATCATATTCAGCTGACATCTCTGACAGATTACCTATTCTGGGACTTTGAGCGTATCCATTTTGCAATAAAAAGTACTCCAACAAAGGGACAGTATTTACAGAATTTGGACAATTTTAGCCCTAAAAGATATTCATTTCTGTGAAGGAGGGATCTTGACACAAAATGGAATAAGGCAAGAAGAGTTTGTTTTGATCGATGAACCAAGCTCGTTTAGAGGTTTAAGTTGCTTTTGATTTTTTCTGTCATGAACGGCCATCTTATGTTGGGCTAATCATAAGAATACGTTTTCATTCCTTGTCAGACCGGTGAATGCTGCCCTAGTCGTGGGACCAGTGAAATACAACTCAAACATCTTCACTTTTTGTTTGTTGAAGTATGTATTATTCAGAATTTCTATTAGAGATAAAACGAAAGTTTGAACAAAGGATAAAGTATCTCCCTCTTGTCGATCCATGTGACCACATTAGGGCTGATAGATTCCAAAAATGTTATTACACTCGCTTTCTGCTGACATTAACGCCAGCCTGGCATTTCTTGGAATCCTGTTTTTGCTGATGGCCGAATGCCCAAATGGTCTAATGTCGTGTCTCTTTAGATATTCTAATTCGTGTCGTTGGAATAATATCTTCTTTTATATGCATTCATCGCCAAAATCACCCTATGACCTTATAATACCGTTTTCTTTCCCTAATTCTCGACACCCTCTTGCGTCGACATCTATCTTATGAGAACAAGCCATCAGCATTTAAAAGAACTGTGCAAAGTCTTACATAAGCTCAAGGTATATACAGTACTGTCGAGATCATTTTGCGCTATTTTTCAAAATTGACTTGTTTCCTTTTAAAAATCTATCGATTCTAAAAAGGTGTGAACCGTAATATACACTCATATACATTTTGTATTCTGCATTCATTCTATTACTCAGCACAAGGAAATTTTAGACGATTGTTGACCTTTTGTGACTACAGCTAAACTTCATACTATCTACGTTAGTTGATCCCAGGAGGAATATGATGCCTTCTTTGGACTTCCAAGTCCTCAACATTTGTCAATTTAACATGATTCAAAGTAGTGTGTCTCGAATCAAACGTGCCTCTTTCATAGATGTAATTCCAGCGCATGCATGTCGAATATTGTCATCATATAAGGTTAACTTCTTAATTTGGAATATCAAGGAAAAGTGTATTTATTAATGGAGAACTAAAAAAAAAGATGAAAAATTGACTTCCCATCGTGTAGGGAAAGCATGGTCGGAAGTGTGTCTCAGCTCAAAGACAATGCAAAATACTGATTGCACTTAAGTTGTTTTTTCAGGTTCTTCTGAATGCTAAATATATTTTTCCTGGATAATACTCCCTTAAGAATTGTCATTCCAAATCAAGGAGGTATCTTTTGAATAAACTTCCTCGCGTTTTTCTTTGGTTTCACATCTTTACCAGCTTCCGTCATGATAAAACTGGACAAGTAACCACAGTAATCAAAACTACAAGAATAACATGTTTGAATCGAGTCTAAATTCTACAAACGATATAAATAGTAGGGAAAATTTTTTTAAAGAGGTATACTTAATCACCTGATATAAACTGCCACCGTAAAATGATCTTGGGTCAAGTTTGCTAGACATTAACCCATGGTTTTATGTCAACGATTGCTAAAATTCTCTTCCTACGGAATACCGATTCTGATGCTTGACTTTCGAATTGGCTATTTTACGAAACATTAGATAGTATATCACGTTAACTACAAGCAATGCGTAGGAACAAACTGAAAGTGTGAGCAGATTGAGACTTCCACGGTTGCTTTTTGGCCAATGCGTATCGTATTGGTCCTGTGTATGTGCAGAGGTTCGACTGACATAAACCAAGTTTGGCTATTTGATAGTCCCTTCTCGTACAGTGGCTTCCAAAGAAGTATCGTAGAAAACAGTAAGAGGGAAAAAAAATTGCAATGCTTTGTCGGTGATTATTTAGAGTATAGACTGCGGGGGAAACTGTTAGAAGTGAAGCAGAGGAGAAAATAATTTGGCAATATTTTCAAAAGGAACAAAACGAGACAAACAAAACATGAGAGTGCTCACTCAATACGTATTCTATGTCATGTTTTTAAAAGTACCTGGTGCGTAATAGATCTATAAGACTGTCGGTTAAGATAAATCATTTACATTCATTGTTTGCCGGTTCGCTTGAAATCGATTCCCAAGACACCGTAAAATGTTGGAAAGTTGTACAAGGGAAATAAAGCAAGGACATGAGATTGACAAGAGAAAGAGAAGCAAAAAGAACTAGTATGTTTGGAGGAAAGGGATACAGATAGAAAAAAAAGTAGATCTGATTTGCAGTGTAAGTAACAAAGACTAATCGAATACCCTAACGGATAATGCAATTCCCCAAATATGTCTCGTTTACGAAATAAAATCTTCCCCTCTCTAAAACACACACACTCTCTCTCATACACATTCATGTGAACGCATGTGTTTGTAGGAATATATATATATATATATATATATATATATATATATATATATATATATATATATATATATATATATATATATATATATATATCATGGAGCCAGTGCATCGTATTACCTAAAATCAGAGAAAAAATATCAAGCAAGATTTAGATATTGTCGGTTCGAAATGACAATAGAGTCCAAAAAAGAAAAAAACCAAAGACAACCCCCCAAAACGTTTTAACTCTTTCCCCCAAACTAACCAATCAAAACATTTTAGATCTCCCTTCATGGTATATATAGACCCCTAAAAATATGACTGCTCCCTATTTCTTTGTTACTAGTATTCTCACAAATTGAAAAATAAATATTATGAACCATCTTTCTCTCAGTATATATATATATATATATATATATATATATATATATATATATATATATATATATATATATATATATATATATATATATATATATATATATATATATATATATATATATATATTTACGTGTGCCGTTGTGTGTACAGATGATGGATGAATATGCAATAGAATTGAACGTTTCACTATCTTGTTAATACTTGACGCTGTTTTTATTCTGTCCAGGCACAACTAAATGCAGTATAGTTGAACAAAGGAAGGTAACGATTCATGATTTCATTTTGGGTCGTTATTTACGTTGTTTGTAAAGATATTCTGTTTAGAATTGTCACATGCACTCGGACACATCAGACACGTCAGTATCTGTATACAGTCATGTTCAGAAACGCCGATAGATACCAGTTGGTGAAAGTATTTGAGATGAAAAAAAGTTTTTGGAAACTAGCTGGAACATCTTGCAATTTAGATAATACAGTTCTAGACAAAAATTTTATTAGGTAAAAAATGCAGCTGTTCCATCGATCGAAGACAGCAGGATCGATTTGACTTTGAGTCCTGCTACAATGGAACGTACAACCTGATGGAAGATTGTATCTCCTGGTCTTGTTTGTGAAAGTGAATAGTACCACGATTGTGAATAACACTCACTACCCAGGATTAAAAATCGCATTCATTGTTATTTCACTTCTCGTTAACGATGCTTTTGCAAGATAAGAGAGCACTCGTTTTGGACTTTAAAACAACATAGTTGAATTGAAAAGATGTTGTAATTACATAACTGAAAATATTGCAGATGTTATCTTCATTTTTTGACATCTTCCATCAAAGATTGTATAACATACTTGGGTACGCTAAGGTTCACAAATAATAATAATCAGAATAATCATAATAATGATAATATCAATCATAAGACAACAACAACAACAACAACAACAATAACAACAACAACAATAATAATAATAATAATAATAATAATAATAATAATAATAATAATAATAATAGGCGAAAGAGAGAGAAAACGTTGGCTGAAGACCTGGGGAGACTTATAGTCACTCAGCCTTCAGCGATGACCACTGGGCAACCGGTGTGAAACTGTAAATCGCAGTATTACTGAAACCTATGTGTACTAAGAAAGAAGGGCTGGAGACTTGAGGAGACTTGCTGTCACTCAAACTTCAGCGGTTACCACCAGGCAACTGGTGTGAGATTCCAAATAATAATAATAATAATATTAATAATAATGATATTAATAATACTAATAAGCATTTTTAACTTTGAAACAAACAAATTACGACAGAGAACACAGTTTTAAAATTAATGATCTTTTTATTGAATATATCAGTCTTATCACTTAGAAATACTTATGCAGAAAAAGATTCGTTAATGTTTATTTGGTGACAAGGAATATATTAAAATCTATCCTATTAATCAAATCAATGAATATGACAATATCATTGTTGTTGGTGTCATCAGTTTTTGTGTACGTCATTGTTTTATGTGTAGACTCATCCCTTTTTAGTGAGGTGAACTTGTTACGATACAAAACAAAGTAAACTTGAGGATTAACTGTGTTCTGAAGTGCAATATGTAGAGACTAGTGTTCAAAACAGATCAAAATCACAATTACCGTTTTTCAAGATGTTAAATTTACTCAGTGAATATTGCTTGAGTCGTATTTCATGTATTATACCATGATATTGGTCAATTTTGATATATGAATTCTATTAGAACTTCTGGAGAGATTGTGCGAACATATAGTTACGATGCAGAAAGGGTAGCGGTGAATTTCCCGACCCACCACGAAATTCAATAATTTCTTCCATAACCAATAGCCAACCTTTCAACAGTGAAATCCATTTAGGACTTTAGAAGACATTGCGTGGTGTCGATATATTGCTACGATGCATGGGAAGAATATATTTCTCGATACCCTCCACGTATAATCATTTTTTTCATAGCTAAGAGCACATTCTTTTGTAAATTTCATCGAAATGTATTTCAAAATTTTGGAGATATTCCGAAGCGTGAACTCATAGCTGCTTCGCAGAATCGCATTTTCCATATACAAATTCACATACATAGACGACGTACACTCCCACTAGAATAAGCACACACACACACACACACACACACACACACACACACACACACACACATATATATATATATATATATATATATATAAAAATGTACATACGAATACCATCCTAATGATTTATACATTTGCTCAATCACACGCTTAAACATACAGAACTCCTCGGTCTCCCTCAGGCAATGCCATTAAATCAGTTTTCTCCTTCTTCCACATCTTTACCAACCTCACACATTGACAGCTATATCCTCCTGGATAAGTTTAAAATCCGAATGCACACCCTTTCCCCTCCCTTGTTCCCCTAGATTCATTGTATTTTCGTCTTATTTTCTTCGTCCAAGAAGCTTACTCCTTCAAGTGAAACGTGTCTAAAAAATAAGAATAGAATTATTTTAAATTAAACTATGTTTTCACATTTTCTCTATAATAAAATTTTGTATATATTCTTATCAGTCCTACACTAGCTATCCATCCATCTATCTATCTATCGAGCAAACTATCTATCTATTGAGCAAACTATCTATCTATCTATCTAAATATATATATATATATATATATATATATATATATATATATATATATATGTATACATATATATATATATATATATATATATATATATATATATATATATAAATTATCCCTCTCTCTCTTGATCTATCTATCCATCTATCTATCTATCTATCTACCTATATATCTATCTATCTATAGTAGAATAGGGATTAGCTATACAAACACCTTTACGTCTCTGCCCTGTCTGGGTTGAAACATGAACGAGTTTGTCTAGTAGTTCCCCATTATATTATATTTCCAGCTCTACTTTGAACTGACATAAAATTCGAAGTTGAATGTATTTAGCGATCTTAGAAATTAACCCATCATACATCGGATTAAGATGTTAACCATTTAACTTAAGTGAATCAGCCAGAATATTTATTCCTCTAAGATCCATTCGCTGTACACACAGCCCGTTTCCCTCATGGTGGCCTCGTACCGAATAGTTTGTAATGAAAGGTATTCATCTGTAAATACACTGATTTAAAATCTTATATCATTTTATTCGTTTTATCATGTACAGTAGGTGACTCAGGCTATGTTCCCTTTAGCAATGAGTAAATGAATAAAGAGTGCGTATCAGAATACAGACGTTCAAGAAGAGGATGGAGCTTGCAGTCCTCTACACCATGCAGTGGTTTGCTTAACGCACAACCGCTTTTATCACTGAGCGACTGGATATTCATGGCAAGCAAGAATTCAAATCAAATTTGATCCCCTCTTCACCATGTTTATTTCTATCAAATAGTAGTGTAATGTCAGTAATCCAATATTTGCTAAGCAGAAATAAATGATAATGCTATTGATATCCATTTATGCGAATATATATCAAGATTTAATTGCATTCATTGAATACATGCTCAGAGATAACATTTACGAACCGACATATACTCCTATATATGAGCTTTAAAAATAATTCTTCGTCGGTTTGTAATACAAAAGGAGGTTTCGCCATTTTTATTGACGAAAAGGCTTCAGATAATAACGATAACAATACGTTTCAGTTTTCAAGTATTATCCCTATTCATCAATAAGCCAACATGAAAGCTGCAGGTTCCATGTTTCACTTCCAGATGACTCCGAGCAATTCACATTCACTTTTTTCCACACAGCGGAAATATTGCACATTTCAAATAAAATAAAATCCATTACCAGATTCAATCTCATAAACGCTTTGCCTTATTTCCGTGCCTTTCACGATCTATCTTCTCAATTCATACACTTTCTGCTAATAACAATTCAGATATGCCCAATAGGAACAACTATCGGTCGGTGAAAGCAAAGATTCTTTTCCCCCTTCCTAACGGCACTTCTTCTTGTCAGCTACAGCGAACTACTTTAAGCAGGAAACCAGAAAGTTTGTTTGATGATCTGCTATGCTAAACAATATACTTGATCGCAGCAGTTTTTAGATTATAACTGTTTCGATTTTATAATTCATGTTAACTATTTTTATCCCTGTAGAATAATCTTCAACAAGTACATACACAACTACAAAAGCACTCGGAGAACGCAAAACTCTGCCAAAACCAGCCATTGTCAGGAGAAATAATGAACCAACACAAAATCTAATCACTTTTTCGATAGCCTCTCCAACGTGTATACTTTTAGAAACATCGATGAAATAAAACTGAAGTGTTTCTCAATATAAAGAAGCTATCCTGGATCCGCTCATAAAGTCAAGAAATTCGTTTGTACGCTTCGCACCAAATCTATTTAAATAATTTATTGGTTACATTTTTATAAATAGTGTGCATTGAGAGATAGACAAATCTACCGTATATTGGGTATAATCGATAACTGGGAGAGTTCCCTGAATGGTAAGGGTAAACATTGCTCCTTTTAAAATCATTCAGCTGTCTTATAATGAATAAGGTTATTCAAATTGACCTTGTTGTACACGTGTATCCCGTTTGTCAATGCGATATGGAAGGGACACAATTCATTTGCCATTCATCTTGTCTTGGTAACTGATCATTCTGGTGTCCATGCTTGCAAATCTAAATTATAGTTTAAAAGATTAATGATCTGGTTTGTTTAAAGGGTTTATGAAGTAGGAATGATGGTAAGAATTGAACTTTTTAGTTGAATGAAGTCTCTTATTACTTTCTTTGGATGATTTCACTGTTTCTGCCAGGTTCGGCGTATATTGTTGTGTAAAATCAGACAAATTCAAATAGTTCAGTTACGTATAATGATAAACGCTAAGCTTCCTGGAGGAACAATCACGTTCTGCTCTGAAAAATTGCAAAATCCTTTATTTTTTTTTACTTGATTTCGTGAAAGTTTGTGACTTGTCTAACGCCTTTTTGGAACTGGATGGGTTCAGAGTCTTTATGTAGTCTGATAAAGGAGTTGCTGTGTCCGTAATTATGTTGTGGTGCTTTGACGTAAACAGGGTGTACACTTAGTAGAGTAATGGCCTTCGTGACCATGGGGATTTCCACAGTCAGAGGCCTTTTTGAAGTCTATAACTGCTACAACGGGTGGCATTTTTCATTTTGCTGCTTTCTTTTTCAGCTAATTTATTGAATAGAGATGGTCTATAGTCAAGTAACTTCTAAATCCAGTTTGCTCCCATGGTTTGTTTTTCGCCGCGTGTTCTAGTGATCCGGTTGGTGATGATCATTGTGAAAAGTTTGTAGATGCAGTTGGGTAGGCTTATAGGCCACTTTTTTCATGTGAAAGCATTAGGATTGCCGTCTTTTGGGACTTTACTCAGTTTGAGACACAAACTGTATAGGATAGCTAGTTTTTCATTGATCATCCTACTAGGTTTTTTGAGTTGATCGATTGTGATATTATCTAGTCCAAGGGCTTTTTTTGTTTTGTTTGAATGCTTGATCTATCTCCCATTCTGTAACTCCTGAGAAGTGATCATGGATTGTCAGCGTCTTGCGTAATCTGTTCGTTGTTATCTCGTCCATGTCTTGAGGAATAGAGTTTATTGCAAAATCCCTGGATGCATTCAACAATCATGTCTCTGTCTAACTCTATGGATCCGTTTTCTTCGAGTATGTTAGCTATTTGTTTCCGTTCTATACCAAGAACTTTGTTCCTTGCTTTGAAGACCCGTTTCCTTCGCTTAGTTTCGATGATTGCTGTCCCCATACCTTCTGTTGTCTTTTATTAGTTTCTTTTGATTGTTTTGTTCAATTCTGTCTCCTCTGTTTTCCCCTGTTGTTGTCGATGGTGATTTCTGTTCTATTGAATGGGTTTCCTGGTTCCTTTCGAGATTTCACTAATGGTTTGTCCGTTTCTTTGTTTAAATATAGTGGCAGCTACTATTTTTTTTGTTCTGGAGTTCATTGTTGGTGTCGGTCTCTTTTGTAAAGATTTTGTATCTGCTTTTCTTTTTTTAATTCTTCCTTGAAGGATCGGATGGGCTCAATTGGTTCGTTTAGCGTTTGCAGTTTGGCATGGAACATTTTCTTGCATTCAGCATTTATGTTTGCTTGCATTTTTCACCTTACCATTCTGTCGCCGTTTCCTAAGTTTAAGTGGTTTAGAACTCTAACGTTTTTGATGATGTCGCTTTTGTCAGTTAACATGTTGTCTATTTCGTCTTTGATCTCGTGGTTGGAGCTCTTCCAAGTTGATATTCTATTGGGTATCTTTTTGGAGAATGTATTCATGATTTCGAAGTCGTTCTTGGTTGCAAAGTTTGCAAAATCTTTACCTTTCACATTACATACTTCATATTCGAACTTGTCGACGCAGCGTTTGTTTCCTTACCTTACCTGTGTGTTGAAATCTTTCATGATGACATTGGAGTATTTTTTTGAAGTCACAGGATTAGGGTATGCAGAAAATATCCTCAATACTTCAGAACATTTAAAGAGGGTTCCATGGTGAGTTCTATTCATTACATAACGATTATGCTCAACAGGACCCCTGTTTTCTTCCTACGAGTGGAAAACATAGTGATGTCATATTAGAACTTTGAATTCAACCAAATGCATTCTTGGAAAGAATGGGGCTTCAGTTTACAATGTTACTATTCTGCTGAACACCTAACTTCATTGATAAATCATTTCCTTAGCAGTTGAACTTTGGGGATCGAAACTTTCACTTTTAGGGCAAGAAATCGAGGGAAAAATGTTGCTCCAATTTCAAAAAGTCAAAATATGTTATTTTTTTCAATTTTAGGGGTCAAAATTGATGAAAACTTTTTCAGCCACTATTCAACATCAAAGGAAAATTTCTGTATTAGTTTTGGGGAAAAAAGTCAATTTTTTTTCTCGTTTTCAGGCGTCAGATTAGAAGCAATGGCTTTCTCAATTCTTAGTGGTCATAATCTACGGATAGATGTATTTTCACTCTTAGGGTCAAATTTGAAGAGAAATCTTTTTTTTCATTTCCAAGTGTTAAAGTCGAGGAATCAAATCCTAAAAGAAATTTCTTTTCATTTTTAGGGGACAGAATTGACAGCAGTATTTTATTGTTAACGTTCAGGGGCAAAAATCGAGGAGACTTTTTTCTCATATTTAAGGGTTAAGTGC
This sequence comes from Thysanoteuthis rhombus, assembly GCA_963457665.1. Lineage (NCBI taxonomy): Eukaryota > Metazoa > Mollusca > Cephalopoda > Oegopsida > Thysanoteuthidae > Thysanoteuthis > Thysanoteuthis major. The sequence continues at coordinate 2,731,246 of OY735199.1, read as the reverse complement.
ATGACTGGGGGGCTTTTTCACGTTCAGTGGTCAAAATAACGGTGACAGAACTCTCTTTTGAGCAAGCTCATTTTCTCTTTTACAGGTCAATCAATGAGGCTCCCCTTTTTTTTTACTCTGGTGGACTTAATTAGTTAGGTAATTCTTGTGATACTGGAAAGGTTTGGTGAAGGTCATTCATCCTGTTTTTTCTCTTTCAATGGTCAGAGGCACGTGGAAACAGTGCTGTTATTTTTGCAGTTATTTTTCTGTAAGTCAAAGTCAGATATTGCTTGTCACCCATATAATCGAATTCATGATCCTAATTTGATATCACTAGTTCATTTGAGACGACAAAGTAATTGTTGACCCCTTCTTAAATCACAATATAACTACAAGAATCTTTCTTCACAATCCACCATACAAAAAGTAGCTGAACCCAATATAACTATGTCATGGCATTTTGAAATTCTCCTCAACATTTTTGATACTTAATCTTTATTGATTTCCAAGAGTTTGTAATGTCTTTAATATTCAAAGAATTCAAAAACAGTATTTCTTATCCTGGAGTTTAACAGCTAGATCATCTCCAGTGTAAGAAGCTGAATTGCAATTTCCCATCATCTATCATAGCCAGACTTCTCATTACTCATCACTCATACTAACTCGAACATTATATAATTTCTAAGAAATATATTTCCACGATACATTGTTCTATTGAAATGATTCTGTTTTCCATAGAAAATCCACCGACACAGTGATAACAACGGGAAATCGTTTTGAGAGTGATACTGTGTTACTTACGTGCTTCCATAAAACAGGAAGAATTGAAAGAATAAGGAAGGTGTAACCCAAGAGAATACTAAAAGGAATGGTTTTGAGAGTTATGTTGCGTTACTTACGTCCTTCCATAAAACAGGGAGAATTGAAAAAAATAAGGAAGGCGTAACCCAAGAGAATACTAAAAAGAATGGTGTTGAGAGTCATGTTGCGTTACTTACGTGCTTCCATAAAACAGGACGAATTGGAAGAATAAGTAAGGTGTAGCCCAAGAGAATACGAAAGAATTTAGAATGAAAACTAAAAGACATAAATATGATAGAAATAGAGGACACTTGGGCAGTATCAAAAACAAAGAGATGACACCGAATATATGCAGTAAAAACTGATGAAGAGTTGTCATCAGTATGGGAGGCTGTATTAGAATAGCGTCAGTGAAATTGACAATACTTACGTTTAGAACAATGAAAGAAACAAGTACGCGTTACAGTAAACCAAGCAATAAATCGACAAAAGATATGGGGAAAGGGGGGGGCGTGATAAACAAAGAAAATTGGGAGAAAAGACACTTCATTAGGTTTTTGAAAAGAGATGAACACCACATACAAAAAGTCTTAGAAATGGTTACTCGAAAAAAAACACTTAGATGAAGAAACAATCTATTTTCACTGAAAGCCTTAACAGATTTAGAGAGCAAACGGTGAATGTCGTTTTTGATGAGAGAAAGAAGACTGCAAACAGCAAAATAGCTTAATGAAGTGAGCAGGTCCGAAAAGGATATAAAAAAGAGAAACGACTGACTAGGATACTGTTTCACAGGAAGTTGGACAAACGACTTGGATTGGATCATGTAAACTAAAGTAATGATTATTGTCCAGGAGAAAAGGGGGTTTCAAAAGAAAGAAAAGAGACCAGATTTCATCGTGGTAAACAAGTAAAGGGGGGCCTGTCAGGTCCTGTTTTTTAATATAAAGGTTAAAGGCATGGCTTGACCAGACAGAAATCAAACAGATAGGAAATTGCATGATTGTTTACCGTATTGGGTGATTTGAAAATCAGGAGGAAAATTTAAAACCACACTGATGTCATTTAAGATTTGTTGTCACTTGATCCAAAGAGAGATCTATCTGATGGTTTGTAAATTCCTAATATGAGTAAATACATACACTAACAAACAATGCTATAAGTAATATATTCTGAATGAAACAGGAACATATATATATATATATATATATATATATATATATATATATATATATATATGTGTGTGTGTGTGTGTACATGTGAATATTGATTTGTGTATTTTCATGTATTCTTTCGTGTTTTTGTATATAATGCACAGCTGGAGGGTTCATACATATCTTCAGAATAGACTTTATATTGCTAGTTTTTTTTTGTGTATGTAAATGTACTCGGTAAGCACATACACTCACGATCACAAAGCGGGGAACTACAGCTTTTCAGGCGGAATCAACAGACATCGATTTACACGTACAGCTGGAAGACTTACCCTCTCTTTATATTGCCTTCGTTATGTGAACTCCGAACTCAGATACTAACATGATGTTCTATCACCCTCTCTTGATTGGTATATTTTGCAGTGAGAAACAGGAAAGTGAATATACCTGGAGACATGTGACTAGTTTCATTCGATCTGGTAATCTCCACCACTGCCTATAGAAACCCAATACGAGATATATCGAAAAAGTATTTACAAACAAAACATCCTTCAGAAATACGTTCATACTTCCCGCAGCAATTGGCAGCTGGAAATCTTGCGTTTTTATTTATTTACTTTCATTCGGTTGAATATAGTTTCTTTTTTAAATTCAATAATTCTCCAAAAAGCATTGCCGTGAGGATTTTTTCGTTCGACATATTTGATTATTCTGTTTCTGTTTGCACGGTGCAATATCGGTAAAAATAATGAGTTTATTCGTCTATTTACTCTTCGCTCAATAAGGGAACTGGCTCAGTATATCTCAAAAGGGATATTGGCTGAGATCTTTAATGTCTATGCAAATGTCCTTATATTTATATAAGTATATATTGAAGTGTTATATATATATATATATATATATATATATATATATATATATATATATATATATATATATATTTATTTATTCATTTATTCATTTATTTATATTAATTAAAGTATCATGAGGAGTATTAAGGAGACTTTATCTAAGATGTTTTGTTATTGTAGCTGCATCAAAATAAGCCGGTGGTGATGGGACTTTAAACACACACATACACACACACGCGCGCGCACATACACACGCACACGTAAACACACACACACACACACACACACACACACATATATATATATATATATATATATATATATAGAGAGAGAGAGAGATAGATAGATGGATGGATGGATAGATTGATTTGTTTTAGTCATAATAAATACAAACCTGTCAGTCACAAAGTCGAACTTCACTCATACTTTTCTTCCGACAGAAGATGATCACTGCAACCCTTGTATTCTATATATAATGGATTATAATTTATCTAGAATTTTCAGTAAAAATGTATCTAATTTTTAAAATAAAAAAAAATCTCTCGTGTCTCTTCAAAATAAATCTCCAAAACATTTAAGAAATGTCAGTCTATGAGAGAGAGCAAGTTACCTGGTTCCGATTTCTGATTACCGTATGGAAGTGTTGATTTCACATGTGTATCTTTATTTGCAGGAAATAAGCACATATTTAACATACTTTTTCATCGATATGTATGCTCAGTCGGTAAAAGAGTTGCTATTGATCAGTGCGTCAGGATTTCAGATTATGGGACAATAATGCTATTTCTACTTAGTTCTATATTTTGGTATGTTTCAAAGTGACGGGACAGAGCAGAGTTTACTCCCCAAATTTTGGTGAGGATTGTTATCAATCTTTAGAATTGAAGTTGACTTTAATTTTCGATCGTAACAACAGCAATCCTCGACAGAATTGGAGCTCAAATATGTATAATTCTCATTTTGTACCTCGACTTGAAGTAACGATTTATCACTTACAGAAGGCTGTCTTTTTGACTAAGCTAAATTGACAGGTGTCAGAGATTAACATGAATTCATGATACGGTTACGGAGTGAGAGACAGGTAAAGTTGTAAAGAATAACAACACTGGTTGGAAATTAATCTATATTTAATAACTAGTGAGGTAAACAGTTTGGCGATCAATGTTATATTTTTCAGCTCTGTGAGTTGAAATATCCCACTACTAATATATAACTTCTAACAATGCAAACCTTTTATTTATAAGATATGAGAGTTCCTTGTACTGACATCTAATGTTTTTGTATGATTTTGGTGGCTGTGGACGTATATTTCCCTTTGATTATGTAAAAGGGAGAGTAGGCCATGTTGGACCCGTTGTTACGTTGGACCATGACGTTTCCCTTGGTACCAAAGCTGCAGAAGTTCTTAGCTCTGAAGAAACCTTCCTTGGCATACGGGATTTTTTTTTCATCAGCTTTGAAGAAGCTTCAAATTATACACAGTAAAATCTCCTATTCTTTGTGTCCGTGGAAATTTTGTAATTTTCATTTTTAATGTAATTACTCCTCGAATATTGAGAATCTAAACTATCTATTTATAATGGTTTGTTCTATCATGAACATATTTGGCCATTACTTTAATAATTTCACACTTTTCCTTCTATCTATAATTTGCATTAGGCGCTTGGATGTTGCTGTGGAGCAGATTGGGTTTCGGAGTAGGTTGAACCACTTTGATTAAGTAATCTAGCAATCATTGGTAAATTGTTTTTAAAGCGAACCTATATTCAGCCATCTACGTGAAGCTACTATAGTTGACAACGAAAGAATATGATATGCAGGAACTCTCATTGAAGATAATAATATGTACCCAAGACCAGGAAATAATAATTATTACATTTAACCACAAATTGAAGCCATTGGATGAGTTAGTTCTTTGTCCTCTGAAGAAACATCACAGTTTAATAATCAATGAATGGAATCTTGGTCTTTCTGGGTGGTCTATTACTATGTATGGCTCACCAGGTTGCTTTACCTGAGCCTTTTACAGGGTTTTGACATACGACTACCCTGCGAACAGGTTCAATTTTTTTTTTTTTTATACATTGAATTCAAATGTTTTTACTTGGACATTTTACGTTCACCGTATTCACCCTTGTGTCATGCCAATGATGATGTTGACACACATTGATGATCAGCTCAGCGTTCCTAGAGTTAAGACACCACAGTGTTTACTGCAAGAGGATATCAAGCTATTAGTAAGATTAAGTAGTGATTCCACAAAGACTGGTAAAAAGTGGCAACTCAGAACAGCAAAATAATAGCTAACATACCAGAATAAGAGATATCTGATTGAGCTAACGACTTAAAATTCGACCAAGAGAACTAATTGGAAAGAAGTAATGGAGGTACCTACGAATGCAGTGCAAGAGATGAGGTCAGGCTGATGACAGTAGGCTGAAGATATTGGAGATATGTGACTAGACCCCATTGATCATTAATATTGAGTGGCAGCTATTGGAAACTATGGTGGAAATAGTTACTGAAGATTCTGCTAAACAATCTTGCTACGTAGCTCAAATAATTGACATGGATGATGAGGAATTCATGGGTAAATAATAAAGTCAATCCAAAAAAATTCGTGGTGAATTTTTCCTCCTCCAATTTCAACATTTGTGACATTGAAAAAATATTGCCATGTGCCAGTCTCCACCAATCTCAATTAAAGGTACCAAACGTGTGAAACCGACTCTCTGGTTTCCCGTTAACTTACCATCATCCAACTGTCATTCAGTTAACAGAGTTATTCTTAATAGGTCTTTCTTTCTAAAAAAAACAAACAAAACAAAACATCTGGCTACCAACTAATACCATGCTGTAAAAAGGACAATAAAATACTTATTGAAATCAGTTACCCTCTGTGAATTCTTCTTGTCAATTATGAGTGTACTTTAAAGGTTTCCGGAACAGAAATTGTGTTATTGCTTCTTTTTTCTGTTGCTGGTTCAACATACCCAATTTGACGGTTCATATCACACAATTTGGGAAGGACTAGATATTGGCTAACATTAAGCATGATATAATACTGGCACCTATTGTAAAAATCTGGAACTTAATTACAAAAGCAGATTTAAAAAAAAATTTTTCATGTACATAAATCAATTGAAAGTGTACGATATATATGACCTCCAATAATGGATCATCCTTTACGAGATAAAATCACAAAACAGAACACAATTCATATTTCTGGGAAGTAATATTTTCCCCAAATGTGCCGCCTCAACACCATGCAAAATATTGAAGTACAAGTAAAAAATGGCATTGGAGCCCGTTAAGATTAGTCCAAAATATTTCAACTGCCGCATCGATAATTCTGAGGCACTGCTCTCTTCCAAGAACAAGAAAATCCAATCAGTCAAGAAAAAAAAAATTATTAAATAAAATAAAGATAAAAATAAAGATAAAAATGAAAAAATAAAAAGGTAGAAATCTGTACTTTCTCTCGATGATCATCTATGGAATTGAAACATGGAAGCTAACCAAATCATAGACCATCAAGCTGAGAACTATGAAATATACATATGAGTGAATCACGCACAGCAATACATAGAGAGATCACGAGACAGAACAGCATATCAGAGGAGAAACAGAAGTCTTAGTTAACTTTGAATCGATCAGAAAACTCAAACGAAAATTGTTATGATATGCATCAAAATGTCAGACATCTGCTGGACGACTTACAACGTGGATACCAAGAGATCATATGCGAAATTTTGACGAATAGAGCGTAAAATTTCGTAACAAGCTAGATAAACTCAGAAAGTAAAGACTCTGCAATAGCCATCATAAAGATTTCAGGTGAATCAGACGAGATAAACCAAAGTGCTGCTGCTGATGATGATGATAATAAATATACGTTTAATGCTTGGATATTTGTGCATATTCTGTTACAATTATCATACATTTAATAAAATGCTCGTTGTGTGATTCGATAATATTTGGTAGCGTCTCTTTCTCCTTCGATTTTGATATACTTTTGTCTATTTCAAAGATACGGCAATGTTTCCACCAAGGACTACGAAGTCAGTGCTCAAACATTTGGGAGAGAAATCTATGCTTTGCTTGGGATTTTATTTATCTCACTTGCACTCTAGAAAGGTTTGACTCGAATTATTTGTTGACGTGCATGGTTGAATTATGATGTTGTGCATCCTATTCCTCAACCCCCCAAGTAGTATTAGACTATGTTGAGTTACATCTTGGAAATTATACATCTTTTGGAAATAGAAACGTTCAAATTCATAATTGACTGTACAATATTCCCGCTGGTAAGTGAGTGACAGTGTGTTTCTGGGGTCTGTTCGTAGGTCTATAAGTGCTTCATAACATATTCACATTCAGGTGCACGTGAAATAGAGATCGATATGGAATTTAGAGTGATACAGAGGTCAATGTCTGTAAAACTTATGAATGGTAAGTTCCATTTTAGAGGAAAAAGAGGAAATTTGGCGTCAGGCAATAACTTTTGATCGGTTCTATTTATGCTGACTTAGATTTTTGCATGAAAGCAATAAGTATAAAATCAATGACGAAAGAGATTTTTTCAAAGTTATCACAATCAATAATGCTTAAGAACTCAAGACTGAACGGACAAAATAATCAGGCTATATTTCAAAGATCAAATGATGAATGGATCTTTGTTAAATATTACTCAGAAATTTCTGATACACGTGTTTTCGTTCATAGAACTGTTGTCATTCAAAGGATTAAAACAATCCTTTTATGCTATGAAATGGCTTGTGAAAAGTTAACTTTTTCTAAAAAAGAGAAAAACTTATTAACAAAACTGAGAACAAAAACAGAATTGGACAAAAAAGTGGCAGTCGGATATATAGATTGTGAAGATAAACACCCGATGTCGAAAGGAATATGTCAGAAAGAAAAGTTTTTCATTGGAAAATGTGAAAACAACCACGAAAAGAAACGGTATGGGTACAAATGAAAAAAAAGATCTTTGGAAACAAAATACAAAAAAGGGAACAAAAAGAAATGTTTGGGATTTAGACAAATCGAATGATCTACAAGACCAGCATTAGCAGCATATTCTTTTCCTATTATATCTGAAATAATTCTAATGATCCATTCTTCTCTCTTTAATAAGCACACAAACACCTGTTCCACCCCCCTGGCATCAACCCAAATCTTAATTAAGGATATGGAATTATTCGACTTCAACAAAAGCCCTAACTCCTCTTTGATTCCTAACAACATTTGACTTGCATAATATGGAAACTGACACCTTGTCCTGAATGACGACCTTAGATAATCATCAATCATCCAGAGATCTATTTCTGGTCACAGGACGTCATCTGATTTCCCCCTGATACTGACAGCATTCCAAATTAGGGACATGGAATTATTAACTCCATCCAACTCTTCCCCTCAGTCCTTTCCCTCATTTGTTTTCTAACAACATTTGTTTAGCATTATATGAAAACTGACACTCTTCCTAAACAAAACACAGCCACAAATAATCATCAGACATCTGAAGGTCTATTTCTCGACTCAGAACGTTATTTGATATCCCGTATATACCAAATCTATTTCAAATTAGGGACATGAAATCATTTGACTCCAGCATTTGCCTTTACCCCCACCTTTGATTTTTAACAACATTTCCCTAGCATCATATGAAAACTGGCGCTTTTCCCGAAGCAACACGCGTGCACAAATTATATCAGTCACCTGAATATCTATTTCTGGTCACAGGACGTCATCTGATACCCCCCGATAGCAGCACCATTCCAATTTAGAGACTCGATATTGTTTAACTTCAGCACTTCCCTCACTCTCTACCCTCTTTTGATTCTTAGTAACATTCGCCTTGCATGTATATGAAAACTGATACTTTCCCCTAGACGACACTCGACCACAAATAATCATCAGTCGTCTGAAGATCTATTCCAGAACTCAATCTGATTCCTCCTTAGCAGCAACACCATTCTGAACGAAGGAGATGAAATTTTCTGACCTCAAATCTCACAGTTTATCCCGTTGATTCATTACAACATCCCCTGCACCACTTGGAAACATAAATTTTCCTTTCACAGACACTCTTACTTAGATATTCATCAGTCATATGATTTTCCTGGCTAGGTTCTACATCAGTACGCAGTCAGATATTCTTGCAATGCCTGCTTTCTTTATACACTCAGATTCAACTTGATAATCACATCCATTAAAAGATACAGATCCTGTATAAGCACACCATCTCCTGTATCTCATATATATTTCTTTTCGAGGAAGGCAGTGGCGAAACGTTGTAATTAGGTTGTGTACTGAATTTTCTTTTTCTAGCTAAAATTATTGCAAGCACTGAAAGGAAACTGCACCAAATGGTGACTATGGCAATTCCAGGATGTTGAAACCGAAGAATACCAAAGACTAGGAATATTAAGGTCTTGTAATAATTCTAAAAAAAAAACTTCCAACATGATTTGAAGTGTTGGATGTCCGTACAAAAATGAGGATAGCAACCACAGCATGACTAAAATCTGCTAAAACACTGAAGTTAAAACAGGAGATTCGCTATGATTGATGTTTTCCGTCTGCAAATGTAACCAATAATGATTATAAACATATTGTCTATTATTGAAAAGGATTTAATTGCTAGTATGAATGACATTCACATCGTGTTAGGTATATATTTTGAGAGAGAGAGAGAGAGGGAGGGAGGGGGGTAAATGTTGTTGCTGTTGCTGTTTTTAAGATAGTAATGTCCAACCTCTGAAGTATAAAAAAAACTATTACTTCAAACTAAAAGATTGAATACAGTTACCCAGGAGCCGGTTGTATATATAATATCCGTAAATAATTTTTGATGACCACCCCCAGACCTTTTCGATCGTCCAAACCCATAATTTTTGTACCATAAACAACAATCGAACACTTCAACATTTATAAATTGCAAATGTAAGTATGAATTATACAGACCTTTTTATGTCAATGTTTAGTATTGGTATCATGCATATTATGTTGATACATTAGAAATAGTCCTTAATAGACTTCTCATATAAAGAGAGGTTCAGTAAACTCCATTTTGAGATATTGGAATTCTATTATAACTGCACTGATCTTTTAAAGGCATCCTGTATTCAAAATGGCTTCCACACCTTATATCAATTTTATCACTTATACAGTAAATCAAGAAGCAAAAAATTTAGATTTAAAAACTCAACTTCATCTTTTCTCGTGAAAAGTCTGTCAATTATGGAACGATTGATATTTCTTTACTTAAAGCATAGAGACAACCTTAATCTGCTTAGATATTATCTACTAATTATATATTATTTCCTCGTAGATATGATCACAATTAATCGAGGAAGTTTTTCTAATTATTAATATACGTTCATCAAAGATCATTAAAAAGTAGATGCTAGTAAAAAAAAACGTATGCAATTAATTAGGGAAACCATGAGTTCCATAAAACGACGTTGCTGTGATTATCAAATTTTGTGTTTCTTTTTATGCAACTATTTATATTCATCTTTCAGCTATCGATATTTGTGGTGCAACTTTGAAGATATTATCCGGTCTGGGGAAAGATTTGTGATAAAAAGTACAAAGTCATCAAAATAAACGTAAATAGTGGCATAAAAATAAGAAAGATTATCAATAGTGATTCATAATGTTTCAACAACTGAAAATAAATAGATACTTTGTTTACAGCCCAATGGTTTGGAAAAAAAGGAAAATATTTAAAATACATTCCAACCAATCAATTTGTGAGTGTTTAATCAACATATAATCCTGGTTTATATCTTCTACGTAAGTAAATGAATAGATTGATTACTACCAATAATATCACGTTTCATTTATGTTTTCTTAAACATCCGTAAAAAGTTCACGTTTAGTTTCTACTGTACAGCTTTTTTTATATAGTTGTTTAGTAATACGCTGCAAAACTCCATCCAAATTCATATCAAATTATTCAGAACTAAGCCACAAATTATCCGAATAAACGAATACCTGGGATTATCAAGTGATAACTATAATCATTAAATGCGTGAAAGATATCAAATGGCTGCAATAATCATTAAACTGAATTGATTTTTAATTTCTTTCCAAATACACATATCATTTTAATATTTTTTCATTTTCACTTCGAATTTACCTGACTGTTGTGAGTAGAATTTGCTTAATCTCTTTTAATCAGAATTTTAAATTTATAACCATGATCAATAAATAAAATCATACACAGGATTAGCTTGAGCAACTGGGTGCTCCCATTTGAAAATAGGAAGGATGGTATATACCGGCTCAATTTTTACTTGTATTTCTAATCACTCCCCCCCCAAAATGATCTTGTCTTTGAAAACGTTTTGTGATCATTAAAAGATCTTTGAAAGTTTTATTTTGAGGCACTATCCTTGTTGCAATATGGTTCGTGATGTCCAGTAGTTGTCTACAATCCTTGCTATATGACCAGTCCATAATGGATTCTCTGATTGGAATCCAGTTTTTTCTTAAATATACTACGCTGTTTTGTGATATCTCTGTGTTATGTTGAGCACGACTTACAATGCAGATCCCATGAGATCACAGGTCAGACCGGAGGCAACAACATATGATATGATGGAACAAACGAGATAAGTCCAAAAAGTACTGGTTCAATGACACCGATATTAGGGAAGTCTGACAAATATTAGGGAGGATCGATATCCAACGTTGGCCGATAAAAGATTGATGATGATAATGAAGATCATAAATTGTGCAGGCATCTTCCCTTCACACAAAAAGGACTGGTCAGGCTTGCCCCTAAACCCTTTGCAACACAAGTTCTGGTGAGTAAAGGAATCTTCGAAGATTTCCTATGTACAGAACCTCACTACAAAAGATGTTGTGTCATACTTTGCTGATGTTGGGATGCGTATAAAAACAGATCGGAAAGTGTAGCATCAGTTGTTCTCGTGTCATCAAAAATAACAATGATTTTCTGATTTCATTTTTGAATCAGGTTAGTAATGCCTTGGATGACCCTTGAGCCATATGCAATCACTGGGTTGCAATAACTTTGCAATCTCACAATAGAAAATAGAAAGAAATGTTGTGCAATGTCCCTTCTGGAAAGCCTCGATCCACTCTTTGGAATAGCCTCCAGTATCTTTAGGTATTTAAACGCCCTTTTGAATAGTTGTCGATTAAAAAATATATAAGTCAATTCTCCTACTATAAAATGCAAATTATCTGCGACTAAAATACGGCAAAAGTGTATTTTCTCGACAATTCTTGGAATTGTTGTGGCGTATGTAATGCATTCATTTCACTCATAATCATTGTTGGTTGCTTAATGAATCCAAACGACCAATAAAGGCGAGTGAGACTGATTAGCAAATTCTCTTACACAGATGATCATGGCCGATTAAATGGAACACACAATCAAACACGACACAATGCAAATAACCCTTACAAAATGATCATAATTATTGGTGAATGCCGTAGAACGTTGTTATCAGAGTAGTTCCGCTGGTTGTTGCTAACAAGATTGAGCTTCACATGTTGCCAAGTTCGTTTGAGTTGAGTGAATATCTGCAATTAGTATTTAACGCTATGTAACCTATTGTTTGAAAATAACATACGACTAACTACAGATAATTTTACATTTTAAAATTTCGGTGGTATTCATCAATCTTCTGATACTGATAATTGTAAAACTTGTAAATTCTGTATAATTTTGTGACAGTCGAATGAAAGTAAGACTACCCAATGTTTGAGTATGTCTCTTCAGTTTCATATCAAAGTCACTGGTCTCATTGAACTCAGAGCTATCTATTGAATATTCGTCAGTGCTTTCCTCATCTGGACGAATTAATGCCTTCTCACTAATGTACTCAGTTGCCATGAGAATACGATCACTTACAAACCAAAGGATTTTGTAAGTCTCACCAACATTTGTTTGTACCCCAAGAAGATCGATGAGAGGATCTTCGGAAGATTTTTACAGGTCCCTTTAAACATTCAACAGGGGAGGTATCAACCATCCTAAAATAGGCCCGTTCATTGTACCATAAAGTAGATGGACTCAAAATAGACCTATCAATGACAATTACAAAAAAAGCAATTTTTAAAAACATTTTTAAGTCTAACATAGCTTAGCTATGAGTCCTGCCAAAACTCAAGCAAGTACAAAACAAAGATTTAATATGAATGATTATTCCAATGCTAGATGCGATTGTATGGATGTGCAAAAGGTTGAACAGCTTGATATCCGTTAACCCCCAGCATGTCCCCAAAATTAGGCATTTACAGAATATACTTCTACAAAACATTTCAGTTTTTCTGTTGATAACCTTGGGGTTTCTCAGCAAATAGCTTCTAAGTTTAATGAGAAAAGTACAATTTATACGTACGACTCGGCCTTTGCTAAACCAGCATCAAGTATATAGGTATCAGAAACGCATCACATCTCCTTGATGATGTATATTCCAGTTTCTATCATGATGACATATCTTAGTTGTGTCAGTACATCTATTGACGGTAGGGATATTTACTGTATGTGGGCTGATCAAGAGATTTATGCTTCTTATCCTCGATATGCTTCTTTCATAACTATGAAATTTCAATAGGCGTAAGAGAATTCACTTCCTACAAGCAATTATATAACATAACCTTCAGTGTTCTTCCAAGAAGAATAGAGCTTTACTCGATTCCATATGATTAAGGTCAGTTCACCATTTTGAGGACCCATCTTCTTCCATAATGCCGGAAGTAAGAAGTGGTGCCCAAGTAAACTAACTTCTAATTACAACAAGGTTGAACATGGTTGAATGGCTGCTCACCCGATGGAAATATTCATGGTACATGTACACCTATTTGTCAACAGGGTTGTTGAACCAATGATCTTGATCTTTTCATAAGTCGACTTAGCTTGTTTTTTTCATGATATTCTCTGTAACCAAACCATATACCTTCAGAGTTTATTGAATATTCATAATGCTCATCTTGGTCTCTGTCAAATCCTATCTCGGGTTGCGCTGTCCGTATGTAGAACAACCTCACAAGAAATCTGGTAAATATGACATTAAAAGAAACAATAAATGTAATCTCTAGGCATGACTGCGTTCCAGTAGTCAATCCCAGTAAAGAACAGATGAAAATCACAGGGTCAGTGAGGAGTTTAAGATTTAGTGTGCTACTGATAAAGTAAGGAATGCTATACGTTGAGGATATCAATACAAGTAGTCTGAGAAATGTATGAAGGAACAAACCTTGGAACAAACCATTCATCCGAAGAAATCACTTAGCTCGTAAAGCAATGAAGTTAAAGGTTCAGCACAAAAGATCTGGAAATACATGAACTAAAAAGGACCCGGTCGAATTACTTGTCTATTTGGCGATTAAAGAGATAAAGATAGACATGGTTTGAACGTATCAACACATACCCGTCCGTCTTTTTTTTGGCTCACTCTAGACTAAATCAATGATAAAAATCTTGGTTGGAAAATAATAACAATGCAAGCATATTACAACATGTGATGAACGTTTTTGACAAATAAAGGGACTTGAGGCAGTTAGATACAATGATACTAATATATTGAGTCACCACATGAAAAGGTTGCTTCTCCAAATCTACATGGATACTAGTCAGAAATATAGGAGAGAACTGATTTTACATTGCTGGGTAAATATATTGGACTTATTACCGAGATACAACCAGCAAGATGCATTTTCATGGGTGTTATTACACCTGTTTCTTTGTGAGGCTGGGGGAATTGAATTCTACGAAATTATAGAAAAGATACAGAACGGAATACATGAGTATTTGGTTGTTTGATATAGAATGTCATGAAATGAATATTCTCAAAGTTCATAACATATTTTTAACCTTTTGAGGGTGAATGACGTAATCAAATACAGCTCTTTGAATATGGACAAGCCCACACAGGGAAGGTGTAATAAATTGTTGTATTGATCGGTAAAAATTATCATAATTCATTTTGTTGTATCGTGAATTCTTAGAGAAAATATATTTATATCCTTTATATTTCCCATACTCAACCATCTTGTTTTTCTGACCTTCCCCAAATATTCCATGAAACGATGCAATTTCCACACATAATAATAGCTGTACGAATAATATATTCGTATTCCTCGGGCTTTAATCTACATAAGCTGCTTATGAAACCTTGTTCACCCCTCCAAAAATAGAGAAAGTGGTCTCATCTTGTTGACTCTGAGCAAACCTGCATTGATAAATATATCTTGATTTTCTAGCAAATTCAAGTTCCCCTATAAATATTCATGACAAATAATCTACCTTATAACAATAAAATTACCGAATCCGGGGAATTATCTATTTGCTCTGCTACAAGACAGATTTTTGTTTGGAATCGTAGCGTATATTTCGGAACCGAACCCTTCTGGTTCCAAATCGGATAAGTTGTTGTGCTGATCCTTGAGCAACTTGTATCACTTTCTCGTTCTGGAAAAAAAGCAATGGGAAGAATCAATTGGAAGGTTGTTCCAATCAAACACAAAAATAAAACAAATCTTTTCCCTCCGTTAATGAAAGGATAAGGGGGAAAGAGAAGAAATGTGACATGGATGAAAGGGGAAAATATGCAATAGAAACTGAGAGAAAAAAAGAAGAAAATTGATTGAAGCAAACCTGTTTAATCTTCTCCAAATTCATTACATTCCAGACTTTTAGATTTATCAACGTATATCTAACCTGTACCGATCCAATTTTTCATTTACTGTCTGAGATAACGGCAGTAAATCCAAGCCAAAAGTCGATGGGTTTAGCCAGAAACCCACAATGCAAATCTATTAATCCACCACCATTACTTATCAGATGAATATTTCAAGTCGAATCTCTTTCCACCCACACTTTGTTAACTCACTGCCTTGCAGTAGATGTTATTGATAATTAATGCCATCACTGCTGCCCAAATGGAAGACACTGTGTATGGAACTACTTTTCTTATCTCTGAATAGAAAATACTGAAACATATAACATGGCAATCCCCTCTGGGGATCTGGGCTCTCTTTTTTGTGTGAATAACTGATTTTCATCATTTTACATTATTTATCTTCTTGTCATATAACGATGCCATTGCCTTCTTTTGTTGTTAGAAAATGAAATGATTTTAAATTCAATATGTCGTATTTGATAACACCGTATGGATCAAATGCAATTCGCAGAATTATTAGCATCCTTTATCCTCAAATTGGATTATTTAGTTCGTATTAGTACAGATAGTTGACACAATACATCGGGAAAGAAAATGAATGTATCGGCCCAAATCATATTCGAAATAATTTTGAACATCCCTCATACGATGAGAGTTCAAAATTCCCTTGTATAACTATCTTGAATGTTCAGACAAGCTCTAAAACTTGTAGAAAGTTTCTAAGAAATGACAGGCTTGACACGTAACCTCAAATAAAGTAGTTTTCCAAAGCAATCATGTCCCTCATTGATCATGTTAATAGTTTTCATCTCTTCTGAGAAGTCAAGTGACAGCAAAAAAAAAAACCAGAACAAAAACAAACAACCACAAACCAACTTCAGTGCTATATATCTCAAATAAAGCGACCAGATGCCTAATGCAAGCATTCGATGACGACGGACATCAGCTTTGCAGGGGAGCAGGAAGTTTCACTTTGTCCTAATGTTTGAGCTTTTAGCATACGCATTAAGCATTCCGTCATTGAGCATTCTCTTTGTTGGATATGATGTGTAAAGTTGAGGTAACTATCGACATGGATTTCCCTAGGTCTCGCTTAGTACGATGAGGCGAATTCAATGTTGCCAAAAATCGTAGTTCATTTGTCTGAGTTTCAGATTTTTGTTTTCATTCTATTGGCTAGGTTAGATTCGTATGAGACCACGATAATGAGACTCTCAGTTAGAATCACTCACTATATCTCGTTAATGGTTAGCAATACGAGCTTGCTAACCATTGTGCCACAGCTGGAAGGAAAGCAATCATTAATGGAAATCATCCAGTTCATCAAAAAAGGATGATATGAGGACAGGGAATTAGGTTGCATTGATTCTGAAGTGGGGAAGACCCTTTCTTGAAAATACCGAGTTTTACCCAGGATCGAAAACGCTTGGTAATAAACCGTAATGTAAGTCATTCGATTAAAAACGAAACATTTTTTCATTCATGCATTACCCATGTTCCTTGATCAATCAACGATTTAGTACACGGTAGAAGGACGTATTTTTAAATAAAACAACCTACGAGTAGTCAAGTATTCTAATGACATGTCATAGTTTTCACTGAAGATGAAAACGGCCGATAATGTTGCTTTTAAACAGAAGTGAGTCAAAGAATAAAAAACTGGTGGAACCATTGTGGTGAGATATATTTGCCAATAAAAGTTCCCCATCGTTATAATCGTCAGATATGAAATGGAAACTGAACTTTGGTGCAAAAGAGATTATAAAAAACAATGAACGATGTGTGGAAAGTTTTAAAAAAAAAGAAAAAGGATAAGAAAAATTGTAGTGAGGAGAAGAATAGAAAGTAAAACGGAAAAAAATTATGAGAAAAATCGAAATACGATGCAAAATAAGTCACATTTCTGGGAAGGAATACAGTGAATAAAAATCAGAGTGGATCAATAAGTTCGTAGCGTGGCACTGTCGATAACTGAGTTTTTATCTGAAATTCTCATTGTATTAGGTTGTATCTATTTGAATAATGCAGAGACGTTTGGTTTATCATCTTGACACGAAATGACAGCATGTGAAAAATAGATATTTGATGTACAGAATGGATGATTTTTTCAACATTCGTCCGTATATCTATTGATGCCCCAATGTAAAACTATTGTTATAATGAAAGCTTTAGCATTCAATGATACAGAGAGCTAAATAAATAGATAAAGATATGAAATGCGAAAAAGACGGATGAAAAGTTTTTCCCAAAAAAGGATATAATTTGATAAAACATAAATCGTATTGTTTAAGTTTCAAAATAGTATTTACATTGACTTTTTCTAAAACAAAGGATTAACACCAATATAGACCTGGTACTTACAGGCGTTCATGCTTTGAAATGACAAAAAACCAAACAGAACACAACTTTTCTGCTTTCCTGCAGCTCCCCTGCATATATGTGGAAGGATAAATGAGGAGGGAATTCCACGTCCTTTGTCTCCGAAAAGAAAGGAGATTTCTTTAAATGATAATAAATAAGGTAGCACACAGTTTCCCAAAGCACTCTCCATAAGTAAAGTGCAAAATCGATTACTAACGAGTCGAAAAGATGTCTTCCTCTCAGCATTCACTAAAACTACGTAGTCAGTGCAGCGCTGACATCGTGATCTGTGACTATTATTAGTTTCTACAAGCTAAATTTATATCCTTAGAGAATAATTTTATAGCTTTGTGAAAGGAATTTACAAAAAAAAGAGGCCAGAAATCGAACAAAAATGAAATTGTGTGTTATTCAGATTAAAATAAGAATAACCAGAGTAATCAATTATTCCCAGTAGACAGTAATTTTATGAAAGTCAGTCGGATTTTGGTCAGAACAATCTGTACCAATGAGATGAACAGTGTTTTCATTAAATATATATATATATATATATATATATATATATATATATATATATATATATATATATATATATATATATATATATATATATATCCAAGGATATCTACAACTTTGGTGATTTTTTGGTACCCTATCATTCATTACTCATGATTCTCCCATATTACTGAATATGACAGCATAAACCTAAAAATCAATCGAGAATTTCTTGAGTATATCAAAAAATAGCAGGGAATATTCCTCAATCGAAGGATATTCTTGGGTCTGCCTCCAAAATTATTGAACCCTCCTTCATCCCATGCCTACCGTTCTGCAAATTTTCAGTGAAATTTTTGACTACTTTTGGAAATATTGTGCGGACAGGCAGATGTTTCATTAGGGAAATATATAGCAATAAACTGTGGACATTTTTCTGGCATTCCTCTTCGTCCCAACTCCCTTGATGATGTCACCTGCAGCTGGTTGCCTTCTCTGCTTTCCCACTCAATCCGCCACTGTTGTAGGGGTCAAGTCTATTGATCTCATTTTTATCATTAGAAAACATTTAAATACAGAAAAGGAAACAAAATAAGGAATGGCGTTACATAAATTTGAAGAGAAACCACCGGAAGTCACATGTAAAAAAACAAGAAATCTCAGAGCTGAAACTACACGTAGATATTCTGTGTTGAGATTTTATTGAGGATTCTGCTCTTCAGAAAGGCTTACATCACATCATTTTCGATCCTGATCAACCAGTTTAATTAACATCTTGCGTTTGATACAACGAACGAAAAATGTCACGTGTACAAAGCGCAGTCACGTAAACTGAAAATTTGTTCCCAGTAGGAAAACAGTGCCTCAGTACATTATGGAAGGATTACTTTAGTTTAGATAAACTAAATCATTAGCAAATATTATTACAACTATGATCACAACCCAGATATCTTTAATCGTTTCCATGCAACAATTATTTACTAGTGTGACTGGAAATTTGCAGAGTGGATATGGTTTCCATTTTTACTATTTGAACGGTTATTTTCTGTCAGAAAATAACACGGCATGCTTTCCTGAAATCTAAATTTAAAGTGTGTATGACAGGAAACATATGGAGAGTACCTGATTGTTCGAATCCATATGCTGAGCTAATTCTCATAGCTGACACAATAAACTTATATTTCAGATTTTGAATCTATGATAAGCTTAACAAGTCATAACTCGTTGATACTATTAATCTGATTTTCTATTCTTGGAGCTATTTGCAAGCGAGAAAAACAAATAAATAATTGGCTTGGCAGTTTTTATTTCCATTGGTTCTCTTCGTGATAAACATGTTAAATGAAGTAGCATTACGTAACACAACCTGTCATAAACACCTTGATCATATTTCTAATAAAGAGATTATCATCGACATTGTTTGTATTCTACGCAGATTTATGTAGAAGAGCAAAGAGCTCGAGGGAAAGGAGCTTATGATGTTATCTCTGCTGTCACTCTGACTTGTCTCGTTTCTAAATACTTCAAACATTGATAGGCATCTATGCAGTTTCAGATGAAGCCAATTGAAAAACAATCTGATGAAATATAACCAAGTTTCATAAACCTTTATCGACATATTGCAATTTTTTGCATTTCACATTATGCACGCGACTGCATCTGTTCCCAAGAACAACCTTTGCTATTCTAACGGAGGAACTTGGCAATCCAAGTATTGTTTCTAGGTAAATGTCCTAGGAAAGATACCATGAAACTCTTTTTTCGGGTATTCAATATTTTATGGTCATAAATAGACATAAGCAACCCGTGCCTTATAGGGATGGATTTGCAAACTGATACGTACATAGCTGAATTTTGATCTGGAATGCCCACCGTATAATGCTTAACGGATTGATTGCATAAATAAATAGGGGAAGAGATCATGTTGAAAAATAAATATCTGCAGTGTATATTAAATGCTCATCTTACCATTAAGTTATTGTTGTGTCTAAGGATTTAGTGATCAACAAGAATATCTAATTCACAGAAACGAGGCTATTTGATTTACAGAAACAAGCCTATTTTATTTACAAAAACAAGATTCTCCTATCTAGAGAAACAAGGATATTTTTTACATAAACAAGACTATTAGTTCACAGGAACAGGGCTATTTTATCCAAAAAAACAAGGCTCTCTCATTGAGAGAAAGAAAGCCATTTTTTTCAAAGAAATAAAGCTACACTTTTTACAGGAACAAGGCTACTTCTTTTACAAATTCAAAACCAATTTATTCACAAAAGTGAAAATATCAAAGAAATGACAAATATATCATCAATGATATTTTATTAATCGATTTTATATATTTGATTATATTCTATGACTAGTTTTCTAATGTAACGTTGCCATGGAAATGATTGATAATGCCTTAAGAAAGCAAATTGCGTATAATATGTATCAACTTTGATTTACATTCTTGTCGGCGAGAGTTGAACTTAATATTATTTGTCAATTCATTCACTGAGGGAATACATAGTTCAGCAGACTCTCAAGGTAAACACACATGGACACACAATAACTAAGATAACGTACGTTCATCACTGTTATAAAGGGGAATTCTGTGTTTGTCTCTGGATAATAATTACAAAGAAAGTCACGGGTTTCATATCAATAGAAGTTATATCAAGATATCATCCAAGTGAGGTTGAAGCAAGGTTAGGTTCTTTAGGTTGGAGGACCAGATAGGCAAGTAAGTGGATAACAGTTGGCTAAGGGGTAAAGGGAGAGAGTGCTATGAATAAATTGAATATCACTTCATTACTCCTCTGCCTGCCTACCTACCTACCTATCTATCTATCTATCTATCAGTGTGAATATACCAAGTGATATATGTATAGACATGCGAAGAAATGTGTTATAATGAGTTGAAAAATGGCGGCAGACTTTTGAACCGACCCTTTTAATACCTGGAATGCATCTGAGGTAAATATTTGATTTAGCTATTCTGTTATGCTGAGACCAAATGCAAGCGCTGACACAAACACTTTGGATGTGTAGATATCGTTTGAAATCGCTCTCAGGGATGGAAATCGATTACGTAACACTAATGTCCCATTGGAGAAACTTATATAGAAAACCAAGCTGAAGGCAAAGATGGGTATTATTGCACAGCAACCTGTTTTGACCTCGCAGCGGTATGCAAGAAAATACTGAAATCCAAATTCAGTCACACTGAGCAAACTGACATTACATCTGCTACCAGGTGAACTCAGAGGTAACACTTTTAAGCAATTTAGGAGGACATATTGCCCAGTCTTTAGCTTGGGAAATCGATATTAGATCCATAATGAAATGGCCGTAATCATAAGTCAACAATAATATCAGCAGACAAAATGTCATACTAAAAGAGATAAAAAATATATAGATATTAAACTTTTACTCGCAAGTCACATATCTTGGTATTGGAAACAATCTGTTTTCAAATGTATTAAAGAAATAAGACATCCAGGTAAGCGTTGAGGAGATCTTGAACATTTCTTATCCGACGATGCGAACTGATATAATATCAACTATGAAATACGTTGAGCATGCCCTATTCAAAATGCTTGAGACCAGAAATTCTCTTGATTTAGAATGTCCAGTTTCTCCAAGCGCCAAATTTCCTTATCATCAGAGAAATTTACAGCTTTTTAAAGATGTTCTCAAAACTGCTTTCTATAGATGGGAAAATGAACTCCAAATACTGTAAATCATCATGTACGTTTGGCAGTGAGAATTATTTGATTTGTTTCATCTTTCACCGTTTGTAAGTTGAATATATCTTCACGTTTCTAAAGAGTTACATACAAGCATCAAAAATTCATTCGAAATCTGCTCTTCCTATGAATCTTCTACTGTGACGTCACAATTTAGAATTTTTGAATTGTGTCGTCAAATCAGCTTTCAAAAAATTCCTGGTTTTGGAATATTTCGCTTTTCGGAAATCGAAGATGATGAGTACTTGACCTGTACTTATGATTCAGGGATACTTGAAAATTAATTATTCTGATTGCAAATTTTGGTCTAAGTATTGTTTTTTCAGTGTCACACAATTATATTTCATTTGCATATTTTTCTTCAACTCTTTTATTTTGCTGAACCTGCTCGATGCCATTCATTTGTCATCATTTGGAGTGAAACCAACTTAACTGATTCGAAACCAAGTAGCTACATTGCCAAAATGAAAATGAAAATAATTGAAAACACATGAGCCTTTAATTATCATTATTATTATTGTTATTATTATTATTATTATTATTATTATTATTATTATTATTATTATTATTATTATTATGACAACGATGATGATGATGATGATGATGATGATGATTCAATTTCGGTTTGTTTATGCCTTGATGCTTTAGTCATCTTCTCTACACTGTGATCTGTTGCTCGAATGTACTTATGAACAATATAGCAAGATGGAATTACGATTATAATTTCATTTTCGATTTCTATTTATCATATTCATCTTTCTATTTCTATTTCTATCATAATTTCTGGACAAATTTGTTTTGAAGATCGCATTTCATAACGCTAGTTGGAAAAAAAGCCCTTCACAGTACACTAAGAGGTAAATTTTAAAAAATTATACGGACATGATGCAACCAGGTAAACTCTCGAGATAGAAAAATGGAATTTTCATTCTCAAACTCTTTTGCCTAGAAATAAGTATTTGGCTAGTAAAAGGAATATAAATGTGGATTTCAAGTTACTGATTACTCATAGTCAAAGACGTGTTTTCTTGTTTTTCTAATTTTGAAATTCGATTCGATGATTTGAAATATTCTAACCAATATATAACGCCCTGTGGTAATGTTTAGTCAAACCTCGTTGAATTCAGTGTTTTACCTCAACATTCCATCCCAAGTATTAATAATGTATTAGAATGCAAAGCAACTGACCACTTGAAACAACAATACACATAAAAATTGAGAGTTATCTAAAGCTGTTTATATTTGATTCAAACCAAGACGAAAAAAACGTAATATAGCTGGTTTACGTGAATATTGAAAACTAGCATTCCATGGTATGTTATTGTTATGGGAGTAAGTAAACGTTTTAAAGTCAAAATACTTTTTTAAATTGATGTGCTTTTTTCAGGCCCAGATGCTTTTATTGCAGGCGTACATCAATAGATAGCTTTTGACCCTAACAAAATGGGTAATGAAAAAAAATGTTTTTTCTGTCGTACTTAGAGAGAGGAAAGGCAATTTTTTTTCCACAATCAAACAACGTGGGCCACAAACTGGCGATCTGGGGAAACTGGTTTTTGTTCTCCATGATCTGCGACATGGAAAAATTTCGTCAGAGGCTCTTGAGACTACACGTATGCCGGGAGCTATGAGCTCAAGAAAACAATGTAGGCGTGTTTTTTTCATAGATTTAGGGGGAATTGTGATAAAGCACTGATTCGTTCCCAATAGATTGTATAGTACTGATGAAATTTATTTTATTGTTTAGATAATGAGTCGTCAGAAGGTGATAGCAGCAAAAATATACCAACAAATTCGAGAGATGATTTAGGCTGAAGGGGTAACCTGTTGACTACGCTTCCGGTTGTGAACATAGCAAATAATTCTCTCAAACATTCTCTGGTCATCCAACGCCTACATCTAGGTCGATTCATGCTAAATGAAACCAGCAGGATCCATAGGCAAAGCATACAAAACAGATTGCTTTACGAAATGAAATTTCTTGACAATCATGGAGCACAAAATACCTCAAGGATTCCCTCTTGGTTATCACGAATTCCTTTCTTCTTTGAGACCCTAAGACATTGCAAACGACAAATATGTGATTATGCTTACCCAGCCCCCCCCACTTCATTGTTCCTACAAACTTCAACCCTTCGGGTATTTCATTGTATGGACCAATCACACTTTTCAAACTCAGTTATCGAAAACTTTCTCAATTAAATCACCCTGGTCAATTTGATATTATTAACAAAGATACTGGGTTGTTGGGATTACCTCAACCATCACCATTTACCCCCAAGAATATCATGTCTTGATTTTATCGAATGGGGGTTATTCTTTTTGATCCAAATATGCTTTCAGATCACCGACCACCCAATTTCTACCCATCAGAAAACAGCAAATGGTCACTTCTAATGGAAGTACATTAACCAAGGGAATTTACATCCCTGTGTTATTGAGCCTAATTGTGACAACAACATTTCTCAGCTCAACAGGTAAGCCTACTTTACAGACTGCTTGAAGCTCCCAGTTCCCACTTGTTTCCTTGTATGTTCCTACGGCAATTAGACCTTCAAGCATCTGGCAGCGGGCATACCACTATCATTTTGCAGGGGATAATCAGACCCTGTCCTAGATCAATGCCAAAGAAAGCAAAGGGTAGCATTTACAAAGGGTGACACACCCACTCTGACCCATCAAAAAGCACATTGAGAATGCTGACCAGAGAAACATTTTAGTCAAAGGACAGCCCATAGATAAACTTTTTAAAAATAACATATTTGAAAAGGAAACTCCATCGGACGATGACATTGATAATGCCCGGTTGTATGGTGACATCTTATCCTTATGCTTTAGTAATCTTGCACACGTTGACCATATGTTCCCAGGGAAATTTTGTTTTGTCTAATTCTCCTTCGAAGACAAATATTTACCACTACCTTTGCAATATCATTAGCATCTCCAGGTATAAATGAAAGTAAGGAATATAACACAGCGAGTTATGTTTCTCCTCTTGAATTGATGTTAGACTATGAAAGTGTTTCGTACTCACTGTTTCCTGCAGCTTACCTAAATTTTTCGCAAGTGAATGTTTGGGAGATTTTTGTAACATAGTCTGCTAGTCAACTAAGCTTTAATAAATCATATTTTCGGTTCAACTATGAGGTTTTCAATCAATCTCAGGTTGATATACTGTTTCCTAAGAGGGATTTTTCATGCAACGGGACTAAGCAAAGTGGACGAAAAGTTATGCTTTTTTAAAATTATTTTCTGCTCGCCGCTTACTAATGGGGATATGACTCATCTTTATATAACCTACTTCACACACGCACATCTATACAAACAAAAACACACACTATTTTTTTTTCGAGATTATTCACAATACCCTTTCTGTGGTGTCAGATTTTATTATGCAACTCGAGGTTTGTTCATTGTTATCTTGATAAAAACAATTACAATCGTGTGGATATTGATTCTTTTTTAATTTCAGATGAATGAAGATCGCCATGGGTCGTAAAAGAGCTGTAGCCTCAAAAGAAAAAAGCGATATATAAGAAAATTATTGAGTGGAGGAAACGCAACACTGAAAATTGTCATAAGATTGAAAAGAGATTGCAGAACAATAAGAAAAGAATTCAAAGACATTGCTAAGATAATAATAAGGAAAATGGCTTCAACAATGCCGCCAAAAGTGATGGTTTTTTGATATTCTTCGAACATCACCAATCAACTGCCATTTGACTTTCTTAATAGGTTCTATAATATCCCTGGTGTCTGTTTCTTTTTCTCTAATATACAGTGCTGTTTTGAGATCTATCTATCTGAAAAAAAGATCGCAAAACAACACAGTGTAGAGGTAAAAACAGGAGTCAGAATATTACAATCATTGGCTAACGACATGAAAGTAACCAAAAAATTTCACTTTTAAGTATCACAAAAGGAAATGTTTAAGATAGGCGAACTTCATGGAAATTGATTTCTCAACGGTTATTTTATTGATGAATGTAGATGGATCTTGCTTGGGTCCCCAGACTGAGCTTTTGTCCTTGATGGAAGTAGCAACCAACACAGCTTAGAAAGCAACATGGCAAGGCAAGGTAATGTTTTGGGTTCGTATTGTAACCAAAAAATTATTGGTCCTTTCAAAATTGATGAATATATTTAATAACTGCACTCGGAAAACCAAGAAAGGGTTGATACACTGACAATGGTCAACGGGGTTGTCTTGCTATGCATTGCACTTGGGATAGACTTTTAAAACAACACCCTGCCACTTCTATTTTGTATTGCTGACCACAGCTAATGATTATTGGTCCTTGGAGTAAGATTCTTGGATTGATTCAAGACGTCGAGGTGAGCTAAGCCAAGTTTATTTGCTAGAATGAGGTCGATAGTGGACAAATCACGTATGTAGCGATTCATTGCTCAGAAAGTTGAATACTTATTGGCAGTGGGTGTTATCGTAACACGTTCATCTCTCTGGTTAGCATAAGTTGTAATTGTGAAGGATGCGCTTTATAACAAAAGATGAATTCTCGCAGTTCCAATTTGAAATTCCATGCAAGGTCATGTCATCCAAGATTGTCATTCGTTGTTTGGAATCAATATACACTCGATGCAGCACACCTAATTACATTCGGGTTAAGGCTTCTTACCTGGTAGGAATATCACTTGCTGCATGAAGCATCAAGTCGACCGATACAATGGGGTCATTGGAGATGTAACTACCTTACCCTGATATCACAAAGGTTTCTTGAATCATATCAAGACCAGTTACTGTACGACAGTTTTTTCAGTCACCAAGAGTGATCCAATGGTTGAAAGGGTGGAAATGTTGGTTATAAACCCTTCTTCCACTCACGTCAAACTTGATGATGACCGTCAGTATACATTCTACAAAGATGACTACTGCCTTTCTTGCCAAAGAAAAATGTTCAAAGGCCCCAAATTAAATGAATGGCCCAAGCCTCTCTAGATAATAATCCAATGGACAATTTGTGGCCGATCATTAAAAAGGAGGTGTATGAGAATGCAAACAATATTCAAGCGAATAGAGTCTCTAGGGAGCCATAAAAACTGCTGCAATTAATGTTAATGCCACAACAGTGGAAACGCTAACATAATCAATGTCTGAATGACCGATAAAGGTTATAGAATGTCACCGTGCCCATATTAACATGTAGAATAATAACATAATAATTTATTCAGGTGGATGAAATATTCTGTTAATCAAATACATGTTTCTGTGGCCTATAGGTTTTCAATTTTAGTCATAAACGGGAATTTTTCCTGCAATAATATGTTTACTTAATAAAATCTGTCATGCACAAAACAAGTTATCAATAATTCGAATACGATATATATATATATAAATATATATATATATATATATATATAAATATATATATATATATATATGAAAGATTGATGCATGTATATTTAAGTCATCAAAATCCAACACTTAAATTGCTTGGAAATTACACATTCAAACGTAAACGTATATGATCACTCTCATGTAATAAGTTAATCAATAAGTTTATAGTGAGATAATAGAAAGGCATTCATTTAGCACACAAAATATCTATTTTTCGACACAATATTTTTTTCTTCTCAGGACATCAAACCAAACATTCCTCAATCAATCACATAGATTGAACACTATACAGAAAAAAAAGAGTAAATGCAAATTATGTCAGGATACAGGGATATTGGTTCAAAACCTTTTCACACACACACACAAACACACACACACACACACACACACACACACACACAAATATTGTGCATGCGCATCTAGAAGTGCTCTGCTAAGTCTCTGAGGCGTCAGTTGGAATGACCACGTGAACAGAAAATTATATCTTGGCAATCCGCCGAAGATGGAGGATTTTTTCATTTCTGCTCTCCCTGCGATCATGATCTGTATGAGAATTACACCAATGCAACATTTCAAAATCAGGCACAAAAGTCCGGATGTATCATTGATATATTGTTTCATCTCTTTATTCATTGACATATCTGTAATAGGACTTTAGTTCCATCTCACTCAATACCCTCTTCCTGTCACATGGTCATCTTTCTTCTCATTTCCTTTATGCTAGCATCGAAAATTAACGGTCCAAAACTACACTTAACACATAACGGCGTGTGTGTGTGTGTGTGTGTGCGTGTGTTTATGTGTGTGTGTGTGTCTGTGTGTATGTGTACATGTGTGCTGGCATATTTGTGGGGGTGTAATAAAACATTGTGAAGCGTTTTTTGCAGCTTTTAAGCATACACAAAATAAAATAATATTGTAATCCTCCGCAAAATCCGATTGGAAAAAGATAAAAAGATTTCAGTTCTTCTAATTCTTCCACTCTCAAATATCAAATTGCCAAAGTATTGGTTGAGGTTATTTTGCAATATTCTAATCCTCAGTTTCATTAGATTAATGTCGACTTACTTATGACTTCAAGTCTCTGAAAGCAACTCGCTGATAATAGATATATAATCATTTTAAAACAAACAAATAATGTTTCCATGGTCTGGCTTATTTTAGTCAACTCTCGTGTACAGCTTATCCAAATAACTCTGCCAGTTTCTCAGAATTCGTAAAATGAATGTGATTTGAGCAGAAATGATAGCTAAGTATTTTGTATATGTTTTATGTTTCACTCGAAGAATAATCATAATCTCGAAAAACTGCGAACAAAGATCACTTTTCATTCACGCTTTAAGTCAGAGGTGATACTTACACAGATGAATGCTATGTTATTTCAAGACGTCAATACACATATATTTCAGTGCATTTACCTTTGAATGATTTTGATATAACCAATCCAGTGGCCGATCATCATTTTTTAGCATAACATTCCAAAGATCATTAAGACAAAGTCATTTTTCAATAATTTGTTATGGAGAATTTCAGTATCTGTTTTTGCAATGCCTAATTTTCGTTCAAACGATTTCCTTTTTTTGAATTTTTGGACTTTAATCAGTGTCTAAAACAGTTTCAGTAGACCCAAAACAGGGTAAAAAATGTGATAAGTTCACCAATGATTTACGTATTTACCATTCGGCCAAATATTATTAGGTAAACGTTCACTCTCATCCAATCTTATGTTGATGCATTTTCGTCTAATACCAAAATTCCGACCCATAAACCAAATTTGGTATGCTTGACTTAGGAAAATGATTCAAACTAAATATTCATGATACCATGAGTCCAACTATTATAACTCTTAATACAATTTTACATCACATTTTTAATATATTAACAATTTGTTCCAGATGGAATGAAAAAACCTTCCCCAAAGATTTACTTAAAATTTTCGGTAATGCTGTTACACTGCAATTCTTGTGCAGTTTACGCCGGTGTCGTATTTTGTTGAAGGAGACTTGGTACAACATTCATGGTAAATAAATAAAATCATCCATGCAATTGTTTGATCAGGTACCAATTAGATACATTTTGTATACAGACCCTTTGTCCACAACGTAAAGATCTGATTGTTACGGATGTGCATGCAGAACAAACGGATTTGATAAAACAATCTTTCAAATTATGTTTGGTTCTCAGAACTTAACTTTGCATTTCACTTAAAATATAAAAAAACTGTTTCCTCTGCAATCTATAGCCTTTTGAAGTAACATGAGTTTCAGTATTTTGGCCATTGGACACACAGAAATCGTGCTACTAGTCTGTTCAGCAGTGTTGATTGTTGTGCCCCTACCCCGACCCCTAATAATAATTTTCATCATTCTCAGAACGTACAATCTTTATAAATCACTTCATCATCCACATTGGAATAAAATGTCTTCACGTTTTTTACGAAACTTTACAACACTTCAGCTGTATCGAGCTGTTTCAGTATTGAATATTTAATTGAAATTCTTTGTCACCATGTTTTCTTTCCCTTTGTTTGTCGAGAGCTCTTTTACTGTCATGATGATGTATGTTCAACTTGCCAATCTGAATG
Organism: Thysanoteuthis rhombus; assembly: GCA_963457665.1. Taxonomy (NCBI): domain Eukaryota; kingdom Metazoa; phylum Mollusca; class Cephalopoda; order Oegopsida; family Thysanoteuthidae; genus Thysanoteuthis; species Thysanoteuthis major. The sequence goes on along the minus strand of OY735199.1, from coordinate 2,701,260 downwards.
TAATATAACAATCCTGTTCCACAATGTAATTAATGATTAAACCAGACAAAATACGGTGAAAGGGCATCGGTGGAGTCTATTTTATTTCAGTAATCTACATCTTACAATGCTCTCTTCTATATTCTTTTCAGATATTCTCTCTGAATCTTACTTGATGCTGCACATCCAAGAAAAAATGTGGAGGTAGAAAACCGTTGGGTATAGTAGAAATTACGAGATAAAGATAGAATAAGAAAGTAAAATCATAAGATAATCAATGTGTTGCTTATGATCGATAGGTCAGAACACAGATTACCTATTCAACATGTCCAACAACTGGTAAGAAAGTGTTGCAGTAAGAGATGATAATAATTATCATAATCATCGTATGTCTTGTTTTTGGAAATCGTACAGCTGCCAGTCTCGGTTACATGACAGTGGCCAGTACGAATAAGATCCATCTGGTATTGACATTCTAGTCAGTCCAGGGATAAAAGGTTATTCAAAAAGTAGAATGGACACTAGAGAAAATACCTCGAGGAAGATTATTACTGGACAGTAGATAGTGGTGCATGAGAGAAGAAAAGAAGAATAGATATGAGAGCAACAAGATATTGATCGCTTTATGTCATATGACCAGCAAAGCAAAGAAGGCAATGAAAAACAAGACAGAATATGAATCGATTGAAAGATGAACTTGGATCCTCATCATTTCTGTTCTTAAATCCTGATGATTTCAGTACTTGAATTTGAACATAACAAACTACTAATTTGATAAAGGTTGGCAAAAGAAACAAATAAGAACTTAATTGTTGATTTTCAAAAAAACATGATACCATACTTCCTTTCTGGATATATACACACAAGTATTGACCTGAATAGGATAAGAGTGGGTGATGGTAAATATATGCATTCTTGTGAATGAGAATATTATGTTGTATACATTATATATGTCTGTTCTTATGAAAGTTTTGAACGAGACTGACCAAAATGTCGCACGACAAAACCTTTGCCAATCAAAAAAGAGAATGAAATGAGTTTCAGACAACTGTGAAAAGCATTGAGGTCCACCATTTTTCCTCTTTACCTCATTTTATATGACCATACTGCTTTCAATACTGGTAACTCAAAGGTGACATTATTTCACACTACTCTAGCCCTTAGCCACACTTGATACTCTTTTTATCGCTTATTCGGTCGTATTTCATTTTCTTATCTAATCAATGATCCATTTGATGATTGAAATACAATAAATTGACCATTTATGGCATTCCTTGAGCCAACGAGCATTACGTCATCGTGTCTATATCCTCCTCTTGTAACATATATCAGGTTTGTTTACTTTACATGGTACAAGCGACTGTGAGCAATCCTGACCTGACTTAATATGATTATTAAAGCCATTTGCTTCCCAATGATAACACAACTACATCAGCTGGCATTGGACTTGTTTCACCGATTCTATTCTTCGAGACTGTTCAATTCAACATTACCACAGAAGAACTAATGAAAGTAGTTCATTTGTGAAACAACTGTATAAATGTCTCTCTGAATTTTTTGAATTCATTCAAAATCCTGCAATAAGCTGCTTATGTTGCTGAATGTTTAATTTTCATGTAGAATCATTCTGACAAGAGTTTTGAAACAGGTTTTATGCTGGAAAGAGTGAATGGAGGACTTTGAATTTCCATAGCGATACCACAATTTCATTGGATTGCGATGAATTTGAAGAATCCTTTTAGTCGAACTAGTCAATAATCGGACACTAACAAGGTCAAGTTTTCTTCTACTATTATGTGCAGTGTGATTCAGCTAAAGTCGAAATGAATGTCTTAGCACTGTCTCATCAATACACTCTGTTTGCCTTTATGCATATAGGGAGGGTAGAAATAAATAATAAAATTGTGTTTTATAAATACTTATATTAATGTGCTTATGTCAAATGCAATTATTCGTAAAAATTCAACATCGAAAGGCAATTTTCAAGAAGAAATATCGGAAATATTTGTACTGATTCTTCTCGATATTCACTTGTTCATTATTAGTATGTCCTCAGCCACTATGTAACCTTCGGATGAAGGAGTAAACTTCACAAAATAACCCAATGCCTCGGAGCAAGTCATTTTGAAATATTTGCAATCAAATGTCATAAATCTTTTTTTTAGAATGAAACCTCACTGTGAATTGCTGACAGATCCACTATAAAATTCATTCATTTCTTTTGTAATCTTTTGCTGACCCTTTCACACAATTCCATTGAAATTCAACGTAATTTTTTTTTCAACAGACAGGGAATCTTTGTGTGACGCAGACAGCTCACTAGGACAAAGAAAGGTAATCATCCATGGATCCACTACAAAATCCTCTAGATTCTTTCGTAACATATTATCCACCTTTCCACAAAATCCAATTGAAATTCATCAAGAAACTCTCGATGTATAGTGACTACAGCCATAGACATCTTGAAGATATTGTATGTTGTGGACATATAGTCACAAAGTAGGGAAGGTAATTTGCAGGGATCCACTCAAACATTCAATTGTGCCTTCTTCAATCTATTGTCCATTCTTTCACGACATTCAATTGAAATTCATTGAGAACTTTTGGAGACATCGTGCAGACGGACACAGAACGTTCACAAATATATCGTGGTTGTCAAAAGTAGTGGAAATAATCCAAAGTGTATTTGCTTCAAAATATCCACACTTATTTTGTAGCCTAGACCACTGTCTCATTGAAAATCATTGAGAACCTCTGGAAGTATTTTTTTACAAATAGGTTGTAGGGTGCAGGCTTATAGCTACAATGTGGGTGGGGGGCATTGTACATTGATTGACACGATAACTTGATTATTCTTATATAATCTAATGCCCATATTTCTACAGATTTGCATTGAAATTGATAGAGGACTTTTTGAGATATGGTGTGGCCTGAGAACTTTTGAAGACATTTTATGTTTGCTGACACTTAGCAAGGATCTAGGGGTGACAATGGTGCATGGATTTGCTCCAAAATTATTTGTTTTCTTCTGTCAATTATTCACCAAACTACCACGTCCATCTATTAAATTACAACAATGACTTTCAGAGATATCATGAGGGCAGACGGATGGAAGGGACAATATCAAAAATTCTGTTCAGAGTGTTTTACTAAAACCTAAGTATTCTCTGTCTCCAGACGTTTGAAATCAATTGTAATGTAATTTTGTGGTCTGTTCGGCACCAAGCCACAAAATCAAATTTGGAAAAATGCATCCGTCAAATATACAGCAAGACGCATGTTTTAAAGCACCCAGACTTCATGGTGTAGGAAGCAGTCAGCCAGATTGAATTTTTGAAGAGAAGTTGTAAGTAATCAATGCAAACGTCAGGGAAGATGATTTACAGAAACTATAAAAAAAGTGTCTGTAATCTTTGATTTCCATCTATCCTATTAGAATTCTCAAGAACTGTTGATCAAAACAACTTCAAACTGGAAACTTTATTGCTTTGTATGCTGAATAATATATCTAATGAATGAGAGCATTGTGATATAGACAGTTGTTGAGTAGCCATGTTAGATGGGCACCTTCACACAGGTTCTCCTTCCCTTGTAGAGACATTTTGGAATTTAGCAACTAATTTCTATTTTAACATTTGAATTTGAATAATCAGGAAAAACATGAGAAAAAAGAATTTGCAAAATGTGCGAAGTAGGTTACAATTATCGATTGTCGATCAAATTACTATTTGTAAGCAATTGTATAAAAGCTATAGAGTGTAATATTACGGCTTATGGTTCAATATAGTGAGAAATGTACTGAAGATAATGTTGTCATTTGGAAAATCTATCTTTCTTAGTGAAGACAATACAAAAAAGAATCTGAAACTCACGAGTTTCAGTCAATCAGAAACAAATATTCGAGGAGCTAAATCGAGATGCACCGATTGGATACAAATGGAATTGAAAACTGAGAATATTGATTATTATAGAAGCCAAATGTGACCACAATGCCGAGTGCTTTAGTGCTTGAATCATGATGTCTCACCTTTTTAGTTTTCTCTTCTACTCCATCTCACTGACTTTGTCACTACGGAGTCAGCAGACCTCTGTTTAGTAGACAGAGTGTATGCAATTTCCTTTGGCAATGGTTATAAGCACTCAAGTCTAAATAAAGATAAGGTTTTGAAAGCAGAACCCAAAGCATGTCAGTCATGTCGATGGCTGTTACTTCTCGCTTACTCGACCCGTTTGTGTCTTTTCAAAGATTTGCATTAACCGAATAGCTGATTATGCTTGCTAACAATGATGTTAATGATTCAATTTGCTTATAAATTATCTCTATTACACATTTACAAGCATGCTTCAATTTTTTCCCATCAATCCAATTGTGTTCGTAGTGTTTTGAACATGTTCTTGACTTCAAATGAATATCTCAATTGAGTTGGATTGATTAATTACTTGATAAACTCAGCAAGAAAAAAATTATGATTGGTTTATAAATCATACACACAGTACGAAGTGGTCAAATGCATTGCAGATCTATGAATATTAGTGTAATCTCGATTTATACCGCGTCACATGCAGAACACAGACAGACAAGCAGAAAGAGAGTAAAGAGGTCATACTCTGGATCTGACAGCCAAGGCAAATTACTGCAAGGAAAATCAATGTGGAAAACAATGCCTACGAAAGGCAAACAACAGTAACGGTTGTTAAGGCTTTGGCTGAACCATGATTGATTATGTCTTGATATCACCGTTAGGAATCAAAGATTGTACGAGTCATAAGACTGACCTAGTTGGGTATAATGATGGAAAATATACCTTTATTGTTAATCGATTGTTTGAAACCTACGAGGGCAACTGGAAAACAAGATGCGGATAAAATGCTGTTTGAAACATGCGACTTAAACAAAAGAAAAACGTACAGTTATTAAAGCAAGTATAACTATAAAATAAATGTTTACTCATTTTCACATACATGTGAAGGACAGGTGAGAGAGAAAATTGATCACCTGATATTCAAATGTTTTACTTGATTTCTCCAATAGTCTTATTTAGGGACTAACCAGACTGGTGTCAGTTAAAATTGGAAAAGCAACTAGGAATACGTAGTACTTTATGCATAAAAAAAAAGATGCTTGAAAAAAAAATTAGATTCATAATAAATGCCATATATTTTCCATAGCTCCAACAACTGTTAGAAATTGAGGCTACAATTCTTGTCTAGTGTATCTGTTATTTCACCTTGGTGTATTATTCATGAACAAGAAGAATCATTATTGCTCTCATCAGGTTATTGACATTTGGAGATTTCCAAAACATCAACTAACAAGGCCAAAGTTTTTACTCAACAATTCATCGTTTCCACGCGTATTTCTGCTCTATTTCCTTGATTGAAGCTTTCTCTGATCACAGTTACATCTTGGTTCAACGCAACATATATATATATATATATATATATATATATATATATATATATATATACGTTTATGCATTTGGGTTTTTCTACTTTTGATTTCTACTTTACCTTGAACTTATTTCAATTGTTTATAGTAATCACACTTTTGGAAATATTCATAAAGTGTCAAAACCTGGAACACGTGACAAAGTTTCACCGTGTGTCAACGAGAGAATTCCCCACAACCCCGGGAAAACAGTCTTCATAGCATTTCTCCCGGCCTTGTGATTGGTTGTGATTGGTTGATTCCATAAATTTTCAAAATTATCAGGGCTGCTTTGGTGGTTAGGCTTCAACTGCAGTTTTGTGATCTTAAACGCTGCTGTTTTGGAACTTTCCACGTCCCAGCTCATTGTTTTCACGAATATGGATCACTTGCTTATAAATGCTGGAGGGCTATAGTAATCACAATATCTTGATTTTTTGATTACCATACATGACTGCATAAATAGCAACCCCCAAACTATGGTCTTTACACATTCACCGGGTAAACTGACTTACCAACGTGAGTCAGCATTGTAGCTATCAGAGTGTCAAGTTCATATGGTTTAAACGGACTAACATGATCCATAAGATAAGATATTCGATGTTTAAAAAGTTGCCTTATACTCTGCTAGAAGAAGTAAGTGATAAACAAACTTAACAGTGAATTGAATAACAAATTTACCTTTAGATCTCAATTGGTTTGACATTCCATGGACAAGAATCAACTTTGTCTACAAGTAGAGTGTAATGAGAAAGACAATCATAACTCTGAGAATGAAGGGAGTTAGAAATCTAGCTACTTGTTTTTTCATCATTCTAATTTTGATTGTGTAACTTTGTCAGCTTCATGAATTTCAGTCAGTTTATAATATTTGGCAATTATTCTCATCATTTAAGAATGTCCAAAAAAATGTTTATCATTTTATTCATTCTTTTTTTTCCATTTATAAACAGCATTTCAAAATTAAACAGTGACGTAATATTGTTATTAGGTTTGAGCAAAAGGACTTTCCAAGAAAATCAAGTATTAATGCGCATGAGTGTAGATTTAGACTCAGCCTATTTTTTAGAAAAAAAAGTCATTTTCGTCACAAGGAACACAAGTAGAACAGTGATCTTGCTTTCAGATATATTTGATAGATAAGTATGGACAATCTGATAACACAAATACTTTTGAAAGTACATTCTACAGAAAAGTTTAGAGTCAGAAGAAAGAAGGAGAGTTGGTCAAGTGGCACTGACGTTTTGTATGGAAAAATTGATAAGTTCCAGATATAAGGCATAAAAGAATGAATGGTCACATCCAAAATAGCTTTTATTAGAAGATTAATCAAAGAATATTACAAACATTCATTAAAGCAGTGTAGCCAACAAAGCGAAATAGTCACCGATTGGACCTTGCTGAGATTGTTTATAGAGGTGACAGCTATTTGCTCCAACTGAGTAGACATTTGATGTAGATATCGAAGATAAGTTTGCCTAAGGCTCACACATACATTGTTTTAATCTATCAACCATCGTTACGTGTTTCATTTTCTCAAAATATTTGGCGATAGAAAAGCGATGAATAAATGGCTTTTAATTTGTACAGATACAATGTGCAATTTATTCTACATATTTAAACTTACTGAAACATTCAAAAACAGGATTTGTGCTCTGTTCGTCGATTCGATTCTTCGTTCTGCTCATATTTACGTAATTTCGCACCTATAAAAGTAACAATACTTAGACATGATATCAGACTTCCAGCAGCAAAATTTAATTATGAAAGGATCAATTGTTTTTCTCCTGCTCAAATGAAATAACTGGACACTTCTCCATTGATCAATAATACAAGAAATGGAATAGAGACTAAAGTCTCAGTGTCCTTATAAATGCCTGCGACGAACGTCAACAAGTCTATAAATTCTTTCCAGACTAAACATGAAGGAAACGAGATAGCTAATTTGGTGAAAGATCAAGAAGAGAATATATGACTCTGTTCAAATATACGTTGTAGGTAACATATTGATCGGCAAGAATTTTTTCTTTAATATTTTTTCGTTTCCACTCCATTGAAAAGAAATATCATGAAGCTTTTAAGAGTGTTTTTTTTTTAAACTTCTGAAAATGGACGCTGACTGGTACTCTTGAGCTTTGCTATATTTTTGTTTTTACTCCAAAAAATGCATATATATATATATATATATATATATATATATATATATATATATATATATATATATATATATATATATATATATATATATATATATATATATATATATATATATATATATATATAATTGGGAGAGAAAGAAAATGTGGAAGTGAAACATTAAACATTAATTTTACTTACTAAAGAACAAAACATGTCAGAGAAATAGAAGCTTTCTCCAGAAGAGAATTTGGTTTCCACATTGTCTCTTTTTCCATTTTAATTATGTCGGATAGATCCTATCTAATTGTACACCATCTTCATATATATATATATATATATATGTGTGTGTGTGCGTGTGTGTGTATTTGTGTGTGTGTGTGTATTTGTGTGTGTGTGTGCGTGTGTGTGAGTATGTGTGTGTGTGTTTGAACGTGGAAGAACTTGAAAAAGAAAAAATACATTCATCATTGAAACACAAGTTAGCGGATTCTATTTAAAAAGTTAATAAACACCGTCACAGTTTTTGAACAGAGTCCGTTCTTTTTATTGCTGCCTATTACCCTACACTCATGAGGGATAATTGATAATTTTTGTACAGTTCATTCTGATACAGAGTAGACGATGTAATAAGACTTTTCATATCCCCTTCCTTTCAGAGGAAATTGAAAATCTGCCGAATAAGAAATAACTTAATATTTTGGCTAGGCCAATAATCTGGAAATTACCATCAACGAATTGATATACTTTTACAACATAACATGTTTTTTTTCCTTTTAAATAGCTGAGTTCGGTAATTTCCGGACATGAAAATCTATTTCAACGGAGCGTGTATACCAGACATCAATGAATGGAAAGGATCCATATTACAATACAATTTCCTTTTATTGGTAGGTATAATAACGTTATTCGCATAAAAGCTACACATCATGGCCAGTATTTTGTTAGTGCTACATCGTCAAAAGGTTCTCACTTAAAGAATAACCCGACTAATTTCCAACTGCTGCATTATGTTTTACGTAGGGTTTTATTCACGATGTAATTATAATTCCATACTCGTCCCTAACTTGTTCGTTTTGGGGAACTACGGATATGGAATATTTCCCTTCTCCCCCTTGCTTTCCTTCGCTTAATCGAGATGCCATGTTTCCAAAACTTGAAACCTGGGGTTTCTATCTACAATGTGACTATGCTAAACTGGGCTCTTACTTTCTGTGCATTGTACAAAACTTCACATTTAATGCATTCAGGTTACTCTCTTTCATTCGATCAGGAAATCATTTTAGAAAAGATAATTTTTTTCTTGGGGGTAGGTGTTAATTGTCTGGAAGCTGAGAGAATCGTGTTATTTTCATTTTAACAATAACGTTGACCTGAACCCTCAATTCCCGCCTGTAAATATCGAAGTACAGCTTTGAAGTTTCGAAGTCAGCTCCTTTTACTTTACCGTGAAATCATCTCTACAAAACACAGATTCTTTTTGGAAGATTGAGATCGGTGATGAAACAATAAAGCTGAACTAGACACTCACTTTCTGTCTGCCGTACGGAACTATGGAATGATATTAAAAAAATGGAAGAATGATAAGAAAGAATTTTAAAAAATGACAGATATGGGAAGGAGTGAACGTCTCCAAAATGAAGACAGCGTTGAATGTCTCTTGAACTACCAGTAAGCGAGTGTGTACAAAGCAGAGAATCCGACATTTCCCACCAAAATAAACTATGAGCAATACCAATCAAGGGCGACTGACCTTTCTGCTAGATCATCAGATTTTGATTTATGAAGAAAACAGTCAAATAAAATCAAATCTGAGGTCATAAGGATATACCTAATGAAAAAGATACAGCAACCAAAGAGTGCTTCATTTCATCATATATTGTGCCAGGAAGTTTGTTAAATAAATAAAAAACAAACGTGTATATCATCTTTAAAACATACACTACAGACTATGATCAATGTTGGTATTCAGTTGTCCAGGTTGGTACACTGGTTATATTCAATAAATACGCTGCTTGATGATGAAAAGAGAAATATTTTGCTGAACATTGCTTCTTCATGATAACGCATTGAACGAACACTATGAAATGAAAATTCCACATCAAATTTCAGCTAATAACTATATATATATATATATATATATATATATATATATATATATATATATATATATATATATATAGAGAGAGAGAGAGAGAGAGAGAGAGAGAGAGAGAGAGAGAGAGAGAAATGGTACGAGTCGAGTCTGGATATCCCTTGCAGAATAAACGAGCAGAAAGTTGGACAAGTTTGAACTTCTCGACATTTTCCATTGTAGAATATCTGCCTTAAAAGAACGTGAAATAAGTAACAAAGTAGGATGGTCCATGTTTTAGAAAAGGGTCACAGAAATAATTCAATAAAATAGATAATGTGATAACTAATAATGTCAGGATATGGGGTATCATAGATATATATGCGTATCATTCATATATACAGATACCATACATGTATATGGGCATCAAACTCACACTCATACACACACATACACACACATACACACACGCACACTCATACATATTTTAATACAATTTAAAGGAAAAATTTTTTTTTTAGTATCTAAATTTTCGAGAAACAAAAGTTTCATAATGGTATAAGTTTGGCACGTGTAATTTTCCAAGATGACAATCATTGCACGTTTGCAGAAGAGCCATTGGGGTGCATAGTTAGCAAGATTTCGGCAGGGTTATATCGACCTTTAAGAACAAGGAAATCCAGCTAGACCTGAAAAGGAAGCGGTACATTATCTATGCAGCTGAAACATGGAATCTAATCAAAATTCTGACCCTCAATCTGAGAAACATGCAACGTGCACAAGAGAAAATCAATCTCAACACAACATGAAGAGATTAGAAAACAGCACGATATGTTAGAGGGTAAACAGGAGTCAGAGATATTGCAAAATCCATAAGAAAACCATATTGCCAGGAGGGCCGACGGAAATCACAAGAAAAGATTGGAAAGTACTGGTTCCGTAATGCCCACGATAGGGAGATTAAAATCTTGGGGAGGGTTTAAGTTCAATGGTTGGAGCTAAAAAGATGTTGCAATTGATGGCTTTGAGATTTACATTTTGTTTCAGAAGTTTTCATTCAATCCTTTGGTCATATCGATAGCTACTTATATTAGCAAATAATGTTGGGCTTTCCCTTCTCTCTTTTTTCTCTGCGTATATATATTTTTTGTCTGTATATTCTTCCCCCTCTCTCTCTTTCCCTCTCTCTCTCTCAATATATATATATATAAGTCTCCCTTTATCCCCTCTATCTGAATATATATTTTCCTCTCTCTTTCATTCTCTCTCTCTCTCTGTCTCTTTGTCTCTCTCTCTCTCTCTCTCTATATATATATATATATATATATATATATATACTCAAATACAGAAACCATCTTTTCCCTTCCTATGTATATAATGTATATATATATATGTATATATATATATATATATATATATATATATATATATATATATATATATATATATATATATATATATATGTGTGTGTGTGTATATGCGTGCATGTTTGTGTGTGAGTTTAATGTGTCTTCATACGGATGTATGAATGCATGCAAATATAACTAACTGCACACAGCACTGCGATAACATTTTGTGTATAGTACTTCATGCTGATGTATGAAACACCGTCTGTTCTGCGGTAAAAGCATTTGAATTGGATTCCATTGTCAACATATACCATCAACTGAAACTCGTTTTCTTTTTGGGTTCTTTCTGTATCTACAACTGGGATATCATACTGGGTTCAACAATCATCGCTTTTAGCAATTGTATAATCTTATATACTTCTTTTTTGTTTATGTTTTTGTTTTTCCATTTGATGAAACATCAAACATCTTAGGTATCCGACGGCAATTGTCTTTTCCAACACTTTTGATTCTCCCATTTTGTAGACATTGCTTAGATTTTTTCTTACAAATCTATAAAGAAGTATCCAAAATATAAAGAGATGCATACGAACAAATAGTGTTGGAAAGAAAGATCCCAAATTACAAATTACTTGGTGTTCAATCCTGAGAATACTTATGGATTTTTTTCGGAACTGAAGTACTCATAAAACCCAGCTAATTATGGCAGGAAATTTGACCCAGTAATGTTATCCGTCTTGTAAGTAGCTATTTTGGATTTTACACAACAGAATCTGACTATAAAGGCAATCATCAATCTAAATGGATGTACTATCATCAGTTTGTAACGTGACTAATTTACAATGATAAATTTCATAAAGACTTTCACGAAATGAGTTCCGTCAAAGACGGAATTGATATATCCGTAGCCCAATTGACACAATCTTCTTACTGTAAGGTCTTCCTTCTTATTGATACGTTCAAGGCTTTGGATATACATGAGACTAAAGCTGTATTTCATATAGTGAATAGAATTTATTTTTATCATAGTGATACAATAAATGTTTTTTGTACACATAATACAGAAATGAAAGGCTTTCAACGTATTTTTTCGATCTGTATTGAAATTCACAATGAGTATATACATATATATATATATATATATATATATATATATATATATATATATATATATATATATATAAACATATATATATATATATGTACATGTATACACGGACACATGGACACACACAAAGACACACACACACACACACACACAAACACACACACACACACACACACACACACATATATATATATATATATATATATATATATATATATATATGAAACAATGTAGCCAGTTTGCAGATTTTATATGAAGCAATAATAGAAAGTTGCTCTGTTTCAGGGTAATACTCCTCCTCAAAACCTCTCTCTATATTAAAGGGAAAACAAATACCTGTTATAAGATAATCAGCTTCACCTTTAGTTTTTTCCCCCTTGATAATCAGATTACCCCCAAACATGAACAGTTTTTGATAGCTAGAATATCCTGAAGAAACTATCATAAATATAAATTCATCTTTGAAATGACAATAATTCATATAAGCCCTCTAAAGGCCTGGAATCCATGCAAACAGTGCTTTACGAACTAATTCCAGTTCTTTTTTGAAAACTAACATATAAAACAAGTATATGTAATGACTCAAAACGTCAAAATCCGAGCTATATAGCAATATATCTGTATTTGCATGAACCGTAAACAGAAATTATCTCTTATTTTACGGTAATGACTTTCACCGAAAAACATTGAAAGTTTTTTTCATATCTATGTTTTTGTCTCTTACACAGGGTCATTTTATTCTCGATGTTCTACCTAATTCATATCACATTTACTAATGATGGGGGAAAAGAAATAGGACAAATCAAATATAAATGTACGGTATTCCGGTATAAAAAAGAGCAACTGAAGGTTTCACAATCGTGTGGAGGCTGCTAGTCTTCAAATAGAAATGGTTCTCTCCTGCTGTAAGGAAAAAACACTTTGTTGATATTTAGTCACGTAATCCTCGCCTTTCGGTGACTACTTTATTCCCACTCAGAAACTTTGGTGATATGTTCATCCATTGAGAAGTTTTAGCACAGCATGCTACTTTCAATTCGCCTTCCTTAACAGCCACTTCTGCGTTTAGATGCAGGGGAAAATATCGATTATACCGGTCATTCAAAGAAGATAGGAACACAAAAATCGCACATTGCTCCAACATTTCAAATTGGGTCGTTACTCAGGAAAACAACATCGAAAAAGGAATGTGAGCGATAAAGCTACAATGACGAAAATGCTTAGATTATTACACCCCCACCCTGAATGCTCAACCTTTCCTCTGAACTTTATGCAGCATAAATTCTAATGATTTAAATGAAGGACAAATCCATTGCAGATGAACCTTCGATATACATCACTGATACAAAGTGTATCGATTTCGGCTTTACAGCTGAGAATAGTGTATTCATAAGTGACACTCTTGAAACCAATAGATTTTAGAAATAAAAAGTTGTTTATTACGGGGGAAGTTCAGATTTTTTGGTCTTGATTTGTACTTTTCGCAACTAACACTACAATGATCACAAAAAACACTAAACATTTGAAAAAAATTAAGTGAGTGCGAATGTAGTTGCAGTTTGTTATTTCAATTCAATTATTCATTCAAGGTAAAGGTTTTGTTTTTTCAATATCATATCTGTTTTGTTTCACCCTGTACTAACAAAGATTGGGAAAAAAACGAATTTGATAATTTTTTTTAGTGAATTGTATTTGACGGGTTGGATTAATTTCTCATGATATGATTTGACTATTTTTCTCGTCCATCTGCTCATTCTTCCATAACGTTTCGGTCGTGTAGACTCTCAGCTTATTCGGGTGTTTTTGGTTCTACAGTATGGAATCAAAACTCTAAATGTGTGCTCTGTTGGATTGTACGTGTCATACCCGTTTCTTTTACATTGAAGTTGTGTTGTCGGAGTACTAGGGAGTTTCCTCCCTTACATTGGTGAATCTTATTTGGACATAGGATAGTGATATCTACCAAATACTTTAACAGGGGACCATCAACGAATAAAAAGCTCGAAATTTGTTCTTAAAATTTCGATATTGAATCAAGAACCTTGAACATGGGACTGGAATTGACGACATCGAGTTGTGGGCCATTATTGAGGCGTACTCATGCAGAGAAACTTGAGGGTTACAGAGGAATTCGAAAAGTCTACCATCACGTAAAACTACAACCAAAAACTGCTCATTATACGTCCAAAAATGTGTCGGGACATACATTCTTGATTAATAGGCCAAATCTTCCGGGTTAATTCTTGTTCTCCACCGTAGCAACCATTTCTGGTCATGACCTGGCAATTGATCAAACACTGATGCGTTTGTTGAAGTCAAATTGAGGCTCAATCAATGGCAGTTGGATGACTGAAGAAATATATTTGCACACCCATTCCATCTGAATACAACAACAACGTCATGAAGCAATTCCTGTAAATCTTTTCGAGTTCACTTTTTTAACAATTGAATCATCGATTGAAATTGACCTACAGGAATCCCTAAGAATAAGTATTAAAACTAGAAGACGATCAGTCCTTGTCACGTTTGATCATGGACTCTGCTCTGATGTGTAATTACAGAACTCTTTTTTAAGCACTACAGCTGCAGAGGTAACGGCTTTGGACGTTATCCTGAAAATCATACTCCTCCAGTTTCAGACCGTAGTCGACTTTATGTTATTGAGCCTACCCGTTAATACAAAGACAGTTGAGAAAACTTTTGTAGCAATTATTCCTTTATTTAGGGTAATTCCTTCCATAAATTTAGCTGAGTGATGTTTTAAAGTCCATAAAACGGGTATTTAGATGCCTTCCTAGAAGTAAAACTGTGAAACCTTTGATAGATCATTGAGAACACTCGGTGCAACAAACGATGGTAAGGCTATGATAAACCTTTGATATGTCATAGAGAACACTCGGTACACCAGAATGGCCGTTGTAAAATTTGCTTACAATGGATAATGAATGAATGATGGGTGTTTCAAGGATCTGATAGCCCTCTTGAAGGCCACGTTGAAGTTACACTTTTCCAGTTGCTATAAGAATTGAAGAATATTTTTCATAAGGCATATTTTAAGACCCCTAAAATTAAAAAAAAAATATTGCCTTACCCATCCAAATTAAGTGGAATTATACAACAGTACTATAAATTGAAATTCTTTTTACCATACTACAAGTATCCTTTCGGAGTAAGAAATATCAACTTCAAAAGAAAGATTGTATTTCTCAAGTTCTGGATTGTTCCTGATAATAAAGGACCATTCACTTCAATCGGAAATCATTTTACTACATGCATTTCTTCTTAGTGACTTCTATGCAAGTGACTGGAATCATCCAAACTGACAATTATCAATATCTTTCAAACAAAATGATTGACCCCCATGCCCCTCCCCCAAAATGATGATATATCAGCATCACTATAATGTTTTTTGATATCACATCGTTTTCCTGATATGTTGAGTTTGACATTCGCACAGGCTGAATTTTACCAACAAATGCGATCCATTTGGTCAGTAACATGAGAAACTACTCAAATCTTTTAATATCGTTCCTGAACCAGGGCAAATTCAACAAGCACAACAAAAACAAAATCAAAACTCTGAAACTATTTCAAAAATATTTGGCCAATAGTTCTGATAGAGGTTATTTCATCCACGAAGTCGTAAAAAAGTAGATGTATACATAAGACCATTTGGTTGAATTGTCTATGTACCGTATAAAAAAAATTTTTTTTGAATATCAAGATTAAACTGAGGACAGGAGTTGAAATTGTGTGATAGTCTGTGCTGATTTTTGTAATGTTTTTATGGAGTGTTGATGCTTCAATCCCTTATTTAAACTCTCATTATTCATCCTTTCAGCATTTTGAATGAAGCAAAGACTCATAATCACGATGACAAATATCCCTGACATCTCATAGAAAGTAAACATCGAGCAGCACCGTCAATCGAAGTCGTATATTAGAGTACTCAATTTGAATTTAACTCATGAACATTTAGATTCCCCAGGAAGCAATGCTCTGAAACATTGAAATAGTAAGTAATATAAGTTCTCAGAAGTTCTCCTTAAGTGAAAAATTTCCTGCATGGAAGCACTTTTCAAAGATGAGGATTGTAACATTATATGTAAATAAGTACTGAGCAAAATTGGATGATGATTTCAGAACACTGTTTGAGCCCTGTCTATTTTTCATCCACTTCCATAAAAATGTATCGTGAATTCCATGTTATGCAACACCAACGATCGCAAATTATGATTAATTGTACTATTAATGAGGACTACTCGTTCTTGTAGTGACTCGTAATTATTTGTCCGTTGTCAGTTAAGAATAGTTTGATTCACATGCTTATGAAAAATTCCAGAGAAAAGCAAGAGGGAGCCGCTTATTGATAGAACAAAGATTTTGTCCAAAAGAAAAATAATATCTTTCCTTTTTTTCATCGTATTTCTGATGAATCCCTATGATTTAAGAATTTTCGTATCATTTTTACATTTTGGTGTTGAGCATAAAACAAACGTATAAACTCTCTCAAAACCAGCTTCTGATACAAGTACACAAAATAAATACAAAAAAAAACCACACACACACACACACGATTTTATGTTACTAGGCAATTTTTCAGTTAAGCCTGTTACGAATTAGAAGAGGCTCATACTATGTCAGTGTCTTGGGTACACAAGTGGAAAGATAACCACCATCATAGGCAGTCGACCACAAACACCACCATACCAAAAATCTGCTCCGTCCCCTTTGAGCGGCGCCACTAGTCACGCACTAAACTGCGTATACTGACTCTTTCAAAAGTCCAAAGGCCGGGAATCTAAAAACCATATCCTTGAGGTCAAATAGCACCGGAACATGCATTTGAGAAATTGGACTGAAAAAAAAAGTAAAACTGAGAGAGTTCATCCACTGACCCGAAATGAGTCATTAGTATGATAAAACCAGATTGAGAGATGAGTCGGAGAAGAGTCGGATAAAACATTGTTGAAATCTAAAAAGACTTGCAAACCCAATGACATCATTCAAGCATTTGGTAGGAATCCTTACGCAGTAAATTGCAGGAACAACATGGACCATAAAATGATCGAGAATGATTCCAGGCAAAGCACTGCGTACAATGCATAGAAAATTGCAATGTGTAAGTTGAGAAGAAGTTGAAAATTGGCAGCCAAGGAATACGACGAAGACAATAAAAGGCGCAGAGGAGAAATGAAAAAAAAAAACAGCAAAAAAAGATCTGGAAAAAATACTGCACATATGAATATATTATTGGTTGATTATACTAAACAAAAATCAAATATCAACAGGGACTGGCTTGTGAATCTTAGGGGATGGTTTAATATGTATGACCGAGGATTTGACGCTGAAAACCGGGGATCAGATTTACCACTACAGAATATATTCTGGTAAAAATCTCTCGAAGGAACGATCGATTAATTGAAATTTGATATATACATTTATTTGCGATCGACAAGTTATTTTTATTACATTTTCAAAGTTTTGTACAGCAAAATATAGATAAGTCCTTCAACAGAAAAAAACCTTGATAGTTTGGAATGGATGAAAAAAATGGATATGATGATTGTCATTGGAACAGTAATAAATGCCAATGAATATATTTGCAGAAGATCAAGAGGACAGGACTGTGTGTTGTTTGTAATGAAAAAGGGGATTTATAAGACCAGAATAACCGAAGTTTCTGGACTAAAACGTCACCAGATTGTTGAATGTAAATGACTAGTGTAAAAAATAGATATAAAATCGAAAGAAGAAACAAAACAAAGAGAAATTTGAACAAAACAATAGCATGGATCCGAAAGGATTCGAAACACTAAAATCATATGTCGAGGAACCATTGACCCGATGAAAAAATTGCCTATAATTGAATACTCAACATCTTAACTGAACTAATACTGTCCGATGTAAGGATCACGAGATTACTAACAAGGAATTATACTGTATACCCGGTATTTGGAGCTGACTGACTCAACATAAAAAGGGACGGATGGCAAAAGCACTGAATAAATCTTTTCGAAATGAATGAAAAAATGCATATGAAACAGCTTAGAAAAATGTGCACAATGTGTAGAGTCTTCAAAACAGATAACAAAATCCTATCAATGAAAGGATCAGTCAAATATCAAGCAAAAATGAAGTCTTTATATGCCTAATCCAGTTCTGAAATAATACTTTGAAAACAAATTTATTGAAAACTTTCATTACAGGTGAAGCCTGGATAAAGCAACTGAATTTCCTACTTTTGGACAGAACTTCTCAAAGCATGGAAAATTTTTGAGAATCATCAAGTAATTGGTGTTACTTTTCATCATCTCCATACAAAGATGTATTTCATTTAGAAAAAAAAAATATGGTATTGCTCCTAAATGAAAGCTATGTGAGGATAAGACCTAAAAAATGACCACGTAGTAGTAGAGAGCTCAGCCCTTGCTACGAATGAACATCAGATAAGAATCAACAGACTTCAGCAGTATATATATATATATATATATATATATATATATATATATATATATATATATATATATATATGTATAAATGTGTGTGAGTGTGTGTCTAGGAACATCTGCAAACATTGTAACACCCTATACGCTAAAAACTGGTACGAACAACAGCCTGAACCAGTCACAGATAGAAAAGATGTGACCATATCATGCAACTTCACAATACATACTGGTAGAACTATGAACGCAAACAGGCCAGAGATTTTACTGCAAGACTGTGAGAAAAAATGTACTTCTGAGTAGATATAAACGATTCAGTTGATAAAACATTGCTATAAAAGAATTCGAGAATCTCATCAAATATAAAGACCTTGAAATAGAAAATCAGTACATGTGGCAACACTGGTCCAAAATAACCAATTGCCGTTAGGGCTCTTGGGTTACTCAAGAAAAGGACCAAGGAACTAGACAACAAGATACCTGGATCGACAAGCATATATAAAATGCAGAAAATAGCTCTGACTTCCACTACATTCATTCTTAGAAAAGTATTGTCGATGTAATCGCATGTACTTAACACAGCATACATCACTCTATATCAATATAGAATTATGTTTGTGAAAGTGCTGCATTATCTGTACATGTGAGAGCTCTACCCCGCCCCCTTTTCTCGCTCTGAAGCCCAGACTGTCAAAACTTAAAAGGTTGCCAGACTCAAGTCGGTGGTTGAGATCCGGTTTGTGACTCACATGAACTGAAATCGAAGCCAATAACAACAACAATATAATAATGATAACAATAACCACCGATTTTATTTTCGACCGCGCAGGGTTGAAATTGTTCTTCGAATGACTGTGGGCGTAGCAGAGTGTATCATTGACATATTGTCAGTCAACATTCATTTCGTTGAAATATGGATAGAGAAAATTAAATAAAATTTATATAGATTTTACGATTTAATCTCACTTAGATATTGACAAGGACATATGTACGTATATTTTCATTTCTAAAAGATTGAGAATAAATTACTTGCCTATTTTTTATCGGCAAAAAGAGCAGTATTGGGGGCGGGAGAAGATCAGTACTTTGATTGGTTCGATTGGAAGCCAAAAACCATGTCCATTCTGCAGGTTCTTGGAAATTTCTTTTTGCTGCTTAGCTAAACCGTTACGACGGAGGAATTCGAATTTTGGCATGGAAAAATCATTGAAGAACAAAGAAAATATTAATGGCGAAGTCAGACCAACAAAAGACAGGAATGAGTTACTATGCTAATGTAGCTAGCTGCTGGACAAAGAGTACTTCATCACTGGCGATAGTGAGACAAAAATGGGAAGAGGGAGAGAGGGAGAGAGAGAGAGAGAGAGAGAGAGAGAGAGAGTACAAAGTTAGTGGATTTTGTTGATAAAGATGAATGTAGTCCTTTTTGATTAGTTGCAGTTTGGAATCTGTGGTTGTGAAAATAGTTATTCGAGTATTTGTTTGATTTATTAAAGATAGTGCCCTGCTTAGGCCCATCGATTACATATTATTTGTTGCAGCTAAGATTGATTACTTGGACTTTTTTTTATCGTTTGGTTGAACATTTTTTTCCAGCCAAAGGAGGTTATTGGCATATAATTTAGAATTATATTGCCCAAAGGCTCTTCCACCAATTCCACAGGTTTTGAGACATACACTGCATTTCATCCTCCGCTCTTCTTGTCTCTGTGTTTTTCTTTTAATGCATGTCGGTGGTTAGATTCTTGCTTATTGACCTCAGAGTTTCTGATTAATCAGAGAAAAATTAAATTAATCAAACAAAATGACTTGTGAATACACATGCAACCAAATCAATGTAGAATGCAACATTCGGAGAAATAATTCAAAGTAGCATGCCATTTACATTCACTAGTGTCGTGAATATACTTGGTTTTTCCCTGAGGCTATACCAAGCTGACTGCTTTATTTAGGAATCATCCGGCGATTTTTTCTGGTGTTTCCTCTTAGCCCTTGTTTGTACTCATATTATAAACAGTTTTAAGGCTTTGGCTTTGGCTTTGGACTAGGTCAATGCGTGATTTTGCTATTGTCCTTGTGACAATCAGACTGACGTGGTGACAAAAGCATACAACACCATCCAATTGTTGATACCATTTCCCACAAACATATTGTCATGCATATCATTTTCATGACAATTGAAGGGAACGTAATGCGTACTGCATTTTTTTTAATTGTTTCTTTTTTTTGAGTAAACAAATTTCGGCTTGACATTACACATTTTACAACTGTTATTGCAAACAAAAATGAATATGTCAGGCTGATATTTTTTTAATGAAATAGTCCCCTTAAAAAATTCACAATATAAGATACATCCCCTTTCGATCCTAACTAATATATATTTTAGAAACGTATTAAATGTGAAAACAAGTTAATTCATTCAATGATATCAATGACATTCCTCCATAAATTAACAAATTTTTGAAACAGAATGATTAACTCAAAAACAGATAAGAGTCTGGTTATATTTCAGTGAATAAAGGCCTGATACGGTCTAACCTGTACATTGAATACTTTACTAAACAGTGAATCTGATAAGAAATTACTTACAAAGATTAGATTTGCTTAGGTCTAAAATAATATAGGATCACATGTTATAATGTTCTTGTGCCGATGATGGCTTCAGGCTTTTGCGTATAACGAACTGGAACATATTGCCTGACTAGTCAGTGCTTGCATTGAAGCAGATAATATTAATGCTTCAACCAAATGCCTGAATTTAAATTCCAACTGAAACCGATGGAGTGGGGTGACAGTGAACAAATCACATTTAGAACTGTACAGAATCAAAAATAGTCTTGTCTGTAAATTGAATGAAACATACATAAACATATACATATATGTTTGTAAGTATGGATGTGTATTTTTGCTTCTCTGTATGTGTGTATGTTTGTGTGTATATGCTTGCTTTCGTGTGTACGTAATCTGAATACGAAATGAATGATTAACAAATTATGAAATATCAGTATCGTGAGAATTGCGAAGGAAATTGTAATATTTATTAGCCAGAGGCAATCATTTCGAGAATTGTGTTACAGCTTGGACTTATTGATTGAAAACACAGATAACGATACTTTAATCAATACCACTGGTAAGCGATTGTAGTGACCCAAGTCCTATAGACAGAATTCAATCTGGTTTGAACTCTCTATGTCTCTCTGTGATCACACACACACACACACACACACACACACACACACACATATATGTATATATATATATATACACACATATATATATATATAATTCTTTCTACTTTTTTATCGATGTTTATCATTTATCAGCCCTACATACTCATGAATTAACATGCATATCTCCCTCACTATATACATATATTTATATACATGCATATATCTAGACACGCAGACATATATACATAGTTTTTGACATTAATTCATAAATCTATACTTGTAAAAAGACTCTTTCTCTGTGAAGTGCATATATGTTTGACATTCCGCTCACACACAAACACACACATACACTCACACACATATATATATATATATATATATATATACATATATGATTATAAATTGCGCTGTGTCACTGACAGTATAATATGATGCAATCTATCATCATTCAGTCGAATCATATATTCATTTCCTAATAACACAAATACACACACACACACACACATATATATATAAATATATATAAGATCAAATTTAGCTATGTATTCATGTAATAAATTGATTTCTATTTCATGATTTATGTTGTATGATTGTTGATTAAAAAAAAAATACAATCATTAATTTGTCCGAAAGTTATACGTACTGTTCATAACTTCACTGTTTGAGGCATAATCATATTGTAATCTCTTGCTCATACTGAGTTGTTTCAACGATATTTCTGTGGAAAACACGTATATTTTTTTATGTTTTGCTTATATATGTATATATATATATATATATATAGAGAGAGAGAGAGAGAAAGAGAGATAGACAGAGACAGAGAGAGAGACAGAGAGAGATGATTATAAAATATGCTACATTATAGACAATAATAAACGATCAGAGAAAATGGAGCAGCTGCAGGAATCTTTTCTCTAATTGTTTATTCCATTTACATTGTGTCGGCCGAGTGATGGATTCACTGTGTGATAACAGGTGATGATTTCATATGGAATGTCGGAATTATATCTTACTTTCCTCATAACACACACACACACACACACACACATAAATATATATATATATACACATATATATATAAATATATATATATATATATATATATATATATATATATATATATATATATATATATATATCTGTTTGGTTATGTATTCATGTAATCGATTGATTCCAATTCAATCATTTATTTTATATAATTGTTAATTATTTACGAATGTACATACATTAATTAGTTCCGAGTTTATACGTTTAGTTCATAATCTCACCGTTTGATAAATAATCATAGGGAAATGCTTTTCCAAGCTCATACCCAGTTACATTAATTTGTACATAAATACTTTAATTATTCGACATCAAACCGAAACCACTTGATCCATTGCTGTATATCTGTTCATTCAGTCATTTTACAATTTTTCTTCCTATTTATGCCGGGTCTGTTAGAATCAGAGCTATTTGTCCAAGAGCAACCACCATTCTTCTCTGTTTTGAAAATGTAACATTCTTTCGTTCATACTTTCCAAAACGCCAAAGTAACTTTTTAAAAATACTTTCCAGTTTCTGCTCAATGTTGAATACACTTCTCCTTGATTTTTGCATTTTTTGTATTTTCATTGCAACATAAAGAGATCTGAACTTGGGCCAAGTTTGGAAAAACTGGAAATAATTTGGACAGTACTCTATACATTAGATAACTGTTGTTTTCTACTGGTGCTAATTCATATTTTGCCATTAAGTCGTAAAATTGTATTTGAGGATTACCATACCCATTGCCATGACTTCAGCAAAGCTTATAGGTAAAAAAACTTTTATCAAATCTTTATCAACTGTTTGTCTCTTCCATAGATTTTTCCGCAAGGTATCATCATTCAATTCAATTTCATTGTCCTGTTTTCACCGTTGAACTTTCCCAAAAGTTTTTGTTATGTCCTTTCATATATTCATTCCATCCAAATATTATAATCATAGTTGATGTATTCCATCGTCTGGATCCAATGTTTGATTTGAAATAAGTCATTTGTCTGTTTCTTCACTTCCTTTCGGCAAACTCCTTCCTTCAATCTCAGTCGTATTCCTTGTCTCTCAATTCATTAAAAAATGACTTTTTTCTTAAACATCAGGATCTTGTATGCATTTAACACAGTGTTTTGACTCGAATAATTTTCAGGCATCTCAGATTCCAATGATTTACTGTTATTCTAAGCGAATTCCAATTATCATTACTTTGTGCCTTTTCAGATTTATACCATAAATTCTGTTTGATTTTTCTCCCATCATGGCTTCCATCCTTGTTCTTTCTTTTTAATGACGATTTCTTTGGTACGATTCATAATTGCTATCTACTGATTTCTGGACTTAAATCTGCCGTTCATTTCAAATATGTGGCATGTTAAAAAACTTCAACATACTAGAGAGAACAAGCTGATTGATAATCTATAAGTCATTTTGGAAACAAACCTTCAAAGACATGATAATAGGACAGGAAAATTCACAATAAAGGCGATTATCATATCATATATGTAAAAGGCTAGAAGACCAAATTTTTTTTCTGCAAAAAGGATTGATACGGGAGAAACTTATAAAGCACACAACCAGTTTGGAAATAAACTAGGGACTTAAAGTCCAGAAATCAGTAGTTCGAAATTTGGGATTTTACCAAAAAATAGTCATTAAAACGAAAGAACATGGATGGGAGATGATTCTTACAGGAAGCATGGTATAGATCCCGAGAGGCACTTCATCGTCACAACATTTGTAGTTTATCCTTATCAAGTATGCATTTCATATTCTGGGTCAACGGTGTCACACCAGAATAACTGATTAAAGATGGGGATATGTAAATAGGAAGGAAGTCAGTGAATGCTCTGAAGTAAGTTAGGTCAGATCCCCCAATGGACGGAAAAGTGACAACCGCCATTATTTAGATGAAAATCTCTAAGTGTTTCAACCTTTTACTATACAGCTAATTCTCTGAACAGCTTTTCACTTCCAATTTCTCTCTATACATCAATGTTGGTCTCTTTTCGATGAGAGAACTCTCGAAAATGCCCTCATTGATTTCAGCGACATTTCTCTGTCCATCCTACTTGCGATATCACCATTTATGGCTTCAGGTCCACGGAAGATGCCCAGTCACATACACGCAACAGGGTGAGTTGGCGTCATTGCACCAACAGAAAATATTCACTCGCCATCATTTACCCGCAGTTCCAATTACAAAGTGCTAAGCATTAACTTTCACCGTCTTTTGCAAGGTGTGTACATTCGTTGCACTTTTTTCTATCTCCAAGTTTTATTCTATGGTCTG
This sequence comes from Thysanoteuthis rhombus, assembly GCA_963457665.1. Classification (NCBI taxonomy): domain Eukaryota; kingdom Metazoa; phylum Mollusca; class Cephalopoda; order Oegopsida; family Thysanoteuthidae; genus Thysanoteuthis; species Thysanoteuthis major. The sequence goes on along the minus strand of OY735199.1, from coordinate 2,676,263 downwards.
CAAGAACTGCAACATTCCTTATCAGATATCTTTTCTTCTCCACCTTAATGTTCGTCTTGTTTTACGTATTCTGGTCTGCAATTATGATAGATTCCCGTAGCAATGTCGATCTTTACGGGATGCATCATTTTCAATTGTCTTTTCCAGTTCACCTTGAAGTGGTTTCCTTTCTCATTTTCCTTCTTTTTCGCCTTTTTCCTCATATCCAACATTTTGTATCGTCAAACTCCTACTATAGAGTTTTGACTTCGTACATAACAACAATGATGGATGACAACGCCAAAACAAAAAGACCAATGGCATCATGCACAAATAACAGTGACTCAGTGGCGTATGCAAAAAGTGATGTCAATTTCATCCCTGCATCTAAAGCCCAACTCAAGTCGACATGTTTTGGTAAACTTTGTTAATCCAATTTACATAAACTACTAATAGAGGAGTTGAAATGACCTGCAGTTTCTCGATGATATCGTATGCAGGAATAAATTCTGTTTTGGTTAACTTCTAGATTTAAACAAGACAAAGGAGTTTGACCTTAGCACAGCAAGGATCGTTTTTTTTTCTATATTTTTATCATTATTTCACACGGTCTTTATAAGTGCTTTTTCCCTTTTTCCCTTTCCGTGTACACTCTGCCTGTTTGGGGTTTCGTGACTTATTCATGATTATAAATTCCTTTATTTTTTTGGTTCATAAATTTTAATCCACCTTGTTTTCAGGCAAGAAATAGTCCTGGGGAACTCATTCAGCTGTTCGTTTCATTCATGTTTATACAATTTGGTACAGTTACTATTATTCTCTTTTCTCTCGCAAATGATATTCGTTACCAACTTTTTTCCTTTCGTCCTCTCCTGTTTTATCAAATCCAGTTGAATTACCCCAGGGTTTCTAACGTAGTCATGTTCGATTAATACCCTGATTGTCGTGTTATCTGATACGTCAATTCCATTCATTGCTAGACGTTTTTCATGCTGCCTTGCTTAAAATGCGTACTTTCATATCCCTTTTCCATATTGAATAACCATATTCACCGAGTATCCAAGAAATTCTATCCTTTTTTTTATATGTGTGTGTGTGTGTGTGTGAGTGTGTGTGTGTGTGTGTGTGTGTGTTAGTGTGTGTTCAAGCACACATGGTCATATTATCTTGTCTGCAAACCTTAAATTTGGCATCAGTACCCCACTATGTCCCTCCCAAAAATGATTTTTCTTGTCTAATAAATGATTTGATGCAACAGGGGAGAAATTTATTATGATGGATTTATTAATACATTACGAAATAGAATTTCTCCAAATGCTTTTACATGCTCAGTCTAATAGATGTGTTTCAATTTATTATCATTATTATTATTATTATTATTATTATTATTATTATTATTATTATTATTATTATTATTATTATTATTATTATTATTATTAAACAAATTTTTAGAGCAGTCGACTGGTGGTTACTGTTGAAGGTTGAGTGACAGCTTGTTTCCTCAAGTCTTGTCCTGCCCACACTCCCACAGTCCCCAACAGCACTGCTGTTTACAGTTTCACACTAGTTATCCAGTGGTTTTTGCTGATGGCTCAGTGACAGTAATTCTCGTCAGGTGCTCAGCCGTCATTTCATTTCATCTCTCCCTTAACCATCACAAGAGTGCTGTGATTTGTACCTCCACCACAATTTGGATGGTTTGTTTTTTCCTTCTCCCCCCTCTGTTAGGCCATCGCTGTCAACTGTTGTGAATCTCAAATCCAATTTCATTCTACAATATTCGTGCTGTTCCTAGCAGTGCTATGGTGTGCATAGTCTCAATCCTTCCTTTTATTCCTTGCTCCTCCAATGTTGCCTTTAGTGTTTGATACAGTTCCGTATCATTACCGGTACTACCATGACTTTCATGTTCAACAACTTCTTCAGTTTTGTGACGAGTCCTGGAATTTTTCAAGTACCTCACTCTCGTTCCTCTTTACTTCTTGTTCTGCAGGTACGGTCAAGTCTATCAAATGGCACGTTTGCCTCTTTTTGTCTACGATTTCTCGGTCTAGTCTTTTTGCTAGGATTTGGTGGTCCGTTTGGATGTCAAAGTCCGAAAGCACTTTGTGGTTTCTATTTTCCATGTCCGTCTCTGGTTTGTGCTGGTATGGTATCAACTCAGTTTGTGTTGATATTCAGTTCCCCGAGTATCACTGTTGCTCCTTTGTCATGTCTGTGTATATACTCCTTCTGGGATTGTTGTTTGCGTTCACTTGTTAAGTGGTTTACGCTTTCATCTTTTTCCCCACTTGGGCGACACTTGTTTTTTTCCTGTTTTTTGTTGAATTTCGTTTTGATACACTTTGTTCTGATGTATTTGTTTTCGGCTTCCATGATGAGCGATTCTGTTTCTTTATTCGGTTTCCTTTTAGTAGCCGTGTCCATGATATTTTGTATGCCAAATCCTGTATCCGTCTTTTATATTCTTCAGATCCAATTTTCATTCCTTGTTTGCTGTGCTGCTCTATTTTTTTTTTACTTTTTTGTAGTTCATTGCACTGCTTTTGGCACTTTTTTTTATGATGATTTCACTATTTGCTTTCATGTACCTGTCTAGATCTGTGCTGGCCCTCTGGACACAGTTCTCTATGCTGATGAGCCTTCTGCTGCCTTATTTTCTCTTAATGTATAGTTTATCTGAGTCATCTTGGGGGTGTAAGGCTTTGTGTATTGTCATAAGCCTCCTTCTTTGCTGGTCCATTGACTAGAGTTCTTCCTTTGTTCATCCACGGAATGGTCTCCAGTATCTAACTACCGATAGCCCATGTATCCATTCATTTTATCAGGTTCGTTCAGTTTAGTTTGGTCTCTAATAATTTCCATATTTTTCTAAAGTATTTCCTTTTTATTTCCCCCTTCATTTCTTCCTGTTGTATCGTTTACATTCGAGAATTTCCAGATATTTGTAATAGTCTTGTGTGGTCAAAGCTTTGATCTTCCCACTGTCTCGGTGTTTGTTTCTTTCTACCGCTGCGATACTTCCTTTGTGCAATACTATCATTTATTTGGTTGTTGTTTGCTTGGATTTAAGTTTATGAAAGTCACGAGCCGGGTCTCAGTCATAGACCCAATGCTTGCAAGTTATGACGGACCTGCCTAAAAGGAGAGTGGGGTAGGCCTTTTGCATTATCAAACAATACGCCACTCTCCATATGCACGAAGTGATGTATTCTAGGTGTAGTACGTACATTTGCATAAAACAAAAATCACGTTCTAGTGATATAAACAGTGGAGATAGGAACTATTTTCTGAATTTTTAATGTGATGAGCGTGTCGATAAATTCTCTTGTCCCTTTTTTGAGTCACAGCAAAGATTGGTCCTGACTTGCCACTCTTTACTAAGTACTATTCCAAAAGGTTTATATTTTGAGAGTTTCGCTAATTCCTTGACAGCAATGTCTTTATCAGCTACAACACTCATATCTAAACAGAAGCATTTTTTTTCTTCTTCAAAGTCTTCTACTTTAACGTCTTGCCTGTTCGCATTCATAGTTCCATCAGTATGTGTATTGAAATCCCACAGTATAGTTACATCTTACGTGTCTGTTACTAATTCAGGTCGCTGTTTGTACCAATGCTACGCAAATCAGACTCTATGATGTTTGCAGATGATCAAATTCTGTCGAGCCACATTTCATATTCTTCTTCTTTTTCTTCTATTGCTGTTCTTCTTTTTCTTCTTCCTCATCATCTTCTTCCTCATCTTCTCCTTCTTCTTCACCTTCTTCTTCTTCATCTTTTTTTCTTATTATTAGATGAATGACTACTGCTACTATAACTTCTTCGATTATTATTATTATTATTATTATTATTATTATTATTATTATTATTATTATTATTATTATTATTATTATTAAAAAATCAAAGCATGCATCCAAAATTTAAAATATTTTCTCTAACAATTTATATTTCAGTGATATTGATGAAAGGAAAAAAATGTTATTGGAGTCAACAGGAGATTCGATGAGAAACACAATTTGAATTTTCTGTGCCCACTTCATCAAGATTTCAACTGAAAATGTAATCCATTCAGAGATAGAATTAAAATCTTGAATGGTGGAAAGTAATTGAGAATCTGTTTCCATGGACAACCACACGTCTAGTGTCTTTAGTGGAGTCCACTCTCGATCAAGTACGTATTTCCAATCATGGCAGTCGCTCGATGGTTACAGCTGGAGAAAATTATAACCTTCCCCTGAGCGCACATTTATCACGATTGAACATTTTATCGGCAGTCCTCCATTTCCTGCGTGGTTTTTATAAAAAGGAATGACTGTTCTGGAAATACACTCGTATGTACAGAAGCATACGTTTACATTCTTTCTTCACTTTCTCTTACACATGATTACATCAAGTATGGGTGTATATATTATATATATATATATATATATATATATATATATATATATATATATATATATATATATATATATATATATATGTATATATACACCTGCATTCATCATCATCATCATCATCAGCAGCAGCAGCAGCATTAGCAGCAGCTGCAGCAAGCGCCTTTTTAAGGTATGTGGTTGAACAAGATTCGTCAGACCACTCTGTCATGAATGTTGCTGAGTCAATACTTCCTGAACTTGTCGAGTTCGTCACACTAACTTATTTTAGCCGGCCACAGTTTTGCATGCTATCTTTGAGCTCCTTGTTTTCAGTAGTGATATCCCGTAGTTGTCTGATATTCTTGAAACACGACCAGCCAATTGCCATTTGAGTTTATTAATGGTTTCTAATGTGGCATTATCTATGTAGACACGAGTAGATATGATAAGCACATATGAAAAAACAATAGGATAAACAAATACATACCCTGTCTTGGTAATAAAACATGTGCATTTTATTACCGTTGAAGGGGGCATCGGTGTTGCTCATGCCACAAACATAGTGGTCAAATTATCCGAACATAATAGCTGTTTTCGGCTTTGCTCAGAGATTGAACATAGAACACTGTTCAGTAAAGGAGGAGCAACGGACTGATTCACAAGGATGGAAGAAGAAAGAGAACAAGGAAGAGTCTACTGGAGTTAGGCTCAATTAATTTAAGTTAAGTTTGTCACGTGCTTAGTCTTTTCTCTTGCATCCAGTTCCAGTGCCACGGACGGGATGAGAATAAATATGAAATGATAGCACTGACAAAGAGAAATAAAACAAAATTGTATTCATCACTTTTTACTAAAAAATTTTCGTATTGCATTCATTCTTATAATTAATATTGCTAACGTCTACAATAACGTCTATTCAGGAAGATGATTAATTAATAAACCAAAAGAAAAAATATCTGATGAATAACTCAGTAGTTATCATTTATGTATGAATATAGTCCAAATGAATAAACTCTATTGTCAACATTTTCAAATTCAATAGATTCAAATAAAGTCGTAAAATACTTGCTCTCATCAAATGACGTTGCAATAGATATGAATGACATCGACGTCTCCGTTGGATTGCTTATGCCTAAGTAATTTCTTAGTTGGTATGAGAGGAAATATAACAAAATGTCAGAAAGTTTCATTTTCATGTGTCCGTATCGAAATTTAAGAAATCTATTTCTTTTCAAGATGTCTACAATTGGAAAAAAATTAATTGATTCTGCTTTTATTGTGTGAATACATTCGCTTGACTACTTGGTATCTTTTACTCGGATATACATCGACAGTCAAAACGATCTCTTATGCTTGGTAATTTCAAATCCAATTTGTAATTCCCCTCCTCTCTCTCGATATATATACATGTAGATATATATATATATATATATATATATATATATATATATATATATATATATATATATATATATATATATACATATACATATATATATATATATATATATATATATATGTGTGTGTGTGTGTGTGTGTGTATGTGTTTCTTTGTAAGTGTGATTATGTATATATAATTAATATGAGCCTTCCCCTCTTTATGGTTGAGCACGCTAAGGTAAGGCGCCCGACGAAAAAGAATATTTATGCGACACACTTTTAACTCAGCGATTGAGCACTCTTGTCGATGGTGAGTTATGTGTAACAATCTGTTGCTTAATTCGGTCCTGCTAACCGTTCAGTTCCGCATAGGGCTGGTGTAGATTCCCGGACTCTGCGTCGGGAGCAAAAGTTTTAATTCTGTCCAGCAACTCTGCAGTGGATATCGAGTCTATAGCGACTGGAGAGTTGTAATACAATGGAACAGTTCTCTCTGGGAGATACTATTATTGATCATTTTATACCCTTTAACAATTTCACTCATGATCATAATTACCTGAATAGTGCATCGTATAATCATCTTGCTGGATAACATACATCCACTTGCAGGCATATATATATATATATATATATATATATATATATATTTATCTATTTATTTCGATTTTGTTTAGGATGGAAATACATTAGAAGGAATCAGAAAATATTTAAATCCGGAGATTGACATTACAAAACAGAACTCATAACAAACAAAAAAAGATTTGCAATCAGCCAGTTGCGATAAAAATCGAACGAGGGTAATTACTTTAATGATCATCTTTCAATGAGAATCTTAACATTGGAAAATGGAATGGGTTCATTCTATACCTTGTGATTAAAACAGTCCTACGCACGTACAGATCTACGCTTTTGCAAACATAGAAAATTATTTACTAACTTTGCTTTGTAGGACATATTATTTGATGCACTTATAGAACGTTCCTCCATTTGTAATAGTTAGACTTTTTAGTTTACCACATTGAGGTGCCGTTGTTGATGAGGCATGTGCCACTGCCTGATTTGCTTCCTCACATTTCATCCCAGATTGGTAGTGCATTGTCTTCGGCGTGGATGGACTCCGTATAGCTGAGTTGATCGATTTCAAGCGTGTCACGACGCGAATGTAGCGTGTCTCTCGAGAAGCAACTCCTTAATCCAATAACAGTGTAGGTTAACATCAGGAGAACGCCATGGCACATGTCTTCTACCCACAAATATGCATCCGGGGATTCCAATTAAACCTGAATTTCGGAGGTATTTGACTTCTTTGGCATAGAAAATTATCAGCTCAGACAAGCATCTGATCAGATCTATCAAGGATAGAGAGAAAAAAGGGATTAACGTATGGGACAGAGGCCTCATTAGGACGTTAATTGGAAAGAATCAGCTCAAATAGAGAGGAACATTAATGTTTGTTTTTTTCGGAAAGGCAGACCGACACCGAAAGGGAACAAGCAGTGTGCTCGATAAAAAGGTAGGATATTGTGTGGAAGCAATAAAGCCTTAGAAAAAGGTATTGATGGTTGCTAAATACTGCATAATAATTGACACAAGGATAAGTGAAAGAAGCAGAAAAAATTATGAATTTGAAAACCAATTCATGTATGAATAATTCAAGAAATCGGGTGCAAAAATGTCTCTTTCTATTTACATTGTTTGAGAAAACTGGCTTATTCATCGTGTAAAAACGGGACAACAGTTCAAAAAAAGTTTTGAATAAAAATAGCTCATCTATAATTATTCTGTCAGAATGTATATTCATTCCTGTGTAGTTTATTATATGTGTTGATAATATATTTCCAAAAAATGGAACTTAACCCTTCAAACAATTGATTGCAAATGTATCAAGAGAGTATTGCAGTATCTAGACGACATTTATCTACAAGGATGAAAAGAACCTTTGAAACGATAATAATCAATGAGACGATGGATGATTCCGAAGAACAAATATTCTAGCCGGTGTTTTTTGGCACGTTCAGCGCTAATTTGCCAGCCCCGGGGATTTATAATTTTTCTCTGTAGGCACCCCGAACGGAAGCTCATTGATACTGCCGGTAATCAGCAGACAAGTTGGACCCTTGTGATACGTACTTCAAGCAACGTTGCTGGTTACAAGATGGAACCTTTGTAAGTCCGTCAACAATTGAACAAAAAGCAATTGATCTGAAATCCCTGGGAGAAACAATACACACAGAGACTATCAACTATGAGAAGCTCCAGACGCACCGAATAATTTGCAACGAAGGACCGACGCTTGTGGAGTTGAACATCCGGTTTTTGCTTGATCTGTCAAAAATACATACCAACAAGAAGTATTAAGGTGGGAGGAAAACAAAACACACTGATCTTCTCACCCGGTTCCAACTTTGATGCAAAATGTTTGGACGGAAGAAGAAATGGAAGAAAGGAGAAAGTAAGGGGGGTTTGCAATCGGCAATGTTTAAAAGAAACAAAAACAGAAAAAAACAAGAGAGAACGCAGTCAATTCTCATGGTGGAAATCATGTTTATTAGAAAAGAACATGAATGCAGTTGCATAGGAAAATGAGTTGACAAATTGGCTACATAGAGTTTTATTGCAGAGTTCGTTTAATTTCTGATGAGTCATTTGTGCTACAAGTGACTGGGCATCCTCATAAAGATGACTGTTTTTATCTTTCTATGTCATCCTCTGATTGGAGCAAGAATTTCAAAGTTTGTCTTTCTATATATTTCTCGCATAAATTTTTCGATTATCAAAAGAGTGAACTTAAGGATCAAACCACCTTGCTTCATCAAAATCAATGTTAAGCAAAACAGAATTTATTTCTGCATACAACATCATTAAAAAATTACGTGCCCTATTTCAACTCGTATATAAGTAATGCAATTCGCAAAATTCTTCTGAGAACAAGTTAACCTAAGTTTTGCCTTAAAAGTAAGAGTGAATTCGAAATCAGTTTTAGTGTACACCACTGCGTGCCTGATTTCACTGGTTTATGGTGTGACCATTGTCATCTGTTATGATATATGCAAAATAAAGTTGGGCTCAATCAGTAGAAGTTCGACAAAAAAGAAAAAAGCCTACCCAAATAATGGTTAATTTATCACTGACTACGGAAGCATATGAGAAGGGAAGGGAGGCCTACCAAGCTTAATGGTTATCCCGCCACTGACTTCAAAGGGAAGAAAAATCTTTCATTCCCTTTGATTCCAATTACAATATCTACTGTCTAGCAGAATGCCCTAAACCACTGAGAGACAAAATGAATTCAAAATTTATTTCTCATTATCTATAACATATATGGATCGGGGAAATACCTCAAAATCACGAACGGATATTTACCACCTTTTTAAAAGAATTCAAATGTTTTGATATTGTTTGATGGTTCTGGTATTTTATCATTGTTTTATTGACATCCTCAGAAGAGAGGAAATTTTGATTTTTCATGGCAAATGAGACCTAATCCCACCCATTTAGGCACCATTGATTTGTAAAAGTAGAACATTGCACGTTTGTATGAAATAATCATAATCATCTAACGACTTCTTCAACTGAACAAAAGAAGAGTTAAGCATTTGGGATAGAAAAAACTTGGAAATTAATGGTGACTCATAAAACGATTCGATCTGAATGTGACATAGACACGGCGGTAACAGAAGGATCAGAAGAGTAATCAGCAATCAGAATGGTATTTTTTGACCTAAATACGAAAGATAAAACAACTGCATTTATTAGGGTGAAAAAAAGATCAGCATATCAGGGAAAAAACACAACTAAACATTCGAACGACGAATGTTGGATTAAAAAACTAAAAAAATGAAAGCTAAGCAGGAAAAAAATGCAATATCACACAGAATTGAAATGAAAACGGGAGAGGCTGCGCAGAAGACACTTGCAAAGGGAAAAGTTGGACTGATAACACCTGAACAGAGAAGTCGAACCTATAGTAATAGCAGCTCAGTTGGAGCGAATAAAGAAGACGTACATGAAAGTACAAATAGACAAAACACAACGAAATTTCAAATGTTGCCTATCCAAATTAACCGGTAAATCATATAATTTGAATTGAGTGATCTAGCCCTGAAGGTGTGTACACCCTACACAACAGAGTAAAAACACTGAATCAGTGAAAATTGTGGAAACAATTTTTATTTTTACCATGCAATAGAATCGCGTGCACACAAACCAGAGCTTCCCTAGAAGAGGATTCAAAATTCTGGAAGACTCAGAAATTCCGCCAGATCAATAAATCTAGGTTAAAGACCCGGATCTACGCGTTTGAAAGAAGAGGAGATATGCTAAATGAGTGATGTGGCAATTACCACGAATAATAGTCAAATTGAAAGAGAATGATCAAGTGGAAAAATATGTAAACCCTATCAGACAACTGTTATAGTAGTCGAATATGAAGATGAGAAGTACAATTATCATTACTTGAATCTTAGGTGCAGTCCAGTATTAGTACGAGGGCCCTCACGCTGACTGCAGATTCATTCATCCTTTCTCAGCTTTCTCACACCATATCTCTAATCAAAAGTGCGTTTGCAATATAGGAATCGGACTTGATGGTTACTGGCAACTAAAGTAACGTCACTCACTTCAGCCAGCCCAGACTAGGAAAACTTTTTATGAGGACAGTCGGGATCAGAAATACAATATGAATATAATTATTTTGACTGCACCGTTGTTTAAATCAGAAAAATACCGTGGAGAGTGCTGAGGCTTTGAATGGCCTTGCTCTCTCTTGGTCTTTAACTAGAACCACCTGATAACTACTAATTTAAATTTCAAACAATTGTAAAATATAATAAGGTAAAAGCTGGAAGAAAAGCAGTCGATAGGAAATCAGCGGTAATGCATGCAATCTACAGAGCAATCTCTGCACGCAAAATTAGAAGGAGTTTTAAGTGTTGCAGAGATTTGCTTATCTTTGCTTTTCAATAGAAGTCAATGGATGATTAAAGCAAAATGAATGAACGGGAGAATTATTAAATGAATGAACAAATAAGTATACCAATCAATGATAGAATAAAACAATCCAGAGGTTGGCGTTAAACATTATGTTAATGGTGATGGATTTTGAGAAGATTTTCCGTCTCATAGTCTACAACAATAACTACAAAAAATTCAGGGGAGTACTGATAATAACAAGACCACTAGGAACCGTACCAATGACACTGAAAACGAGTTTAGATGAAGGAGAAAGATTGAGAGGGATACTGAGAGGTGTACTGGAAATGTTATCAATGGCGTAAGTCAAGAAAAAAGCATAGTGGAGATGGTAGTGAATGTGTGACTGGTGCAGATGATATGAGACGAGAGGGAGGGTTGAATACATACAGAGGATGAGTGGAACAAAAAGGCCGAATGACTTGCTCTACATTGACCATCTGATTAGTTAGAATAGGGGAGGGGAATGTTGCAATGAGATGCATCGACAATTAAAACAGCTTGCAATATGATCCCAAAAAGCTGGATACTTATATTCCTCATATACTCAAGATCAGTGAACCAGTGGTGAGATCCATAGCTAACCGTATGGAAAACTGAAAATAGACTGGACAGCCACAAATGGAAATTTAGCAGAGATAAGTATAAAAAAAGGAAATGTTCTCCGTCTAGATTACTATATGTTTTAATCATATTACCAGAATCTTGAAAAATTGCAACGGATACCAAAATCTAAAACAATGAGAAAGGTCAACCACTTCATGTACATGGATGGCAGAGATGAGCTTGGAGCGTTGCTAAACAAAATGAAAGAATATTGCGGCGATATTGGGATTGAGTTTAGGATTGAAAATGTGCCCGAATGGTAGTGTACAAAGGAAGGCTTGCAGCAGCTGAAGGGATCAGATCAGTGGACAATGAAAAGTCTAGGCTATGACCAAACAGGACCGATATGAATACCTTGGAGTCTCCCAATATGACACGAAAAAAAAAGGGGGGAAGAAATGGAAGAGAAAAAAAATACCTTCAGAAGGAAGAAAAAGATATCATAGACAAAGCTGAGAGGCCAAAATCTGATTAAAAAAAAGAATGAACACATAGGCAGTATCGGTAGTAAGATACGAAAGTGCATTTTCTGGATGGACAAAGGAATAACTCAAATTGAAGGCCCTGCAAACAAGGATGTTTATGACAATGCACAAGGCTTTGCACCCCAAAGATGACACAAATAGACGATTGAAGGGGACAGAAGGCCTTAGATGATTCATTAGGATAGAAGGTCGTGTGTACTAGGCCAAAACAGGATAAGAAAATTATGTGCAAACAAATAGTTAGGATATTATAAAATGCACCAAATGAACCAGCCAACAAGGAAAGAAAAACGAGAACAGAAAAAAAAACTCCACGAGGATTCAAAAAAAAAAAAAATTCATGGAGATCATTGACATGGCTACGTAAGGGAACCTGAAAGGAGAAACAGAATCGCTCATCATGATCCAATGGGGCCTGAGCAAACGGATTCGATTCTGACAAACCTGAAAAAGGCCATGAATCACGCTGGGACTTAGACACCCTAACTGGCCACCCTATCTAAGTGAGAAGAAGACACCTGGTAGTCGCAAATAAAGGAAAGACAACCCGTCGAATGAGAAACGTGACACTACCTGCGGCCACAGAGTAAATACGAAACAGTTAAAAGCTACGGATGTACCAGAACTTGGAAAAAAACTGGCATATGAAATTCAGTTGGTAAGAGTAATGGTAGGTAGACTCAGGACCGTCCCAAAGACTTTAGAAAAAGTGGGAATAAGAGGAAAGATTGAGTCTATATGATTCAAAGCACTACTAGGGACTGCAGAAATATCGAGAAAAGTTCTGAGATTATGAGATTTGCGACAACCAGCTGCGAACAAATACCCAACGGCAAATAAAAAGGCACGGAGGAAACGGTGCAAACCACAGCACTGCTGAGGTAAGTGAGGATGGTAAGTGAAAATGGCTGGAGCTCACTGTCAATCAGCCTTCAGCAATAACCACCGGGCAACTAGTGTGAAACTGTTTGGAGAGTGCAAAGAGGAGGGCTCGAGACATGAGGAGACTCGATGTCACAAAGTTTCCAGCGATGTCCACCAGGCAACTGGTATACTTATAATAATGATAATGATGATAATAATAATAATAATAACAATAATAATAATAATAATAATAATAATAATGATAATAATAATAATAATGATAATAATAATAATAATAATAATGATAATAAAAAAAGAAGAAGAAGAAGGAGAAGAAAAATTATACACTTGCGCAGACTCAAGATCTCTCTTGAATAGTTGTACTTATTGCTTTTCAGATTGTTTGCTTGTACGTATACAACATGCTATGAATCTCACAAGTTACTACTACTACTACTACTACTACTGATAATAATAATAATAATAATAATAATAATAATAATAATAATAATAATAATAATAATAATAATAATAATAATAATAATAAACAGGATAAAGAGGTTGGAAACAAATAGACCAGCTATATAGGCACAGCAGAACTTGCCAACAAAAATACACTCGATGTGATGATAATTAAAATGGCATTAATGAGAAAAAAACTTCAATGATAAGATAGTAATTTTCCTAAGAATCCGGTAAACGTAAGAAGTTAATTGCAAAATCAAAAAAAAAAAAAAATTAATAAACTGAAAATTGATGAATGATTTTCAATTCTAGTGCTGGTTGCTGCGTAAAATTAAACGCACACTGTGTCGAGTGGAGCCTTTATATTGAAATTCGATGCATCAAAATCCAATATAGGAAATATAGCAGCAGATGGACTTGGAAAAGAAGTGAACGACGAAGTGAAGTAAATAATCCACGATGCATCGTCTCGTGAATCCTGCGACTACGATGTTGCAGGCAGAACAATTTATATCGTTAGTGAATGCTTGAGAAAAATTCAACGTGAATGTTGAAGAAACAGAGGTCTGGTTAGTCACTCAGTAGGAATTGCCACGTGACCAAGCACGATTTCTTGGCTTGACCAAGACGAAAAAAAAGAAAATGGGAAAAATGGTTATTAATCGTGTTTTGTTGAGTAGTTAGTCTAATCAAAACACTAATGTGAATGCTATCGGACATGAATCCAGGGACCAATTATGCAAAAACACACAAAATAGATCAACAACCCTTTATAAACATACTTTTAGAAGCAGAGACGTTTTTTGAAGACATGATAACGAGTAAATGTTTGAATGTTAAGTCTCTTAGCCCCATTTTTCGGACCAATACAGAGATAGCAGAAGAGCAGATATCCAGGAAGACAGACGGATTATCTTGAAAACTAAAGAAACTTCTGACTATCTTAAATGAATAGACAAGTTTACACTAAGCGTAAAAACACTTTTCACCATGTATTTTCCGTCACCGTTATGTACCTGCTGATATATTTACATTCGTGGGTTTGGAATATCGAGTTATAAACAAAGATGAAAATGTGTATATACTTAATTCCTGGTGAATCCATTAGTGTTTCTCCTTATATGTTACACAGGTATGTACACACAGAGTTATTAACAGGGTATTACCCAAATGTTTGGGTAGAATAAGACGTTGAATGGCACAGACAACGAAAAAAGCATATGAGAAAATGAACTTCTTCACGTCTTTATTGATTGATCTTGAAATATGTGTGAAATACGCATCGAAACGCTAGGTGAGTTGGCAAACAAAAGGATTATTCATTAAATCGGAATTCTCCTAATATTTAAGTAGCGATTCGTATGCACAAGAATGGTTTCATAAATTGAATAATATATATATATATATATATATATATATATATATATATATATATATATGTGTGTGTGTGTGTGTGTGTGTGTGTGTGTGTGTGTGTGTGTGTGTGTGTGTGTGCGTTAATTGTATATTATTTCTTCAAAGTTAAACAAATGGGATATTTTTAGTACTGAAAAGTGCTGTTGAGCAGGTCTATGTGGATAACTTCCCAACCGAAGATTTTTCTGTCAGAATAATGAGGTTGAACACCATCACAGAACTCTCCTTTATCTTACGAAAGGTGAACAACTACGTTCGAAAAAATTACCGAATATCAAAAAAAAAAATTGTCAAAATCATATAAAACTTGATTGTGTCGTCAATTGTTATGAGCTGGAACCAATTGCGAGTCAACCATGGTTGAAGACGATTTATCTGTGGAGACAAATGAAGCAGATATTCGCTATGAATGGTTTGAGATACTGTGTCCATAGAAAGTATTCAGACTACATCCTTGTTATTCTTAATCTGTGCATTGTGCAAATAATATACAATAGAACACACGCACTGCATTGATCGTTTTTCAACTCTTGGTTGATCCCAATGGATTTTCTCTGCACCCAATTTCCTGAGTGATGTAGTACAAAAGCAAATGCTTTAATTGGAAAAAAGAGCAGAAAAAAAGTCCCAATTACACACACACACACACACACACACACACACACACAAGAAAAACTGTTTTGCAATGATTAAATGCGACGGGCCGATTCTGTAACCTGCAGAAATCGAAAGTATATACGAACTGTTGGTCCAGCAGCAATTTATGAAGTATCTGAATTGAAAGATCCAGAGAAAGAATCTTAGTATCTTCGAATCCTTCACTCCAAATGTTCATTACGGCTGGCAAAAACTACGATAATTCATGCAAAATCATGTTTGAGCATACAACAGAGCAATTCTAATAGAAACCTCCAATAATTAGTCAGAGTGTAAATTGGACTTTGTATCGTCAATTCCTGCAATATCTTTTCTTTCATGTCAGTGTCAGAATTTCATGAATGTTTTAAATGTTTTGAAAATTGAAATTAGTTGATTAATTATACTCCGTAGAGAATCAATGGGAGACATGTATGGGAACGTAGTGATGAGAGAATGGGAGAGATGACAGGATGTTGGTGTCGTTGGAGGTCTGGATTCTTGAACGGAGGAGGCAAAGTGAAGCAGGGGAAGGAAAATACTGAAAGAGGTTACGTGCGTGATTCATAAAGATGATTAACTAGAGGTACATGCAAATAAGAATTAGTTGGAGGAAGGAAGTGTAGGGAGGAGATGAAGAGCACCCCTTCCTTCTACCATGTTATCATGTCTTCTTCTTTCTGACACTCATCTGAGTTGCACATGCAACCATTGTTCTGTAATGTGGTGAATAAATTAGAGTTTGGACGAATAGACATATAGAGTCAATATAAATTATTTTTAAATTGATTAATGATTAAAATCAAATATATCCCATCTAAAATTAAATTGCATATGAAATGGAAATTGTGAGACGACAAATACAAATCTACAATCGATATTCATGAATTTATGTTGTTCTCTGGATCAAAAATATGTATGTGTTATTTATATACAATATTGTGAGTGAATGTTAGAATCGAAATATGAGCTTACTCAGAGAAATGTTGATGAGCAACTGATAGGACAATGTCCTCAGCCCTTGAAATAAAGTTGTTTCTCCACATTGCTATTTGCTGCGTATAGGCTTCCTTATAACAGATGGTGGGACACCTCTGACCAACGACAAAATAAAAACCTAACGACTATCTACCCAGGAAAAACACGTACATATACAGAATCTTACTACTTCTTCTTCATCATCATTACCATCACCCGAATCACCATAACTCAACACTCTCTTCATTTCAGCACTTGACCTTTTCGTCTGGCCACTCCATCTAGCTCCCAACTCAGTCCTCAAAAAAACATGACTGAACAATTACATTAATCACAAATGAATAAAGCTTCACAAACAACGATTGGGTGACCTGATCCAGCCACTCATAGACATGTTATATGCATAGTAGAGTCGAAATTTCAACTATATGTTCGTCTGAGTATCAATATTAGTACAGTTTTTAAAATAATTTCAGATACCAAGCTACTATAATTTTCATTTCGAAAAACTTTCAACATTTGGAAAGCAAATCATTACTGGAAGGGACTTCTCGTAATTTGATTTATACAATTAGTGATATTGTAATATGATCAAGACTAGAAGCAACGGATACATTATATCGATATATTTCGGTGTTGGGTAAATTTGATCATGTGTACTTGCCAACAGCTATGTATACTTACCAATCATGACATGGTCCTTATAAATTCCCTCTCTGGTACCAAATAAGTTGTCCATATTTCGATTCGAAAGTACAGAACATCTTGATTCATGGAAAGATTTGAGAACAACAAGTGTATTCTCCTCGGCATGGAAACAAACCAAAATGACTTGAATTCAAACATCAGGTCTGTTCAATTATTTCCTTCCCAATAATTCGGCTATTTCACACTGACTTACTAAGTAATATTGATAAGTTGGTCGGATTACAAGCAATAAAATGACAAGAAAACAATTATTTAACTCTAGATAAAATCAAATCATTCTAATCTTTTTTTTTGAAATGTACGTCTGCCAGAGCCTGCTTATCTTAATCCAATGAGATATCACTATCATTAATAGAACAGATTTTATTCTTATTGTGAAATCTTTTCGAACAAATCAATTCACTTAAATTTTGCAATAGTCTGCATAGCATTATTATATCATTTTTAGTTGTATTTAAATGTGTAGCTGAAGGAAACGACTGCATTATATACGATTATCGATTCTACATTATGCCAGGAGCAGTCAGATCCAGTCGCTCAGTGGAGAGACACTGTCTTGTCATAGCTGTCACTGCAAGCGCCATTTTGAAGAATTTCCATCAGGAATGATTTCTGTCACTCCCAGTCTCTGCAGCTGGGAGGAAGTCCAGTGGGATAATGAAATATCCGTGCACTTTTCTTGGCATATATATATATATATATATATATATATATATATATATATATATAGTACAAGTCCCTTGCTGGATGAAACCACTTTGGTACCGCCTCCAGATTTACATGCGTTATTCTATTTCCTGGCATAAACTCCGGAAAGCATCTTCAAATATATTATTTGGTGATATTGAAATGATATTTCTAATGATTCAAAAATAGTTATACGTCCTCCAACGCCGCAGTTAACACTACTGTATATATTCAACTATATGCACTGATTATAGATGATTTCATAAATACATCGATAGTACATTTTCCTATTCTCTAATGATGCATTTAGCTTTATCTACAGTACGTAATAGTGCATCTCTAATAACATATCTGTCTCCATACAATCGATCAGGATGAATTGAAGAAACATCTTGTGGCATTCAGATAAACATCTGTTGTTTATAGGTTTGCTGCATATTCACATTGTTAAAAAGCAACTTACAAGATATATTGACTTTGAAAATAACTGCATTATCTTTCAAAGCCCTGTACACACATACATTCAACTAGTTCTGTGTTGATTTTTCATGTTTCTGAAATATGAGTTCAGGGGGGTGTTCATGAGTTACTCTTTTTCTTCGAACCAAATTTGATGGAAAAATGCCAGGAATTGGTACCACACCTTCTTTCCTAAACATGACTTACCGTTTTATATGCTGAACTAAGAATGCTTTATATGGTGGCAGAGATCTTTTGAGATTTTTACCCTTCCTTGAAAAGAGGTATTTTCTGCAATCATCGATACTTAATGCAGTACTTGTTCTGTCTTATGCAAGTATTGCAACCCCCCACCACTGGACATGTGTAAACGTTGATGATATTTCATTGAATGCAATTGTTACCTTGGTTCGTTTTTTGACTTTGCAGCACTCGTTTGTGGATGATATCAATCGGGTAATCGCAATATATTGTATATCTCTGTTGAGTTTTTTCTTCCTCCAGTTAGTACTCATGTAGAATATCCACAATACAAACTTCAAAATCAGGAGTCGTGCTATATCCTTGTGACAAGCTTTCTTAATTATTCTGAAACCCCACAGTCAGCTCAAACATGAAATGTTACCCTGTATCTCAATCAGAATACTTACCAATGTTCGCAAGAGAGAATCATGCTGAACATCAAATGGACTGATAACAAAACAGCAGCGTACAATTGAGAAAGAAAAAACAGGTTTAACATCGTAAAATCCATCAGAAAAATCAAATGCCAATCCGCTGGTCCTGTTGTAAGATATTAGATAACTGATTGGGCATCATGTTTCTAAACATAGATTCCGAGAGATCATATGCTGAATTGTGACCTGATGATTCTGGTTTCAGTGATATTGGCAAATCAAGAGGTCAGACTAATCTTTGGAAGATCCATGTCCAACAAAAGACACTAAGAGGCTGCTGCTACTCTGTATTTACCTTATTCAATTTCATATTTGTTGGAAGAAGGAGATGCTGTGCCTTTCCAAACTCTTCCAGTGTATCATACAATGTACATTTCCTTGTACTGGGACAATGTTATCAATGTATGATGCCCAAGGGTACTGCTAAAGAAACTGATTCTGGCAGATGCCTTGGATTTCAGCCATGCTGAGTAGCTGAGTTGATAACAGTCTGCCTGTAAAGACCAAAGACGGGTCGATGTCCCAATGCAGACTTCTCATAGATATTGGTCAAATCAATTATATTCCCGTAAATTACATTCAGGAAGTGTACTAAGAAGTCCGTACCTGCAGACAGAATACAAATACATAGATAGCAAAGTGCCACCAACAAGCAATAATAATAATAATAATAATAATAATAATAATAATAATAATACAACCAAACCATTTTACCGCAAAAAACGGGGCACAAATTCAAGATTTGTGTGTCGTAACCGGCAGGTGTTCCCTTGTTAGCCACCAGGAGGGACCCGGTCGTCATCCTGTGACTGCTGGCCAAAACTCCGGCTCGTGTACCCTTAATGGCCTTCAGGAGGGACACAGTCGTCACATAGCTACTGTTGGCCAAGACTCATATACCACTAACGACACCCAGGGAAGGTGCGGTCCTCACGGAGTGACTGCTATAAAAAACAAGAGGAAGAGATGGACAAGGGAGGAGAATAGACTAGTTATGTACTGTTACTTTAAAAGCAAGCCTTCAGTGCGATCTTATAGGGAGCGTATGCTCCGAATATGGAGGGAAAAATCTGATGTGGAAGTATCAAACCAACGCCTTGCTGACCAAGCAAAGCAAATTCAAAAGAAGAAATGGCTGTCTGAGACTGAACTACTAGAGATTCGCATTAATGTAGAGAGAGGTTCAGGTGACACATCTGAAGAATGCCCCCCCAGCACAATTAGTACCAATAACAAAACTAGAATAATTCCCCATGAGACCCCCACAGTAAGGTATGTATCAGAGGGTGATGACGAGGCACCTACGGTAGAAGAGAACACCAAAATACAAGCTTTGAAAGAGATCATGCTAGGAGAGAAAACAACACTCCCCTCCCTAAGAGACAAAGACAGAAAGAAAGTCGGAGAAGTGACCGAGCAGGTCAACTGCCTCTTACAGCACATAGAAACAAACACCCTCCTAGAACTCAACAACCTAATTTATGCAGGGGCGAAAATGGTAGCACAAAGCTTTACAACACAAGATAGGGACCCGAGCAATAATAGGGAAGGGAAACCCAACTGGGAGAGAAGGTTACAAAGGCAGATCTCCCAACTACAGAGAGATGAAGTACTGCTTAGAAATACACCACACACAGACAGACCACGAGTAAGACTTTATAACAAATACAAGGTAACGCAAAAAGGCATCGCAACTGTAGTCGAAGAGTTACACCAAAAAAGACTAGCCAAAGAGGCAAGACTAAAAAGATACAGACTAAGAACGGCCCAATACACACAAAACCGCACATTCCAAAACAATGAGAAAAAGTTTTACCGAGATTTAAATGGGGAAAGAAGGCAGGACATGAAACCAGATGCCACAGAGGCCAAGAACTATTGGAATAGCATATGGGGGCACCCAAAAAGACATAACGTAACACCGCAATGGTTAGGAAACATGAGAAAAGAACTAGAAGATATAGACAAGGGAGAACCAATAGTACTGAATGAAACCACATTGAAACATACTCTTAGGAAAGTAGCCAACTGGAAAGCACCGGGGCCCGACGGGATCCATGGGTATTGGTTCAAAAAATTTACCACGTTACACGGCAGACTCACTCACCTACTCCAAAATTGTCTGAATGAAGGCAAAGCACCAGAATGGATGACTAAAGGCAGAACCACCCTCATCCAAAAAGACCCGGGAAAGGGGAACATAGCAAGCAACTATAGACCAATCACTTGCCTACCACTTATGTGGAAAATCCTGACCGGGCAAATAGCAGAGAGAATATACATGTCAATGGATAGAAGGGGACTACTACCAGAAGAACAGAAAGGGTGTAGGATAGGAACCAAAGGGGCAAACGATTTACTCTACATAGACCAGATGATCTTAAAAGAAGTAAGGAAAAGGAGAAAGAATATCGCAATGGGATGGATAGATTACAAAAAGGCATACGATATGATTCCACATAGCTGGATACTCGAATGCCTTAGAATGTTCAAAATTAGCGAACCGGTGGTTAAATTCATTGGTAATTCAATGAAAGACTGGAAAGTAGATTTGACAGCCGCAGGGGACAAACTAGCCGAGGTAGGGATAAAAAGGGGGATCTTCCAAGGAGACTCGTTGTCCCCACTATTATTTGTTCTAACAATGATACCGCTTAACAGAATCCTGAAAAACAGCAAAGGATACCACTTCTCTAAAACAAAAGGAAATGTCAACCACTTAATGTACATGGACGATATTAAATTGTTTGCAAAAAACAGGGGAGAGCTTGAGACTCTGTTCAACGAAGTAAGGGAATATAGTGAGGACATAGGAATGGAGTTTGGGATAGAAAAATGTGCAATCATGGTGATGCACAAAGGAAGGCTTTCAATGACTGAGGGAATTGAACTTCCGGACAACAACAAGATTAGGGCATTGACTGCACAAGACCGATACAAGTACCTAGGTGTCCTTGAATGTGACACGATAAAACGGGAAGAGATGAAAGAGAAGATTAAGAGGGAATACCTTAGAAGGATAAGGAAAATATTAGAAACCAAATTAAATAGCAGAAATCTAATAAAAGGAATGAACACCTGGGCTGTGTCAGTAGTTAGGTATACAGGACCATTCCTAGGATGGACAAAGGAAGAGCTCCAATCAATGGATAGGCGAACAAGGAAACTTATGACGATGCATAAAGCATTACACCCTAGGGATGATACAGATAGACTATACGTTAAGAGAAAAGAAGGTGGTAGGGGGCTCATCAGCATAGAAGATTGTGTCCAGAGAGCTAAAGTAGTCCTAGATAGATATGTGCAAACAAATAGTGAAGAAATCATAAAGAGCGCGAGGGATAGTGCAACAAACAAAGTAGAAAGCAATGGAACGGTACAGCAAACTAGAAAAGAAAAGTGGGAAGGGAAAAAATTGTACGGCGAGTTTAAAAGACAGATAAAAGATATAGCAGACGAGAAATCATGGACGTGGTTACGAAAGGGAAACCTTAAGAGAGAAACAGAATCGCTCATCATGGCAGCCCAAAACAAAAGCATAAGGACAAACTACATAAAAGCAAAAATCGACAGAACTCAGACAAACAGCAAATGCCGCATGTGCGGTGAAAGAGATGAGACAGTAAACCACATAACTAGTGAATGTAGCCAACTCGCCCAGAAGGAGTATAAGCATAGACACGATAGAGTAGCAACGATGATACACTGGGAACTAAGTAAACAAATGGGATTCAACCATGGGGAAAAGTGGTATCAGCACAAGCCAGAGGCAGTTTTGGAGAATGACAACCACAAACTACTGTGGGACTTTGACATCCAAACTGACCACCTCATCCAGGCAAGAAGGCCGGACTTAGTAATAGTAGACAAAAAAAGAAAGGCCTGCCAAATAATAGACGTTGCTGTGCCTGCAGACCATAGAGTAAAAAAGAAGGAGGGTGAAAAAAGGGAAAAATACCAGGACCTAGCAAGGGAGTTGAAGAAAATGTGGAACATGAAAACCAGGGTAGTACCGGTCATAGTGGGAGCACTAGGAACTGTCCCCAAAACGCTGAGGGAGAGACTGGAGGAGATCGGGATTAGGGGGAGGATAGAGACCGTACAGACCACAGCACTACTTGGAACTGCACGGGTACTGAGGAAGGTGCTAGAGATATAAGTACTGCAACGAATCGTAGCTCTGTCATGATATACGAAAGAGAGAGGAGACGTTAGCTGAAGACCTGAGGAGACTTATTGTCACTCAGCCTTCAGCGATAACCACTGGGCAACCGGTGTGAAACTGTAAATCGCAGAATTACTGCGACCTATGAGTACTAGGAGAGGAGGGCTGGAGACTTGAGGAGACTTGCTGTCACTCAAACTCCAGCGGTTACCACCAGGCAACTGGTGTGAGATTCCAAATAATAACCTGTTGTTATAAGGGGCCCTTCAGGATCATAAAAAGGGTACAGACAAATATCAAGATTGAATACCAGGAACCCTATGCATCTATGAGATACAGGAAATTGACCTCAAGAGCCCTG
This sequence comes from Thysanoteuthis rhombus, assembly GCA_963457665.1. Taxonomy (NCBI): domain Eukaryota; kingdom Metazoa; phylum Mollusca; class Cephalopoda; order Oegopsida; family Thysanoteuthidae; genus Thysanoteuthis; species Thysanoteuthis major. The sequence goes on along the minus strand of OY735199.1, from coordinate 2,653,047 downwards.
CCTGTATCCATTACAAAACACAGCGAATGCAAATAGTGTCTCACATACAAATATGTATTGTTTATTGTGTAGCTTCCTGTATTGACCACTATTTCCATACACAGAGAAGAATTGCAATGTCATAACATTGTTGCCTGCATGTTTCAAACCAAAACTTGATGTGCAATGAAAAGTTTTATATTTTGATTGGAAAAATATATAAAAAGAAATACAGTAGCCACATAATCACCGATAACAAAAAACAACCACATAAACAACAACAACAATAATAATAATAGTAATAATAATAATAATAATATCAATAATGATAAGAAGAAGAAGAAAAAGAAGAAGAAGAATAAGAAGAAGAAGAAGAAAAAGAAGAAGAAATAATAATAATGATAATAATAATAATAATAATAATAATAATAATAATAATAATAATAATAATAATAATAATAATAATAGGAAGGATGAAGGAGAAGAACCAAAGAGGCAAATGACTTGCTTTGCATTAAACAATGAAATGGATCGGATAAAGAAAAAAGTGTACAATATGATGCAACATAGATGGATACTCAAATGCCTCATGATGTTCCAAATCAGTGACCCAATGGTTAAATCCGTGGCCAAATGTATGAAAAACTTGAAAATAGACTTGACAGCTGCAGGAAAAAACATAGTAGATGTAAGTAAAAAAACTTTGTAGGAAGACTCACTGATTCGACTACTATTTGTTCTAACTATGACACAACTCAACCGATTTCTGAAAATCTGCTAAGGATATCTAAATAACAATTCGGAAAAAAAACTGTGCATTTACATGGATGACATGAATCTACTGGCAAAGAACAGGGAAGAGCTCGAAACGTTGTTTTGAAAGATAAAGGAATACAGAGATGACATTGACTTCGGAATAAAAAAATATGCACTAATGGTAGTGCAAAAAGAAAGGCTCGGAGGAGCAGAAGAAATCTAAGCACCGACCGCACTGGGGTGATATAGATATATAGAAGTTCTCGATAAAACGGGGAAAAAGGAAGGAGATGATAAGAAAATATTAAAGACTGAGCTGAATGGCAGAAATCTGATGTAAAGGAATGAACACATGGGCAGTATCGGGAAAAAATACATGGGTCCATTTCTTAAATGGACATAGAGAGACCTTCAAACAATGGACCAGCGCTAAAGCTTATGACAATGCACAAGTATTTTCTAGAAATGACTCAGCTAGACTGTACGCAAAGAGGAATGAAGGCAGAAAAGGTTCCATCATTTCAGAAGACTATGTCCAGAGGGCCAAAAAGGGATAAAAAATTATGTGTAAACGAATGGTGAAAGCATGATAAAAAGTACTGAAAGCAGTATAACAAACAAGTAACTAGCAAACGAAAGAGCAGTCCGGCAAACAAGGAAAGAAAAAGGGAATGATCGTATAAAATTACCTAAAATTTTCAAAATCAAAGAAAACCTCATGAACTCGACCGAATTGCTTAACAAAAACATAAAATCATTTATTAGTTACATAGATTAAGACAAACTATACAAAATTGATTCTTGAATCATAAACAGACAGTTGATTATATTACTATAAATGAGGGTTGTAAAATTAGTATCCTCTAAGGAGAATGTCAGGCTTCGAAATTATGTGATAAAAATATTGGCAACATATTGACAGGTAAACTAGGGATTGTAAAAATGTATATAAATTGTTTGATGAACGAGTCTCATTTCCATTCTACATCGTATGTAATCGATTTAAAACAAGTAATATTCCATATTATATATTTTAAAAAAGTATTTTATCAAGATATTTAAGGATGGCACAAGATTTATCGATTTTATCACGGAAATTGTTTCTCTAATCGTAAGAATGGTTAATGAAGGCAGAAAGAATAGTCAGATGTCTGAACAATTTGATATAATCATTAAGACTAGATATCTTGATCCCTTTGAAACTTATCTGCATGACCATAATGAAATAACGATGAAAATTATACAATGTTTTTACGAGAGTTAAACAATGTAGTAAATGAATAATTTGTATTCAATTTAATAAATTTGTATTAATGTTTGGGGAATTAATGAACCGAAAGACATGGATTTAGTCATTAACAGTGTGATCATTGTATTGACTACAGTCAAGGAAAGGGGAAAACAATTGACTCTGGCCCGTTCATCTAACTGATCAGAAGTTTGGTAGAGTGGAAAATTAGGCATAAAATGCAAAGTAGTAAATTGTCCGGGTTTATTAATGGAATTGCCCAATGAGATGTTAATATCGGGGAGAGTTTCGTTTAGTTCCGTTTCAACCATGTATATAGAGATAATCGATTTGATTATTTGAAGGAAAAAATAATTGCTCGGAACACGATGGTGAACGACGTTGACAAATAAACTTTAAAGTTTGCGGAAAATTGTCAGATTCTTCTGTTGAATATACTGGTAGAAAATCAACCCGAAGAAAATTGATATCATAAGTTTGTTTGCATGCAATCTTAGATTGAAACCGACACAACTGATTTAGTATCCAAGTGGGTGAACAATCAGTCGACGTGAATTGAAGCCCGAGTCAAATCTGTTGTGATACTTACTGGTATCTCGACGTTAAATACGATAATTTTTTTGGTTACCTACGTCACCCACCACTTGATGCAGTATAGAGATATCCATATACAATGCATTATGATAATACTCTATATGAGATAACCATGTGAATGTAGTGTGCCGTAAACTATACATTAAAATTATAGTTAAAAAGGATGTGGTGTTTGGTCAGCACTGCTTAGGTAGCACGTTATTAGAAGTGTACAACTGACGATCCAAACAAGAGAAAGTTAACATATAGTACTATAATTTCAGAGTAAAACATTAAAAAAAGCACCAAAGGAAATTATACTAATTACATGAACATATATCAGGAAAATAGTGACTGGAATGACGGGAAAACTGAAAAGGTTTTCGAATGCGATTAGAGTTTAAATCGGTAAAGCTTTCTAGATTACATAAATATGTGGCCACATGTTTATATATGCATACATATACATCTGTGTGCATATGTGTGTGCTTGTATCATACAGTGAGATTATGAAATTGGTGATTTTGTGAAACAACCTTATGACTTAAAATCAATACTACTATAATGAATTCCCGACCAATGTTGCCTGGGGTCAAACTAAGTTTAACCAAACAAATATCAAGTATAGTCTGTTTCAGTATTATCAGTGTATATATAACTTAGCTGGACATTATGCCACATTTACATGGATTAACACACACACACACACACACAAACACACATATATATATATCTGTGTGTGTGTGTGTGTGTGTGCGCGTGTATCATTAACAACCTTTCTAAACGTAATATTCGCATATAAATGTGTCAGTAAGCGTGGTTAATGCTCCAATTGTTTTCAAATGGCGAATCAATATTCTTTTGAGTTTGCTTACGTCGGTGAATTCACGTCTTTACAAGTAAAGAATTTTGTAATTCAATAACAACAAGCATTTGAACCAGAAAACAAGAAAGAAAAAAAACAAAAACTTTACAATACTTCAAAGTGAATACATGTAAAAAATGGGCGAAGTCTTTATCATCTACAAATCAATAAGACACATAAAGCAAGTTGAATTTAGTTGATCTCTGTCCAATTATTATTTCAGTGGGAGCAACTATTTGTAGATTGTATTTCCAATCCTTGTTACTTGTAGCTCTGTTGTTGATACGTTTGCCACGGAGTTTTATACAGAGATTGTTTTTTATACTTGGTATTTATTTTGTTGATGTAAACATGTTATTCCTATCTTTACCTTTCATAATTACTGTCACCACCATCCAGCCATATAATCCCTTTCGTAGTGTTTTTCCCTCCCCAACGTAACTGGTATCATGATCTTTATTATATTTACACCAGTAAAATCTTGTATATTTCAGTGGGGATCAAGTTCTGTTCACCGTACAGCCTCCCTCTCAGTAGTGTTTAAGATGTTGTCAAATGAGGTATTCTTTTGTTTCCTTCGACCCTAATTCTGAACATTTTGAAAGAGTCTGAGTCTGAGCTCTACAGCTACAATGTTTAATATGTTTGCTTTCATATTTAACGAAGTTTTATTCATCAAACCTTTGACACGCACCAATATCTCTTCTACATGCCATTATATTCATTTATATTTCACTCACAATGTGTAGTTCCTTTCTTAGCAAACGAAGTGTAATCTATGATAGTATATGATCATGTGTGCATGTGTGTGTGTGTGTATGTGTGTGTACGTGTGTGTGTGTTTTAGAGGTCTGCATAAATCTCCTTAATCTCAGATTGCTGAACTTGATTGGATCAAATCCGTTTTACCGATTCATAATTACTTGAAAATCAATGGATGACAATTGAAAGCTTTTCTTCCATGTTTTACCATTGACCAAAAAAAAAAAAAAAAAAATGGCTGACTTTTTTTTAAACCAGTGCGATTAGAGTAAGCTCAAGAGAAATTAAAAGCATCCTCTATGAAATTACTATTTATTTCACTATGAGATATAGTTTCTCAATCCAAAAACTTTTTTCGTAAACTTTCGGTTGCTAAATTAATAAGGAATTAGCATATTTTACTAATAATAGGAAGTAAAAAGAAACATCTTTGAAAACCACACAGCTGTATATTCTAAACTCACCACTAATGCAGAAGAAAGAATGTGATCCGAAATAAGGCCAATAATTCTACACGATTTTTTGGGGATATATCATTATTATTCGTTATGGTTGTAATATAATACCAAATAGTAGGTGATTGTTACCAACTCAATACCAAATTAAATTCAGTAACCATCTTCTGAGTTGAGTATCATATGCATCTCGAGACTGGTAACAGTCAAGTGATCATGTGATTACCCTAAAACAGCATTAAAAACGCTAACTCTTACACATAAACTTTGTTTTCTTTTAAATCAAAAGAGTTCCGATGAAAGAAAATGGAAACTAATTGAGTATGGAACAATCGCCTAATATTTTGGTGTTTGTCTTGAACCCGTTGCATTTAATGTTGTTCACTTATTTGATTATATTTCCTTCAAAGAAAATTTTTCTATTAATGAATACGTGTGACTAATTCCCTTCATTTATTCTTTTTCTTTATCTTCATTGATTACATTTTTTATGTGTAAGCAGAAATAACTCGTTTTAAATTTTAGAAAAAAAATCATACAAAGTTTCGTAAATAGAAAAAACAAGTTAATATACATTTTTATGTATTAAGTTTTTTTCATTCATTGGAAGTGGCGTTAAAGCTTCCAGTATGTGGATATCTTATCTTTTTATATGAATTAATAAATACGCCGTAATTAGCGAATTAAAAATACGTATTTATCCGTATTTTTTTTGTAAAAAAAATTCAAATACGCTTTTTTGTAAGAGAAAACTACAAAAGTATAAAGCATCTGACACAAGTTTCTTTCTTCTCTAAATTTAAAATCAAGTTTAGCTTAAATATATTTTTTTCAATGTGAACTCAGAATAGAAAATCTAACAACCAAACGCTTACGTGAAAATCATGAAAAACTTGCAAAGTCAATGATCATTTCTTGTACTTGGCTTTTTGTACGATCTTAAGTACCCTGGCACATATGATATAAGTTTTGAAATCTAAAGATTGTTTAAAAAAACAGTACTTTTCGAATGGATGTTTCCTCTTTCATAAACCGTAAGGATACCCCAAATACACCTTTTTTTAGGAAAGAGAGTTTGTCAGGGTTTTGTATCAGATGAAATATGAGAGAGAAGTCTATGAAGTGTCTTCCTTTGATTTGCAAGCAATGCTGAATTGATCAATTAGTTTTGGGTGAATAAAATTTCTGTAATCTGAAGTTTAGAACATTGAATGCGACACATACACACACACACACATGCACGCACACATGCACACACTCACACACACACACACGCACATATATATATATATATATATATATATATATATATATATATGCTTTGTAATTTGTATATATATATATATATATATATGTATATATAAGCTTTTTAGACTATGCATATAAATGATTATAAATTGCGTTATATTATCAATATATATTCAATATATATATGTATATATATATATATATATATATATATATATATATATATATATATATATATATGCATATGAACATTTGTACATACATATATTATCATTACTGCGATAATCATAATCATTTCATTTTCTCTTGTGCTATTGTCCGTGGTTAATCGATTCTGTTAGGTCTGAAGAGAAACAGAGCCAAGCCGGAAAAGCCAGTATGCAGAAGTCAAAGGAAAAAGATCTAATAAAGAGAACAATAGCAAGAGTAGTAGAGTCAGAACTGAAACGTTCCCAACATTATCCAATCAATAACACCGACCACGAATTACTACAATGTTTACTTTGTTTGATTTTTTATTTGATCCTTGTTCGATATTGATCAAGATATTGATGGGGAGCAGTAATACCATGTTTGACCAGACTGTTGTGTTCATCTATTGTAAATCGACATCAAAATTTTGCTATCTTCCCCGACGAATAACTTGCAGATTTTGCAGATACGCACATGACAGCTTTAGAATAATTACGAAAATTGTAAGTGTTTTTCTGGGACTGTATGGTTATACGAAATCGATATTTATTTTCAAACAGAAAGTTTGAAACTCATCTTGGCTCTTATAATCACAATGTTCTAGCAATTATGTCCTTCAACCTTCAGGAAATGTCGTTAATTTCACGGGGACGGATAATTCTTTTTTTGATGTCTGTGCTAGGGTATATCCCGTATCTGTTGATTCTAGCTGCTTGACTCTCCGACTGATTGAACCTACCGTATCCATCCAATGCTTTGCCAACTGAGTGGACAATCAAAAATAAAATGACCGCTGATTAGTCGTGTTATTCACTAATGTTGCTCTCTATATATTATTTGAATACTTTTTCCCTCCAATCATGAGCTTTATCTCTATTGTTGGTATCGCGGAACCAATACTTATCGAACATGTTTAGAACGTAACGCCTTCTTATATTTTGCCAGTCACATTTTTGCATATGATCTCTCGGGATTCATGCCGTGAGTCGTGGTGTCGATCAGTCGTCTAAAATTCTCTCTATATAGCCATCACATTGCCCCTTTAGTTTTCAAGTATCTCTTATATCTCTTGATCTTTTTCTCTCTAATATACTGTTTTATGGTCGCTCTGTTTGAGGTTAAACATGATTTTCCCCTTTACTTGTTGCATGGTTCTCAGTTTGAGGGTCGATCTTTTGGTTACGATCCATGTTAGAAATTCATACGTTATTATTGGGATGCATTGGTTGTAGAACCTATTATTTTCAGGACTAATTGGAATTTTTTCTTCTTGAAGGTTGAGAAAGCTTGTCATCCGAATGATTGTTCACTTGTTTTCTTCTTCCTTTCAGATATTCATAGATTTGATGTCTGAGGTGATGTAAAGGTTTCACGTCGTCGATTTTGATTATTTAAAGAAGACGAAAACGTTGACTTATTTGCAATCAATCAGATGTTGGTTGCTAATCCTGATACCAAGAGCGAATGATCTGTTTGGGTTTTGGATCGAGCTCAGGGTAGGTTGATAATCAGTGCATCACATGTAGTCAACAGTTTTTCGAAATGATTTCTTATCACTCAAGGAAACTTTTTTTTCTAGCTTCTTGGCAGATGTCTATTTGTGGCTGCTTTTCTCTCTGTTTGTCATTACAAAGAATGATGGTTAAGCAAAATTTAAGTTTAGCTTCATTCATAATTCTATTTGAAGATTGTATGGTCAAACCTATTGGGAGATATTAGCCCTTACACTATAGGTTCATGTTCTTCACTTTGTATATGTAGTTACGAGGAAAATGTTTAGCCCATCTTTCGAGTCGAATATCCAGAATAATGTATTAGCGTTAACGTGAAGGCTCATTGATTAGATGATTTTCCACGCAAGTTCATCGATAAGTCCATAACCTGACACACAGTTAATCATCATTAGATAATGTTCGATGTGTGTGATTAATATTTACCAACGGATAAAATACATTGACTCAGAAAGGATAATGTCAGAAACAAAATATCTGTCGTGCAAAAATGAATCCTTTTTCATCATTAGAGTATGAGCTTATTGATTAGTAATTTTGTCCCACCATTTGGCTACTATTTAAATTGTGAATGAGAATAAATTTCACTTCATACAAGAGGGAGACGATTTTGAATAATTATACATAATGATGACATCATCATTCATTTGATCAGCAAAATTGGAAATAGAATAAAATGTAATGCATTTGATTGTTGACACAGGCCTCACTAACTCAGATATATGACTGAAAATGTAATGCAACCTATATCGTTCAACCCTACATTGATTATTGAAAGGAGTTCGAGAATCTATGAGTTCTTTTCCTTACATTATTTGCTGAAACAAGGTGGATCTTAAAAGTCATCTAATACAACAGTTAGTTTACACGGACAGTTAGAAAGAATCGAGTGCTTGGAGCTTCCAAAAGCAACAAAGAAAAATCTATAATATATGAGTTATCCCCTTCTAATAGATATACCATAAATCATGTGACGGATTTCCAAGAAGCAACTTTTTTGTAGTTCCTTGTAAACCAAATTAGTGGGAGTATTGCAGAAAACCTAAGTATTTTGAAGCATGACTACCTCTGTTGTGAACAATCATGTTAGAGACCCTTAACATATTGCTAATTCTCGATTTCTTCGTAACTTGTGTAAGGTACTGAGAGGAAGAAGAACGATTGCAGAATTATTTGCATATTATGCTCCTGGAACCATTTATTACTTTTGGCGTTTTGTTTGAAATTTCATGAGTTCATCGCGTCTTTTAGGGGAGATGTAGGCTTGTTTATTTGCATTTTGTTAATACATTCTCAATCAAGTAATGACATGTTAGTGTGTCAATGTCTTGATTCCTAGTTATATAGTTCTTATTATATTAGTATATATTCGTGATTGATTTTCTGAGTTTTTTTAGTAGCAAAAATATTGAAGCATGATCAGTGAAAGTAATGGAAATACATGGTGTTTCATCACAGAAAAAGTTCCAGACTTTCCATCAATAGTTTAGGGGGCTCAAACACTTTACTAGGTGTTGCAAACATTCGATCAGTATAGAAGCCTCTCTTTTTTACTGATTGATTTGAGTATGTGTACGGTGACATACATTTATAAACATACATAAGCACCCACTCAAATCTACCTGCTAATTAATAAAGGGAAACGTTGGTAAAGTATTCGGGATGTGTATTGCACAGCTTTGGAGAGGAGACTTCTAAAATTTTTCCCATTTCATTTCCTGTTTTTGTGACATTTATATAAATTCAGAATGTTCTTTCGTTGTAACAGCATGAATATTCACCAAAGGGGTATAAATGTCTGTTCAGTTTATTCATATTTAAGTTTTATACATCTATACCCCAGAAATATATTTCTGCTGACAAATTCAATTTTATAGCAATCTATTGGATAATAGATGTGTTTTGTATTCAAGTCAGTAAATCTTTCTAAATTATTCAAAGTACAAATCAGTGAATCAATATCTGACGTGTGATGGGTTTATATCATTAAGTGTTCGATACAGTCATTATTGGGTTGAGTTGGAATGTGGTGCAAAAGTCTCACAACACCATCCAGTTATATTCTGTAAAATTTGGCAAGGTTCAAAGAGGCAACAAGAATTTTATCTATCCATCAAAACATGCTAAATACATATGAATACATATAGATTGAACACAAAATTACAATCGTGTTCAAATTGCTGCAAGTTTGAAATTTTAGATTGCGAAAAAAGGAGTTGTGCAGTTATACCACAGTGATCACTTTCAGTAAATTATAAATAGGTGTATCAAATGTTGAGAGGATACATCTAAGCGGCTGCGTGAAGGATATCGTCTGGATTGACGGTATCACGCAGACACCTACTATTGGGAAATCATCCGAGGAGAAAAATTTTGTTTTTTCAACAAAACCCTTATCCAAAAAAAACAAAAAAACATGAATGCAATGATAAATTGATTAAAACATGACAAACTGACCTGACTGTCAATTATTGTCTCAATTGGGGCTGGAGCAGAATATTTAATATGTTGAATGCAATCAATTTGACCAACAAAAGATGATGACAATCTATGTTTCTTAGAAAGTTTTGAAAGGAAATTAATGTGACACACTTCAGTACCACTTTAGAAACAAGCAGCGCTTTTTGCCAGAATGTTTACGTGAGATCGTACGAATTCAAAGATCCACAAAATAAAGTATTTCGATTTTTTCAGCTGTTTTTCCATATATTCATGGTTAATGATTTAAAAAGTACCAATTTTCTCCAACACGGGCCATTTATTCAGGAAACACGTATATTTGAATTTGTACTATGTATTGGAATACATTGATTATTTTTCTTACATTATTTTTGATTGGTTCAAAAATATGTTTCGTTGTTTTATTGAAAAAAAAAAAAAAAAATTTTTTATCTTTCATCTAATATTTTTTCACATCATAAGTTTTTTAACTTTCAAATTATAGTATCTATCATAATTGTGTACTACACATATGGATAGCTTGTTTCAATGACAGTTTGGACTTAAGATTTAACTTTATCAAAATCAATAATGAAAATAAAAATTATCTAATCAGTGTACAAGAATATGGCTGAAAATAATGATGAGTCTTACCAGCATGAAGTAGCATCTTTAGCAGTTGGATATGTGCTGACTTGTTAAAGCCCCCCTCAACTAAAACTGTCTTATTGGGAATAGGAAAGCATATCTCAGTCTGGTTCAGTTAACTAATGCCATTGAAAATTACTATCACTGGAGTGTTTTCGTCCCAGTAATATTCACTGAAAGAAAATAGCGTTTGATTGGCGACGTATGATATTAATTGATGTTTTCCTTTATAAATTACTTGAATTATTGCTGTTCGCCTAATGAACATGATATTGCATCTACAGGTTGTGTGAACAGTTAAGATAATTTTCATTGTACTTGCTGAATATTTGTTGTAGAAAAATCACAAACGAAACGTGACAGATTTTGTTGCAAACATTACGTACTTTGGAATGGAATATTGGGACCGGAACCGAAATTAGGTTTATTTCGAGGAATTAGACGATAGGGACTGTTTACACGAATTATGGGTGACATATTATGATCATTAAATGAAATGAGCAGGCAGCAGTTATTTGCTAAGTTTACATCAGAGTCGATATGAGACAATGTAATGAATCTGAAAGTCCTTCAAAACCTATAGACTTACAGTGCTTTAGAAACCTCATTTTAAAAAGAGCCAAGTTGCGACTCTTCTAATTAAGGTTTGTACATCAACCATGTCAGTTTGATGATATCGACAAATGGCGGGTCATGAATTTTCATGAAAAAGATAAAAGAATATTTGAAATTTTCAAATGTTTATCAATGCTTATCACTGCATTGTCACAATAGTCACATAAGGAACTAAAGCAATAAACTTAATCAAAAATGTGCCCCATGAATGAACGATCTCTCTCTCTCTTTCTCTTTTTCTCTCTCTCTCTCTCTCTCAATAAATATGTATTCACACACACACACACACACGCACATATGTCGTTACTACAATTCTATTATTGTCATTATTATTAGTATATTTACAATAACAACAACAACAATTATGATAATAATAATAATATTATTAATAATAATAATAATAATAAAAATAATAATAATAATAATAATAATAATAATAATAATAATAATAATAATAATAAAAAAAGGGGAAAAAAAGGGGAAAAAAAGGGAAAAATACCAGGACCTAGCAAGGGAGTTAAGGAAAATGTGGAACATGAAAACCAGGGTAGTACCGGTCATAGTGGGCGCACTAGGAACTGTCCCCAAAACGCTGAGGGAGAGACTGGAGGAGATCGGGATTAGGGGGAGGATAGAGACCGTACAGACCACAGCACTACTGGGAACTGCACGGATATTGAGGAAGGTGCTAGAGATATAAGTACTGCAAAGAACTGTAGCTCTGTCACGATATGCGAAAGACAGAGGAGAAGCTAGCTGAAAACCTGAGGAGACTTATTGTCACCCAGCCTTCAGCGATAACCACTGGGCAACCGGTGTGAAACTGTAAATCGCAGAATTACTGCGACCTACAAGTACTAGGTGAGGAGGGCTGGAGACTTGAGGAGACTTGCTGTCACTCAAACTCCAGCGGTTACCACCAGGCATTTGGTGTGAGATTCCAAATAATAATAATAATAATAATAAGAATAATAAACATATGAATCCATATGTATATATACGTATATATGTATATGGAAGACAACGAATTTGGTGAATAGATGTTTATTCATTGATGCTAGGATCTTCCAGTGGTGGAGTTGTATTTATTGTAAATGACTGCGGAAGATAGCCTGTTAAAAACTTTCAGATGAAGATGTTTGTATATCTGTTACCTTTTCATGTTGGGCAAGGAATAAATATGTATCTAAAAGGGTTAGAGTTTTTGCTGAATAATACTAGGTTGACAAGCTTTTATAGAGCATGCTCGACTTTCGAGAAAACAAAATCCCACTAGTTCTAGAAACAATGGTATGCAACCGATGTATCCTATCGATAATCACATATGGGGCTGAAATATGGACCCAAAGCAAAAGACTGCCCCTCAAACTGAGAACCGTTCAACGTGTACATGAGAGAATCATGCTCAGCATTACATGGAGATATCATTAGACTGGAGTTCGAGATAGCATAGAAATTGTTAGAAAACTAAAAATATCAAGCAAATTCTCAAGCAACTGCAGTAAATTATGACTAACAACCTGGATAACCAGACATCAAGTGTGAGGCTGTGGTCGATAGAAAGTAAAAGGGCTTGACGAGCTAGGTACATTAAGAAACTACTGTTTCTGTGACGTCCATGATAGAGAGGTCTACCAAATCCTTGGGAAGGTCTACGTCCAACGACGGACACTAAAAGGATGACAACAATGATGATGATGATGATGATGATGATGATGATGATGATGATGATGATGATATCAACATTTTCAAACCTGATTCCTCATAACCAACTCTCTGTGCCATAAATCTTTTAGATTCAAGATGTTACTTTCCTATACGAAAAAAAAAAAAAAAATCCACGTGCAAATTTGAACGGAAGCTTAAGAGCCAAAAACAGTGCACTAACCACCTGTGCTCAGAAGAAAAGTCACTGATGCGTGTTAAATCGATTTTTTCTTTGCTTTCACTTCTGCATGTTGACTACTTGAGGAAGCAAATGCATGTTAGCGGATATATTTCCCGTACAAAGTAATGAACTGTGTTTCCATCTCAAAAGATAATTCGATTTTGGCTTTACTCATATCATTATTAGTTTGTATGAAATCGATAATCAAACATTAGACATGTGTCATCAACAACAACAAAAATAATTACATCAACATCCAGATCTTTATTGAAAGCCTCTAACTACTTAGATCTGATAGCTGATACTTTGTTTTGTCAGAAAAAGGAGACATTCTGATAGTTCTCAATCGCCCTGCTTGGTCCTTGGGAGAGGAACAGACTGAGAGACAGGACAGCTGTCAACCTGGAACGAAAAGATAATTCCCATCACAGCGGAGCCGCCAGGCTTTTTTCTTCTGGTAAAAAAGTTGATAAGAAAGTAAAAATAAGCAGAATAAACAAACACTAACAAAAAAGATTAAAATTGTTATCGATGCGTTGGTAGGGCAAAATGCAAAAATCTCTCTCGGCGTCGGGTTAATACCGATAAAGGGTATCAATTTTAACAAATTTACTGCTAGGTTTTCTGTTTGTTTTAGCAATAATTCCGGTTGATCTGATCCTCTGATGTTATGGACCTCCAACAAATGGCGATGACAACTTTCTAATTTGACAGGTATATTTTTGTTAAACGGACTGACAACGGTTGCTATTGATTACTCTTGCTCAAGCGAATTCTGGTATTGTCTTGTTTTGTAGATTATTTATTTGTTCATTATTTCTTGTCTTTTACCCATTTTTATTATCCTCTGTATTTTTTGTATCGCTGCTTCACCTATGTCTTCACTTGGTTCCTTTTGCTCTGTTGTAATGTTTCTGCATATTTCAGTCCGTTCTTTCGTGTTAAAATGTACTGATCTGACTTTTGTCACTACTTTCGTCCGAGGTTCTTGCTTCTTCTCCTCTTGCAGTCGTGAAGTCAACTATTCATAAGCGATTTTTTTTACGTCCATTTTTGTCTGCATTAAGTGAGTTCAATGCATTTTTTTGCCATCGCTGCTCTTTGTAGCATTTGAAATTTGACATTCCCTAGGCATTCTCTTCTGCTCGTGCAAAAGTCAATGTCTTCTATGATATCGTATGAGTTATCTACATCTCCATCGTTTTCGGATAAATGTGAATACTTATCCATCTCACTGTTCACTGTGTTAATATTGCTATTATTCATCTTATAGGATATCATAACTGAATAATCTAAGCCTTCCACAACACCAACGGTCTAGGGTAGTGGGATGCTGAATCCTTATCAATTCACACACGCCGTCTATTCTTTCATCTGTTGGAAGACGTTCACAGCCAATTAAAAGACAGTGAAATATTAACAAATGTTCACAACCAAGTATGTGTACAATGACAATATGAGTAAAAGCTTACGTGAAACAAGTGCAAAAGAGATGATCTATAATGGAGCTTTCACCAGACAGAGAATCCGATTATTCCAAAGATCTACGTATTACATATCAAGCATATGGTTGGCAAATGCTTGATGGAAATATAAGATACAGATCTGCTGCCCATTCCGTAGCGCAAATAATAAAATGAGAGCAAAATCTCATACATTTTGATGCAAGTGAGGAAAATGATACTGAAAGTGATGAATCAACAACAGTTAATGGAGTCAGTGAGAGTGAACACTATGAACAAAATTTGGTGTAAGGATTCCAGGGGGGGGGGTAGCATTCTGTCTGAAATTTGATGTTTGAGTTCTGTTTTGTTCTGTTCTTTGAATGAATTATTGATAAAAAAGAAGAGGAGGTTTGTTTATGTTAAACCACTTTGATCACAGGATGTGAAGGTATTTGTGCCATCATTGACATTGTATGTAGTATCTGTAAAGGGTTTGGATGCCTAATGGAGTCGATTACAGAGGTATGATCTAGTCAACGCTCTGCCAGTGGGGTGATGCTTGATTTTACAATTTGATCTGCTACCTCGTAGAGTTATATCTGAACCATCTTGCCCCATAAAATGTAAATTATAACCACGCTCATAAAATATAGAAGAGGTTGAAGGCAAATGAAAGTTTACTTCGCTTTATTAAAATTTACTTTAGTGCAGCAACATGGGAAATCATCTTTAAAAAGTATTTTGTTGTATATTAGTTAAACAGAGATACGTAACTGGAAGAGTAGGTTTTAGATATTAGAAATCTCACCAAGCTTAACGCTATTACTCGATTTTTATGATCATCACTTTGTTTTTATTTGCTAACAAAGGAATCCCCTGAATATGTTACATTTTCAGACATTCTGACCTCGGTGCAGAACTAGGCTGGTTTAGTTGATCGAGGATTTTCTAATATTTCCTTTGTTTCAATTGTCAATGACATTACGTTTTCAGTCGTATTTCCCTCAGTTAAGATTTGACCCAGATTTCTTCCGGGACCTAAACTGCCCGATAGCCCATCCATGTGCATATATATATATATATATATATATATATATATATATATATATATATATATATATATGTATATATATATATATTCTCTTCATTTTAGATAATTATTTCCAAACAACGTAATTATTTCAGCTCAAATTATTTGTTGTGGTGCTCTCTGCCTCTGGACTAAGCCGAATTCCTGAATTCATTGTCTATCGATTTTTCCTCACGCCGAATCTATTAGGCATAGAACATTTTATTCGTCATCCATCCCGGATAATCAATCTATCTGTTCTCATTTATATTGCATTTGAGCATAGCTCGATAGATACATGTTTATATCCTTTCTTAATGATCACTGTTTTCAATCTTGTTTCAAGTTTAATCGTAACCATTCTTCTGAGTTTCCCCGTGACCTTATAACCCCTGGATACAATCTACGAATGTAACAAAACAATTCCATTCTAATGTCAATTATCCTCACGCTCTGCAGGAACAGAATCAGAAAATTCCTAAACAAATCAGAGCTGAATTGTGATCAATCTCCAATATAATATTCCAACCTAAAGAAATTATGGCTAAAATTCATCAATTTTGATAATTTTCTTAACAACCCCGATTCCTACCTTTTTATTACGTTTATTCATCTACCTCGTCAGTGTATTCATTCTATATTTCCCCACGGCCATTATTGTAACACACACACTGCAAGAAATCGACCCAATAGCGTGACCCAAAAGCTTACAGACAGCAAATCAATCGTTGGAGGTGTATTTAATCGTTTCCCTAAAGTCTTTTCAATGAGACAAAATGTCATGCCTTGGAAGGTCACATCGCTGGCTTCACTCTGAACTACCTGCAGCGGACGTTCTCTATTGGCAAGGTAAGTTACCACCCAAACTAATCAGCCGTCACCTCCACCCCTTTGCTCCGATAGACTGCCTTTCCATTCCCATTGAAAGACAATGGACCGGAAATAATTGCAAAAATTGCAATAGCAATCAACCCCTGAGGAGCTTCATCGTAGACTAGACCTTGATTAACACATCCTGATGCAATATTTAAACATGTTTATGGTGGCCATTTGTTTGAGAAAATCCTGCTGCAAGTTTTGATTTTAACTCATCAAGTCCAACGTTGCAAAATATCCATCACACAATTGTTGGAAACCGATATAACCTCAAATCATTTGCCTATACTTTTTGCAGAGAAGAAGTCGTGGGGATACAGATGATTGGTAAACCCTAGATCCAAGCTTGCCATCCAAGGACAACCTTTTCAAAGGCAAAGACTACGTCACTTTCCTTACCTCGTCTGTGTCTCCGAATAATCTTCTGCAAGCTGGAAATTGGAACCAAACGACGCTCAAGAAATTTTTGAAGCACGGTCTATCCCATTGATATTCAGAACCACATGTTTGTTGCTCTTGATCATGTTTCCTGCTATTTCACCGTACCGTTTAGTCGCTTTGTGAAAGCCACATTATGTAAGAATATGCCGTTCAAGACATTTCCATGATAGCATAGGCATCAGTAGAAATGCTCAATTCAAATGCATTTTCAGACGTTTGTACAAACGTTGCTCAAGCGTATCGAATGTCTTTGATCAATGGCGTCCACTTTATCATACATAAGCCTCTGAATATTTGATTTGAACGGAAACGAAATGAATAAGTAATATATTTGAGTTATGGACATTGGAATATTTAATGCTTGTTCAAAGACACGAATTGTTATTCTAACGGATTCTTCCAGATGATAAAAAAAAGCTTAGTTGATACTGAGCATGGCTGAATCCTAAACTTTGCACATTTCTGCGTATGTAATTTTTGAACAGTAACTATTTCCTCTTCGACGAATCGAATAAAACATGGCTATCCCAATAAACAAATCTCTTTACCTTTGATATGTAGCCAATTAATAATGGTTGTCAAAACAGCTTTAGCAATATTAAGAGCTTTTCGAATGTATTTTGCTTCATTTATTTCGTCAATACTTTAGCTTTCCAATGATCATGATGAATAAATTTTGTTTCAATGGACAACGTAAATGAGTGAATTCCTTTCCTCCCAGCGTCTCAATTAATCAAATCCTAATGCATTTGACGGATAATGTTCTTCACAATATCGTATAAATATCATTGATGGACATCATAGTGTGTTTCCAGGATTGCATATTACAAAACAAATGGGAAATATATACACAGAGAGCAAATCATTTTATATATGGAGAATTGCTCTTGTGATCAAATATATGATTGGATACATGCTTAAAACTGGTGTGATGTTCTTGGTGAGAAATATCCCCCCAAAAGTTTTTATAAATCCCATATAAATGGGAAATAATGAAATACAGTTTCAAGTGTTCAGGTTTCCTGCTCTCGTTATTCTATAATACTCTAGCATCAGTAACGACCATTGGATTGGTCAGCTTAACCGTTGACCACACTTATATATTTTCTTACGTACCAAAAGCAAAACTTTACCCTGAAAAAAAATTATATTGACTCAACGATTTCTATATATTGCGATAAATCAATTGTGAATATGGTTTCCAAGTTTGTGTAGATTTGCAAAGTTTCGTCTCTGTTATCATTTTCAATACTAGTGAAGATTGTTTGCTTCACTGAACATGACGAGGAATTGCTTTCCTTGTAGCATTAATCATTTGTAGAGGAATGTCTATACGATTTGAATTAAAATTTTCAATGTTCCAAGAGGAATTATATTCTTTTCTTCTAAATATTTCCCTAGGATCGTAGTTCAGGTGTTTGTTGGGAATGATAACTTATATCAACTTTCCAAACACAAACAATCCCGTTAAACAAGGCGAAATTCAAACATTCATCGCAAATCAACAACATGATTCCTTAATCTCAATGAAAATTTAGTTTAGGGAAACAATGACTAAATGCACCTGAAGTCCTTTTTTATAATTGTGAAAATTGTAACATTTCAGGGTGATCATCCCAGCCGTTTTTTTAATTCTATCGTTTAATTCTATTTACAAGCAGTGAACTTCTATAATTCACCAGAAATGATTTTGAAAAGCTCATTAAATTTCTTGGGAATGTTCTCCAAGAGAATTCGGGGAAACATTTGTTAATGAGTACAAAATGATCAGAGCCTCCCCCACTCCCTGCATTGATCAGCCACCCCTCAATTAATGACTGTTTTTTAAACAATGAGCAAATACCTGTATTCGGATTGTCGTTCTCATTAGAAATTTGACATTTCTTTCTTTATGTAAAAATAAATCGGTAAGTTACAAATTGTTGGCCTTTAAAATTAGTACGTGGAAGGTCAATTTAGTTATTTGCTTTGTTTCTTTCTCGTTTTACTGAATCCAGTGTTGACAATATCTGGATTCTATCAACAATATTTCATGTTTTAAAGTACAGTGTTTGCAATTTATATATTTTTTAATCAATTTTTCTCTGAATTAGAGAGCAACTTCGAAAATCGAATAATTGAGATATCACTTCTAATTCAGCAACCCTGAAAAAATCGATTCTATTACGTCTGTAGATAACGTTTTGTAAATAGACTAACTGATCAATACAAACTGCGTTTAGTGATATTTTGGAGGTAGAAATATAGCTGCTTTCTACATCTTCCCCTTTACTAGAGTTTGTATTGTTAAATAAGTGAGAGTTATTTGAAGGTAAACTAGGAGTAAGCCGAACTTAATATATGTTGTACCTTCAGAATTGATGTTTTACTGTTATTTACAAATCACAGACGTTGGTAAAAATATCATTTGATGAATTTTTTTCTGTTGTAGCCGACTTTATACATATCTTATGAATTATATCTTTTTGGAAAGCTTTAACCAGAATAGTCTTCTGATCATATGAGGTCTCTCGTTTTGATAATATTTTCTCAACAAATTTTAACCAAGTTTTATTTGGCTCCCTTGACGGCATCTTTGAATAGTTTAAAATTGATGTCAATTGATGCGAATCTAAAAATTGAAGATCTTTTATCGTTGAAAATTCAATATTCGTCTGTTTTAATTGTTCAGAAATTAGTGCCCCGGTTGAAATATGTCATATCACGCTTCTGTTTGATGATACCGAGTAGTCATCAATTCAAATATAAAGAAAATCTGGAGAAGGAAGTATATTTTGTTTCCAAAATATCATCTCAATAGATAATTGCAACATCGATCGAACGCTTAACACAAAACGTATTCCTATCTTTGGTGATATTACAAGAAAAAAAAATAAATAGAATGAATAAATAATAATTCATTTTAGTTTGACTTCCCCCCCTCCAGTTTAGATTTCTTAAATTTCGACATTTGCTTGAAACATAATTTTCTATTGCAATTCGACCATCTCTTTGCTTTGTCATAACACAGAGATTTCATACCATAATTTGACCAAAACATCGCAAGAAAATTATTCTATTTAAGTTCTCAGGAAATTCGAATCAACAAAATCTCATTCATCAACGGGAAGAGAATGGTTCATCCTATAATAATTCCAAGACAACAATGTTGGATGTTGTATTTCAAAATGTCTATTCGTCAACAGTGTATTGGGAGTCAAATGACAAAAAACATTGATGTTAGACATAAAAAAAAAAACCGTCAAACAAAATTTTCAACATGGTCCACATAGTTTCCTGTATTTTTTAAGTGATTCTAGCTGAACAGTTTGTTATCAATCCATCAATATATGTGCCACAGGTTAAGTGTGCACGATACAACAAGAAGTATCAGTTTTTAAACATTTACTTCCCATTATGCGAAGGAAAATGATTTGTTTGCTATGAGGAAATTACCCCAAAACACCACAGAAAAAATAACAGTGTTTAGTTACAGCTTCAATTACAATGTACTTTTATGGTTAATTATCAGATTGATCACCAAATATGCAATTTCATGCTTTTTTCTTACAGAACCACGGATGTAATTTTTAGTGAATCAAGAAAGATGAGAGAATTATATGATTCATTGATCACCCTCCGTCTGTAATTTTAAATTATCTCCGCAACTAGGCATGCATCCAAAAAGCGTTCATAACATGACAGCTCCTATTGTATAACTAACAAGACGTATTTCTTTTTAATGTTTAGTCATTAGAACAGTAGAGTTCTGACGAAAGAAAAAAGGAATACCATTTTATTGAAAAGAAAAAATCTAATTGCATGTCAAATTTTTAATATTGATATAGTTGTTTTCCATGGATATTGGATTTTTAATTGATTTTGCCCTGACTTCATGATTATGTATCGAAACCAGTGAATATCAGCTTATTCTGATAGGAACTATTCACTTAAGAACTTTTGTAATCATTTAAATCTATCCGAATTTCAGTCAGTACCAATAAAGATTCCACAGTTTGCTCAAATGCATTTACTAATGTTTTCTAGTTGAAGCCTAAAATCCTCAAAATTAGTAACATTAGTGTGATCAATTGGAGGGATAGCACTGTTGTTGACATTATTGGTATTTGGAAATATTTTCAAAATAGTGCCACATCCTACATGACATTTTTACATTCTTTTCTGCAGGTATTAGGATGGATGGTAACGCTAAACGATTCCAGCAGTACACACTCATTTTTTTTTTCCCAAATACCAAAAATCCGCTTGAAATGGAACACAACTTTTAGATAATTTAAAAATGTATATTATAAAAAATATTCATCAATACAAACTTATATCTGCAAAAAATGATTGAGTTGTTTATGCATGGATCAGTATTAAAGAGTTTAAAACTATTTTGTAAGGTTTTTGATTTGATGATTCAAGTAACCTAGTTTTTTTTTTCATGTATCAACTCGAGATTTCTGATCGTATGATCAATCATGAAATTTCAAGGTTTTTTTATGATGTAATCTCCATAGTGTTGCGATAACAGATAGATGAATCAACTATAAGATGTATGAGCGCAAAGAAACAGAGAAGATATTAGCATATTTATCAATTGATATATATATTTATTGAGATATTCACCATACGTTTTGATTAGCTCAGTGATTATATATGTTGTAAGTTTTCTCATCAATCGTATGTTAGCTCCATTTGGGCTCAAGAAAAAGCTAGTCTGATCCACAGTCTTGCTCTCTATCCTGTATTTTAGTTGATTTTAAGAATGCTGATGTCTGGGTTGCTCAGATATTTCTCGGATTTGTACTTCATATCTGTTCAGGACTGTTTTTAAGCACTTTGATAATGATGCTTACTGATATCACCTACATGTGGTACTATGTTTTAGGAGAGTCAAAATACTTTTCTCGTTCAAACTTCCTCCCAATTCTACTGTATGATTTGCTGGGCGACATCAAAATAACTGACAAGTTTTCTTTTATTTTTCGTTCACGATATCACGTCATCCATCCAGGTTTTACAAATATCTTTAAATTTCAAAATTTCATTGGATATCATTTTCTATCCTTTTTTGGGAAATCTTTTCAAATGTTGATCGCTTTTTATAATCGAATCCCGTTCATTCATTTATAGTCTTTGTATCATATTTGATATGGTCTAATTTCGAGTTCTTTACATGATATAATCAGAATATTACATACACGGCCTGAAGCTGATCATTTGAACTCCCCATTCCATTGTATCTTTCAGTACAGGGATTTATATTGTCAACATCCAATTATTATTATTGCTTTCAAGTTCCATGGATATTTTTGGTGTTACAGGCTATGCCAAGTTTTTAATGAGTCTGAAAATTATTTCGTATTCCTAAAATTTTACATTTTTCATGGATTATTTTGTCATTTTACCTAAAAGCATTCAATAATCCTAACTTGTCCAATATACTAAACTAACATATTACCTATGTACGTACCTATATATTACTAGATCAAACAACTGCCACCATCAGAGATAGTGAAGCGTACAGGCTCTGTATCCATATATATCTAAATCAGTTTATGTGTTGTTTTTTTGTTGAAGCGCTTCTGGCCATGCTGTCTTGTCTATACACTTTGCATCAATACTCCAACACACCTCATTATGATGAGTTTATTAGAAAAAATTAAATCTTTCAAACTTCAGATTAAAAAAATTTTTTTAATCCTATTTCACATGCTTTCTCCGTGGGAAACACCAGTGGTAGCATATGTATTTATCTTGGCCATATTTACTTCCCGATGGACCTTTTTCCCGAATTCAAATTTATACGCCACAGTTGACCAATAATTGACTGTAATGGCGAGTATTGCATAATTACTACTGAATTATATCCTTAGATATCAATTAGTTAAGTTTATGCATCGGGAAAGAAAATGGAAGACGTCATGACTGACTGGTTAGAGCGAAACAAAACTAGTTTTCATTTTGATTTGAATTGTTTATTCTATTTAAATCCTTAATTACGACGGCTGTAGCTGATCTCAAGCTAGAAAAAAAGTATATGGTTTACAATTGTAGTCGTGGAGGCAGAGATGGGAGACATTTTTGAGCTGAGCCGTCAAGAAGTTGATCGTACATCCTGGCAATCGATCGGAAGTTATTTGTTTTTATAGTTCTTATTGAATATGTGAAACAAAAGCTCAAAATTCCAATTAACAAATCTATCCACCCATCAATGAAGTTAAAGGTATATTTTTGCAAAGAGAAATACAATTCTAAGCCATAGGAAACGTCTTATGGAATTGATTTCTCTAATAGATGAGAGTCTGTGTGCATTACAGCTTTGATGTTCTGTGGGAAAAAAACATTTATAAACTCACATTGCTTTGAGCAGATTGAGTATTGTTAAAATAAATCATTTTCAAATGTTTCATATAATTGTATAAGTAATGGGAAGAATACATGCACATATATATAACACACACATGCACATATATATAACACACACACACACATACACACACACATATATATATATATATATATATGTGTGTGTGTGTGTGTGTGTTCGCGTGCGTTTGATGAATTATTCATTTTTGAGGGTTTCAATTTATTCAAATGATTAAAAATTAGTTTATATACCTAGAAGACACATTTTGTTCTTGGAAATACCAAGTTTAACAATATATTTTGGTTTTGCAACTGTCTCCATAATATGGAAATTGTTGATGGACTTTTCACTCGCCCAGCTGGAGCGACTAATGAAAGTTTGTTGAAGCATCAAATGGATGATGAGAGTCTCAGATCAAGATGTTGTTTTCAGCTTCTTTTCTTGTAATTGCTGGCATATTGCTTACGTCCAAGAATATACATGTGCATGCTATCACCAAGACTGTTCCAAGATGAAGCAAGATATTTTGATCTTTAGATTTTTATGGAGACAAAGATAAAATATAGTTTTTGAGTAGACATGAAAGATATTTGATTATTGAAATGGAGTATGGGGTATGATATGTAAGCATAACACTCAGTTTGGGGCATATTTGTCAAAGGTACATTTCTATATTATCGTGCACATTTCGGGACCAATGTTTGAGTGTCATCTAAGAATTGAAACGAAGGGCGAAACTTACTTATGATTGTTTTTGTTGATGGTTGTTTTGGCCTTATACTAAACTGCTGGTCTAACCCCATTTCAATGATACCTTTTGAATGATTATGTACCGTAATTCATTTCTGATTTTCAAGAGATGCATTGTATAGGCCTTGAATCATGTCTTAATTCACTTACGCTTGGCATCTGACACGTCCATCATGCATTCGGGACCATGTAGTTCTGGTACAAAGACTAATACCGATTATTTTCTAGTGGCAATTATGGTCCCAGTGTTTCTCCTTGCCTCGGAGCTTATTCATTTATAACTAATATATACATCAACACGTATTCACATAAGTACAGACGTTCATATTGAATTACAGTCCGTAACTTTGCGTGCTTTAGTTTTGTTTCCATCGAAATATTCCGTTGTATGATGGTTGATCGATGTGATTTATATTCACAACTGGATTAGGTACATTGATGAGGGGAGAGATAATGTTAAGCATAGTATCATTCATTAAAAATTTTATACCACTGCACCAGTCAATTGTGGAATTATTGTTGTCTAAAGCGTATTTGGAGCAATTTCAATAATCATAAATGTATATTATACATTATAGTCACACATACTCGATATGATGATGATCGGAATACATCACTGGTCAGTTGAAGCCGACATTGAAGAAGACCATATTGCAGTGAATACAGTAGCCTGCCAATACCATTTAGAACTCATGCAACAATTCCAGCTACTGATACAACAAAACAACCCTCTTAGCGCAAATGATCTCTACAATAATCTGGTAGAATGTTGGGAAAATCTTATTGGAAGAGGTAACAAATTCACAGCATAGATGCCACGTAGATATATTGCAATATTTGAAATTCCCAATTACCTTCGTGGGTATGAATGTTTTATTTCTTTCGTTAAATCGAA
The DNA here is from genome assembly GCA_963457665.1 of Thysanoteuthis rhombus. NCBI lineage: Eukaryota > Metazoa > Mollusca > Cephalopoda > Oegopsida > Thysanoteuthidae > Thysanoteuthis > Thysanoteuthis major. The sequence continues at coordinate 2,628,036 of OY735199.1, read as the reverse complement.
ACAGGGTAGTAGTCAATAGGAAAATGGTCGATTATCGGAGTGTTCCTAAAATGAATGCTGTATTTTTGACTGATCAGTATATGACTATGCATTAATCGATCACTGCGTACATATCAATTAAACGAGAGATAATGTTTGATGTGTCTTCCTATTACTTGGGGTTCATGTCCAGTGCGTAACTTTAGTTAGATTCTACTAATATCACTTGTCTACCAAACTGATTACATAATGCAATTTTGAAATCTGATATCATTCATATCCACTCTATATAAAACGTGATATTCATGTATGCATGTAAGTATCTCTTTTTCCCTTTATCTATATATATACTTAGAACGTTTTCATCTATGTATCTGGAGAGCTTGATGCTTTTTAATAGGAGCTCAGTTACTACACTCTCATCCTACGCAGAAGCCCTGGAGAATGAGTTTTTGAGCCAATATATATATATATATGAACAATTGTCCCACTGAGATGTTGTTCAACGAGTTGTTTTGGGTCGTAGGCACACGGTTTTTTCAAATGATTCTACTTACAGAAAATATTTTTTGTAAAAATCATTGTTTTGCAGAAAAGAAACAAATACATAACAATCAAAAGTATGCTCAACGATCAAGTAGAATAATTCAAGAAAAATACGCATACGTAAATACGCAGGAGATATTTACGTGTATGATGTGCAAGATCGGTCCGGCAAAGAATGGCCCAACCTTTTCTGTGAAAAAAAAATTAGGCCAATCCTTTGTTTTGTGGAAATAATTTGTTCGACCACAGACAAGATCGACTATTGATGCAGGACGAAAACAAGAGAAGAAGCCCAGATTATGTCAACCTATCTCATGATATGTCAGTGCCATCCCGGGTCTGGGAGAACTTTTTGTTTTGAGGTTGTGTGACACTAGTGCAAAAATTTGATCGCAAAACGTTCCAGTTGAACACGCACACACAGACACACAGACACACACACACACACACACACACACACACACATATATATATATGATTATAAATTGTGTTAAGTTATTCAAAAGCCGTTATCTAAAATGATCACCCGTTATTGCACGGTAGATGTACCATGTTTCGTATACCCATTCCTTGATAACACACACATATATAAAGAGAGGGAGAGAGAGTGAGAGAGAGAGAGAGAGAGAAAGAGAGCGAGAAAGAGAGTTGTGATCGTGATGTCCAACAGTTATCTGCCATTCTTGCAACATGACAAACCCATCAGTGCAAATACAGTTTGTCATCAGAATTTCAAAAACCATTGGAATTCGAACAGGAAGAAATTTACTGAAACTGATTTTTTTCTGACATAGTAAGAAACTACATCTTAAAAGTCACCAGGTTTCCGTCTTGTGCTTTCTGAAGATGTCCTTCAAGATGGCTGCTGGATCCTAAAAAATGTCCATTAATCGTTCATTTTTTGTTTCAATCAAGGTTTCTCAACGGTTTTTCGTAATATCAAATGGGTGACCAGAAGTTTATCACAATCTGAATCTTACAATGGTATGATTTCCTAAATAGCGTCTGAGATGACTGTCAGCCTAATCTTTGAAATTGAGCATTTATTTTTCATCTTGGACATTATTTTTGCACATTTTTCTGATGATTGATTTCTAGTGATGAAGTTGAATTAGAGTTTGACCCCAAGGAAACTTCAGCATACAAACATTTATTCCCGGTTGTGAAATATTACAGACCTAATGATCTTGGTCTGAATTGTATAAAACGGAAAGAGGTGATAATTTAAATGAAGTTTCACTGACAAATTATGAATCGATAGAGAAATATCTACATTAGTTTATTAAAAAGATTATATATATATCATATTCAGATTATGAATTAATCTTGGATATCTTTCGCTACCTGAATAGAGCGAGAGGGGGAGTGGGAGAGAGTATCCTGGAAGCCACAAGGTATCAACATGAATTTCTTCAAATGCTTTTATTGCCTGATTTTGGAGATGGTGACATCATCCTAACAATCATTCCAAAACACCTGATCTCCCACGTATTTCCAATTGTTGCATCAAGGCGGTGTACCACTTATCTCTGGTGAAAAAATGATTTACGTCATCAATGAATATCTTCTAAGAATTTTATATCTATTGGATCGTTTTGGAGACGTACCCCCCGAATAATGAGATGACACCTTGTGAGACCTTTAATTTTGAAACTTTGAAACCATTCACATTGTTTATTATTAGAAACTTTCTCCATCTTCATTACAAAATGTACGAAAGATGCAAACCTTAGCCCAGGTAGACTTAAGCATTTTTCAATTGCATTTCATTTTATTTTAGCGGACACTTTTGTATTTATATTCTCAATTTCTGGGGTCTGACAAATTTTCCATGTACTTTCAAGAATAGTTTTACTCATAAATTCCGTCATACCTGCAACAATTCTGCAACATTTCTTCGGTTCATTCCAATCCTCTAAAAATGTAGAATAGCAATTTACACTATGTATCAATTTATACATATATATATATATATATATATATATATATATATATATATATATATATATATATATATATATATATATATATATATATATATATATGTGTGTGTGTGTGTGTGTGTATATATATATATATATATATGTGTGTGTATATATATATATATATATATGAATGAGTGTGTGTGTGTGTGTGCATGCGTGCATATCTGTTTTTAAAATCATCGATCAACCAAAAGATAAATCCTCGTTCATGATGGTGCATATAAAAATGACCGAAATATAAAAGCATACACTTAATGCATACATATTCACTTGTGGAAAGAGAATTATAAGCTGACATTAGCTGCAAAAAAAAGTGAGATAAAACACGTGAAATATTCAGCCTTTGCTTCCGCTTTCACAAAACTAGGCCCATCAAATGTAATATACTTAGCACGCTTCCTACAACATCGTCGAATGCATTTACAGGCTTGAAATACTTTTTAATCTCGCTTTTTCCACGTACATTAGACTTTTTGATGTTGCAAAAATCGATAGAGTAATAAGAAAAAAATACAATACGAACATCTTGTTGCATAAATATAAATTACTACATCGTGGAAACTGAACACTGCACGATTTGGATGCATTAAATACATAGATGCATATATATATAAATATATATATATATATATATATATATATATATATATATATATATATATACGTGTGTGTGTGTGTGTGTGTGTGTGTGTGTGTGTGTGAGTGTGTGTGTGTGTGAATATATGTCCAATGTGTGATGGATTTATATTATTTTTATACTTCTATTAATGAAAAAAAGGAACCGACACCCAGTTTATCTATTTTTCTAGGGTGTTGGATTATTCTCTTATTCCATCTACGTACCTTTTCCCCTCTCTGTTTTTGTCTTGTGTAATGGTTGGTTATTGATTGTTTTTCTTCCTACATACCGTGCTTGCTGCTGATTATGAATTGTTAATTCGAAGAAAAAGGAGGAGGATCCGATAACTTAGAAGATAGACACCCCCGAGAAAACGTCCTGAATCTAACATGTACCAAATCATCCATCCGGAGAAAAGTGTTTGCGCAGCGAATTGTTTATTTCATTTTATATATATATATATATATATATATATATATATATATATATATATATAGAGAGAGAGAGAGAGAGAGAGAGAGACAGACAGACAGACAGACAGACAGACAGACGGACAAACAAAGAGAGAAAGATAGAAGGAGAGAAAAATGGAGAGAAAGATATGAGTGTGTGTGTACTTGGGGGCCTCCTGTTTGCGTATTATCCAGCCATTGTAAGATTCAATCAAGACGGCATGCAATATCGAGTTTCCTATGAGATACCAGAATGTTCTAACCCTCAAAATGGTAGGAGAGATTCAAAGTCAAATCCAGCCTTAGATTAAACTTCAATATTAACAGAGGTTATTGTTGATAGAAAAGATTGTGTGATTTTTTAATTTGTACTCCAATTTACACTCTTTGAAGTGAATTCTTACGTGCAGTTAACCTGGCAAAAACCATGATGATAGAATTGGTGGAGCTAATCTCCGATGTGGCCTATTTTCAAGCCGAACAAAATAACCTGAAAGGCCAATGGACTTGATCTTTTATCCCAATTTGTTTGTAAAGCATTGCTTGAAAGTATTTTTGTGTATGTCTGTTTGGTTTTATATCTCATTAACTGAATATCAAACCAATGGGGACTCTAAATCACAGAAAAACCGTATCTGTGAAATATTTTTGTGAAAATGACTCGGATAATATCTAAATTATTCGGTAGTTTGTCTTCATAATTGATTATATCTCAGTGTACTCCCTGTGTATGTGGTACATACAATATTTACAATAATTGATTGTGCTATTTCAAAAATGAACGATGGAAAATCAGTATCAACCAGGACTTGTTTTTCGAAATTAACTTTGATTGGACGAAATCACACACGATTAGGATATTAGAACGAATATGATGTTAAATTCGATCGCTTCGATTATATTTCAAAGGAAAATAATCTCCCCAAACGGAGAGACCATATTCAAATATATTGGAATAATCATTTAGGATCAAATGAGTCCATAAATTGACACGATTCTTCAAATTTCTGACTGTGAATATATAATGCTTGACAATTCAGCTTCTCGACTAAATTGAGAAAGTGATTCTCTATTATTCATTGTTTTTGTTGAATTTCCCGAAATATAAATGAATTAATTGTTTTTTTCCTGAGGGTACTTTGATGTATTAGACCCTGTATTTGTATAGAAATTATATACTGCTTCCTTGCTCCAATAGATATTTCAGTTAGGACTGTGCAATTCTTTCTTTAATGAAACTATCTGATATATTTTCAGTACTTTTTGCCTTTATGGTCATTTTGGACCAACCAACGACGTTTTTGTTCTTTTTTTAAAAATGGCTTTAGATGAATAATCTATTTTATTTTGATATGTTTTGTAAGTAATATATCTGGGATATGCATTGGCTACGGTGATTCATTTATGCGAGGTACGGATATTCTTAATCTCTCCATATTTTGGATTAGAAAAGAATTGTACATCAAATTGATGTGTACTTTTTGCAAATGGATAATTGCATAGTCAGTGAATGGCATACCAATTCTATTCCATTGATTATAGCCTTTGATATCTTCATCATCACTTTCATCCTTTCAGTATCCGTCGTTGGGCATGTATGTTTCCCCTCTGAATCATGGGTTTTTCGATGTCATTACTTTTTGGATTTATATAGCTCGTCTCACCATCTTACTTTCTGTCGGCCATAACTCGCATATGATCTCCGGGGATCCACTTTGTCAGTCATGATGTCCAGTGGTTGTCTGACACCATCACATGTCTACTTATTGCCATTCATATTATCCAATTGTTTCTGTGCTCAGAATCCTCTCTTTTTTCTTATAGAATGTGTTGTCTTATGATATTTCCATGGTAGGTTGGGCATGACTCTTTCATGTGCTCGTTCCATGGTTCTAAGTTTGAAGGGTCATTAACTTTCACCATCTCCAAATTAAGCTCGACGAATTAAATCGAGCAAACTAGAAATTTGGCATTCACATGAACTTCAGCAAAGTAAATGCCATGTAATGTGTTGATGACAATGACAGAAAGATCGAAATGGAAAACTTTGGTATCATTGAAAGCTTTCTGTTCATCCGTTCATACAGTCAAATAACAATGTTTTATCATTTGTGCAAATCTTGCAGTTGGACCCCTGCAGAGTATATTTCCGGCCACTTTTCAAAACTCCTGAATGAAATCTAATTCAACTATCCTTGAATTCATATCAATGTTCTCTTGGTTACGTTGGAATAGCTTATATCATCAACATCATTCTTTTAACGTCAACCATTAGACATATACCTTCCCAAGGATTCGCCATACTTCTCTATTATGGGCGTCGCAGAGACAGTATTTTTAAATTGGTCTAGCTCGTTTATCCACGTAATATTCTGCCGGCCCCAGTTGCGCATGTAATCTTGGGGGATCCATTTTGTGAGTTGCAATGAATAGCTTATATCTGTGTTATCAAACATGAACGAACGTGTCTAATCATACAATTTCATTTTTCCCTATCGATGAAAAGAAGTTTTAGGATCCACCCCAGCATTCCATCAATTCCCTTTCAGTCCATGTTCTACCATTGGCTACGGGGATCCATTGCTGATTCAGCAATCAATTTCTAAAGCACATATGCAGCGATACAAGCAACTATGGCAAATAGATAATTTTGGCATTCCAGCGTATGCTCTATGAAAAATGTGCTGAACCAGTGAAATGCATCAAGTCTGTTTTCGTGATGATAACACATTTGTCGTAACTTGGTTTTTCTCAAATGATTTCACTTTTCACAATGTCAAAGTACGTTTATTTTTTGGATTATGTCACATCCACATAACACACTCACATGCACACATACACACATACACGCACACACACACACACACACACACACATATATATATATATATAGCTTTGTTGTATGGATGTGAGATAATACTGCAATATATGCATATTGAGAAAATGATATATAATTCAACAAAATATTTATAAATGTGTTATAATAATTTGAATCTCTTTGAAATGATCTCAGTTTTTTAAACAGTGAATGTAACATTCAGTCAAGACAATGTAAATAGAACAAATAATGTAAGAAAACGGGGCTGCTGCAGGAATGAATCTGCAGCTGATAAGTTGCTGCTTTAATATAACATCTGAGTCCTACTGCAGCGACCTGTACTAATAGGAGATAATTTAAAATAGAGTCTCAAAGCAATATATATATATATGAAATAAAACAAAATTATGAATAATAAAGTCTCACACATCAATATCCTTAGTAGAATTAAATTCTAGAACCATGCAACTAAAGTATACCTTAAGTACAACAACACATTCACAAGGTGTACCACCAGAGAGAGTTACCACATATACTATAGCACTAACGGTCGTAGTAAAAACATTATATGCCATCTGCAATGTAAGAGATCCAATTTACAATACATAGGAAATTCCAAGTGGCAATTTAACTTTAGACTCAATAACTACAGACATAGAATTGAACCACAAAACAACCCTTGCCCACTTCCCATAGAACTACATTTTCGCACACTCAGCCAAAATTGTACCCCTGATTGATGTCATTGAAAAAAATTTTTTTAAAATTTCCCATAGACATAACTGGAATTCTAGAAAGACATGATGATAAATGGATCAACAAACTCGAAACTCTCTCTCCTCTAACCAATCTTAACAACCATAATCTCACAGATCTCTAAATCATAAAACCTCTCACTAACGATAACCTCACATCCATGTCAACTTTCCCTCAGATACATCTAATACTGAGAACTTCAAAGTTACTCAGACCCATAATAACTTCTCCGGTCAGTTATCTCACTTTTACAAATTACAGCCCACATATTTTCGATGACATGTAAGGTTAAAACCTATGTTGTTCCTTAAGCTCATCACTCTCCATTTATATTATCACTGACCTACCAACACGACCTAACATCAAAGTATTTCCCTCCTACCCTGACACCTTATGTCGTCTCCAAGATCCACTGCTTCTGCCAACAATACAGACTTTATAACAGACTGTACTTTCTCTCACAAAACGGAATGCCCGTAGCAGATGGGATACAATTTTTTGCTCACAAAGCGAAGCTCCTGATGGTGGAATCATGGTCCACATCAAACTTATAACCTCAAAAGGCACACACACACACACACACACACACACACACACACACACACACAGAGCACCCGAAACTGAAGATGATAACACCTCCCAAACATGTCTAGAAAACCTTCACAGATAAACCTAACTTCCGTACAATTTTGCTCCTGAGTTTATCTCACTCTCTTCCAGCCAAATTATATATATATATATATATATATATATATATATATATATATATATATATGTATATATATATATATATATATATAAATATATATATATATATATATATATATATATATATATATATATATATATATATATATATACATTTAATGTTTCATCTCCCAATGAATTATAACATTTTTTGGACGATATTTTTCGATTTGTTTTTGGGGAACTTACTAATTTTGCTTCGGGCGTTTTAACATTTTGGAAAGTCATTGGACGTAGACCTTCCCCGGGATCCGCCACAGTTCTCCATCACGGGCGTCGTAGAGCAAGTATTATCTGAATTCGTCAAGTCCTTGTCTTCGTATACGATCATATGGTATATGAGCAGAATGTACTTTTAATATTTCAAACTATGCATACATATATTGGTAGTATTGATACACTGTCATAAAAAAAAACCTTCTCATAGGAATATATTGTTTGCAAAATCCCCGAAATTGTCACATGGTAAACAACTGATGATCTGTACAAGTGAAAATTCACACAGCTACATAATGAAAGAGTAAAAAAAATACTGCAGAAAATTGCATCAACATATTTTGGGAAATGTACGATTGAAGTGATACAACACTTTTGAAAATGTTTCTTTAATGTCTTTAGCTGTAGTGTCTAAAGCTGTAAAGCTTTTTGGACTACATATGGGCTGTGAAGATGTGTGTCTGCATACCTATACATAGATATATAAATTGGATAATCTAAACATTAAAATGCATCTATATAACCACGTAAATCGTTAACAAATGCACAAAAACGACATAAAACTTACTTTATTGCCTAATTCTGTCTAATATCCCTCTAGATATTTGCTGCTATTTCCAAAAAGCTTTTATTTGCGAACACTATTATTTTGATAAATTCATAGAATGCTCGTGGCTCTCCAAACATTTGAATATCTAATCTTCCTTGTCTTTGATGATGTCAACTCAGACTCCAGATCTCATAATGCGTTGACTCGTCACTGGGGGAATTACTGAACTCATATGTTTATTTTCTGTAGCAGGCGTTTTGAATACCCAATCGGAAGAGCGAGCAGACAACAACAAATTGCTTTATATAGCTAGGGGTGGCAAAATATATCATTCAAAAACTTTATAATATCTTCTGTTTATTTTTCTGATACATATAACTTACTGATAATTAGGAATCTCTTCAGGAAATATCATTAGAGTTTCTACTCCTTTGTGCGTGCGTATATCACACGAGAAAACCTATTGAATGAAACGGAGAGAATTTAATTTGTAAGGAAGGGGAAGATAAATCTGAACCGTCGAAAGAAGGCAACGCTCGCTCAGGAATTTTTCAAATGATATCAAATTCAATTTGATGCAAATTGAAAATAAATTCGAAGTGTTGATCAGAAGAAACTAAATTTACATGAACACTTTCTAAGATTTGAATCTATGATAGTGGTCCCTCTAAATTATAAGGAGTGTAGGTAATCATTTTCAATAGTTGCCACAATGCAGAATTTTCAAAAATTGCATTTCGTGTATATCTTTGTTACTGTTGAAGAATTTAGATAAACAATTTGATGTTACCGAATATTTTCAAAAGTGAGGAACTTGCAAGGAACAAAAAGGAGAATCTATCTTGACTCAACGTGCAATACCAAACAGGAGAAGAAGATTTCTGATTACAGAGAGAGAGAGAGAGAGAGAGAGAGAGAGAGAGAGAAAGAGAGAGAGAGAGAAAGGGGGGAGAGAGAGAGAGGGAGAGGGAGAGAGGGAGAGAGAGAGAGGGATTTGAGGTTGAACTGACATCTGGCATTAATCGTTGACTCCCTGAGGTTTTATAAGCTACGGCTCCACTTGTTGGTCCCTAGAAGGATAGAAAAATCTTGATACATTGGAATTTTTTTAGATTTTGATTAGATTGAATAATTCGAGGGGGAGATACCCTGAAGTAAAATCTTTCTTGGATAGAAAATTTGTTGGGATGAGTTGACCTTCTTATCATGCGACGAAGCAGAAAACTTTGAATTGAAACCAAAAATTAAGAAAGTTTTTTTTTAATTCCTTAATCATCTCTCTTCTTCACCTCTGAGAGAGAGAGAGAGAGAGAGAGAGAGAGAGAGAGAGAGAGAGAGAGAAAACAGAGAGAGAGGGGGGCTGAGATGAAGAGAGAGAGAGAGAGAGAGGGGGCTGAGATGAAGGGAGAGAAGGGAGAGGAAGGAGAAGAAAAATATATACAAAAGAGATGAAGGGAAAGGTAGATCGAAAATGACGAAAGAATACAAATTTTCCCAGAGAAATGAGTTACTTGGTTACATTTATCACAATCTTCATTTTCTCATGACTACCTACCTGATATGTCACAGTTTGAATTGGATAGAAAGAGTTATTTAATTATCAAGCTGAGATTGCAACAACATTAACACTTCAAGCTGTACAATATACCTGGAGCGATTCAAACGAGGCTCACAAGCTGAAGGCAATCGATGAAGATAAATGTTAGTTATTCGAGTGACTCAAAATGCAGAAATTTGACTGCGGTAAACAGAATAAAAGAAAGAAACAATGTGAAGACAGATTATTCCAGGTATTTTTTCTCACGAACAATGACATGGCATATCCATAGAGACAAAAAAGATATCAAAATAGGTCTGGTGAGTCACTCAATAAAGACTCTCATACGACCAACATCTTCTGTGATCGCATCATGTTGGTGATGATCAAGGGAATAATTGGGAAGGGGTGATCAATGAATAAGTTATTTCTTTTACATTTCTTTGGACCACTAGAGGGTCTGAATTGAAAAAACCCTCAAAAAACATGAAACAAAAATCAAGTATGATCGCAACCGGGCAAAAACATGGGGCCAATTCAGCATTGATGAAGTTGCAAATTGGACCTCCGTTTCTAAAAGCCTATTTGAGGGGATTTAAACATTACAGTTTCCATATGCATAATAAGGAGTGAATATTTCCTACGTATTAGCCCCATCATCGTGGAATTTACACGTGATACATGAAATACAGACCAAACAAACTTAAAAACTGACGCAACCTATGCTGATAGTTTTGTTTGAAAGTTTCTGATGAACATATTTCATTAAAATGTATATTTGTGGTTACACATAACTCAGTTATTTCCTATCTAGATAAAAACGAACATATTAGAGCTCACTATATTTTAGATCGATGGAAATATGTGTGATTCCACACAATTAACTCAAAAGCAATATATCGCACCCAAGATTAAAAATCATTCAACTAAATAAGGACTTTCAGAATGTACACATTTTGCCAATTCGTACAATTCAATTTATTTCAAAATTCTGCAGTTCTGGAACTGAAGGTTTTCCGGAGGCGTTTTGAGTTGCTGCATGGTTGTTGAAGATCTTCACCATCAGATCAGTCGTGTTATTTGAAGCTCATGTAACGTTTATATACAAACCTTCTTAAACGGCCCTCAAACAGTAAACAAACATTGTGGTGAGAACAGGTACCGTCTGTTTGCAAACATTGTAAAAACAGTTTCAAGCAGTCAGAGGTGACACAAGCATTATTCAAACGATCTGGTGTTCATACAAAAGCAAAGGGTGATCTTTCATTTTCTGGTAAATGTTTTCTCACAAATTATAACAAATGTTACCCCAAGTGTATACACAAAGCAGACAGTCAGTGATCAACATAACTTTGGTCGAAACAATTCGTAGTAATTTATCTATTAGATAAAAAGTATAGCAATCCCATTAGGCGTGTGTATTTTGTATTCCCTTTATCAATAGAAAAAAATCATCACTGACACCAAGTCAAAGCGTTATCTTTTTAATCGGTATGAATGAATTTTTTTCTTTTTGTATCTTATTCTATGTAATCATCATTCATATTCGTATGACTAACTTGTTCTTTCAGCTGATTTTAGTTACTTTTCAACCCACGTGAATTAAAGTTTTGATAAAAATTCCCTTACGCCGATTAATTCCCTTCCGACCATTTAAAGTTTTAACATCCACTTAAGGTAATGCTTTCACACACGAAAGATGTAAATGGACTTTTTTTATGTTTTAAGAAATCTTCCTTGTTTATATCCATCTTTTTGCATGGTAAAAGACAGTAATAGATGGATTTTTTTCTCCTCTGTAAATTTTATTCAGCAGACTGTTTGAAAAAATAGGAAAATGATCCAAATATTTATGCTAAGGAGCTACAAGAATGGATGGTAATGCTTTAGGATATTTTCATCAAATGAAATGAAACGGAAAATATATGACACCCAATGTCGTTAAAATTATTGAACGGACCATAGTCCCTCTAAAATCAAAATAAGACAAAGAATTTTTCCCTCAAAATATTTCATCAGCAACCAATGATATTAAACAGTTTTCATGCATACTTTTTGTTATAACGGAGTTCGGGATAGAAATAAACGGTGATATAATTCACGGAATTGTTCACGGGAGATACTTAAAGAAATCAAGCGTAGGATCAAGTATTCTATTTGTAAAAATAAAATATATATTAGTAAATTCAAATTCGTAACTCATACGCCAGAATGTAAACAATGAAAGTGGTTAAAAAAAACTGCGCTTAATGAATTAATTGAAAACTATCTGCTTGTTACATCAACCTTAAATATGATCTTATTTCGTTATTGAAACGTACTGAATTTGAAATACGTATTCTACATGTAAAATGTACGATAATTTTGCCTTGTTTCGATTCCAAATGCTGACTTACGAGATAAATTCATTGGAAAAATTGGGGAAAATCCCAAATTGGAGGGGGACATGTGTTTGAACGCAAAATGTTCAATGCAACGTTTCCAAAAATGAAGGAAAAGTCGCAAAGTAAGGTGTTTTTTCAAATTGTATTTACATTTCACACAGGACTCCCTGTAAAACCTTAAAACTCAGTTTAAAAATTACAAATACCCAGGAAAGGAGAAGGTAATATTGATCAAAACAAAGAAAAATTAAATGTGAATATTTGGGGGACAATGAAACCACGTGGCATATCAGAAGCGACGATAAAATGAATGTTCCTGGTGAATGCTTCCCTCTGTGACTTTTAGATTTATTTGATCAATTTTCATACACTTTTATAACTTGAAATAATGTACGAGCTTTTTACCATTGCAATGCTGACTTCATATTTTGGTGATTTCAAACTATACAAAAGAGTAAAAAAAAATTTTTTTAAACGTTTGCAAATGACACGATTGTAGTACATACGTTTACAACGTTTATTCCACTCCATTGCATACAAGCCAAACGTCAGATTATAAGGAGAAGTTGTTCAGCTGCTGATAGTGAACGCTTGTTTCTGTGTGGGTCCCTTGAAAAAAGTGGTCGAAATGCCTCAGAGATCGGTGAGTTGAGTAAGGTAGAGTTTTGTAGCTGAGTTCCTTCAATTTCTAGAGGGTCCTTTGCTTAACTTGCTCATTTCTTTTGCTCTTCATTCATTGCCATTTGCGCAATTTGTCAAGATTTTTTGAATTTGTTAAGAGTATCGAACAACTGCTGAATAGTCAACATGCAATTCCTCTGACATATATCAAGGTTTTTTGCATAGATTTGCGTCAATAATGGCCCTGAATTGGATATCATCCATCATAGATGGATTACTACATATTTAAAGTACCTGTCCCAGTTTCGAATTCTTAGAACCAATATCAAGTTGTACTGGTGAAATACTTGACTGATATTGCGACCAGTTCCCGCAGATTTGTATTTTATTTGAATTAATACTACAAAATTGCTCGAATTGTCTTTTTTCTTATCTCACTTTGACGGCCACAAAAATAGAATAAGGAGTAATAAGAAACGTTCATCTCTAATGATTAAAGTGGAATTTATATTATAATATCACATGTTCCATGAACATTGTTAAAAGAGAGTTTATTCCAGAATAAGCATCATATTTTAGAATAACTGAAAACACAATTTCATTTGCACCGGAAAAATTAATATGCAAATCTGGTTGATCCAATGATTTGGACCAGCTCAGATATTAAGGTCACATATCGAAAATTGTTTTACATTTTTAATATATTCTTCCTTTTATAATAAAGCATGCATGGAAAAATTATCTTCATATTAAACTATCTCGAATAATGAAAGTGAAATTCACATGATAGAATTGTATATTCAATGAACATTGCTTCTCGTGATTAACCTTTTATATCGTGCTTTTGTTCATATGAAAAATGTAAAGAAAGATTTCATATATTATTATTATTATTATTATTATTATTATTATTTCGGAATCTCACACCAGTTGCCTGGTGGTAACCGCTGGAGTTTGAGTGACAGCAAGTCTCCTCAAGTCTCCAGCCCTCCTCTCCTAGTACTCATAGGTCGCAGTAATTTTGCGATTTACAGTTTCACACCGGTTGTCCAGTGGTTATCGCTGAAGGCTGAGTGACAATAAGTCTCCTCAGGTCCTCAGCTAACGTCTCCTCCCTCTTTCGCATATCATGACAGAGCTACTATTCGTTGCAGTACTTATATCTCTAGCACCTTCCTCAGTATCCGTGCAGTTCCAAGTAGCGCTGTGGTCTGTACGGTCTCTCTCCTCCCCCTAATCCCGATCTCCTCCAGTCTCTCCCTCAGCGTTTTGGGGACAGTTCCTAGTGCTCCCACTATGACCGGTACTACCCTGGTTTTCATGTTCCACATTTTCCTTAACTCCCTTGCTAGGTCCTGGTATTTTTCCCTTTTTTCACCCTCCTTCTTTTTTACTCTATGGTTTGCAGGTACAGCAACGTCTACTATTTGGCAGGCCTTCTTTTTTTTGTCTACTATTACTAAGTCCGGCCTTCTTGCCTGGATGAGGTGGTCAGTTTGGATGTCAAAGTCCCACAGTAGTTTGTGGTTGTCATTCTCCAAAACTGCCTCTGGCTTGTGCTGATACCACTTTTCCCCATGGTTGAATCCCATTTGTTTACTTAGTTCCCAGTGTATCATCGTTGCTACTCTATCGTGTCTATGCTTATACTCCTTCTGGGCGAGCTGACTACATTTACTAGTTATGTGGTTTACTGTCTCATCTCTTTCACCGCACATGCAGAATTTGCTGTTTGTCTGTGTTCTGTCGATTTTTGCTTTTATGTAGTTTGTCCTTATGCTTTTGTTTTGGGCTGCCATGATGAGCGATTCTGTTTCTCTCTTAAGGTTTCCCTTTCGTAACCACGTCCATGATTTCTCGTCTGCTATATCTTTTATCTGTCTTTTAAACTCACCGTACAATTTTTTCCCTTCCCACTTTTCTTTTCTAGTTTGCTGTACTGTTTCATTGTTTTCCACTTTATTGTTTGTTGCACTATCCCTCGCGCTCTTTATGACTTCTTCACTATTTGTTTGCACATATCTATCTAGGACTACTTTAGCTCTCTGGACACAATCTTCTATGCTGATGAGCCCCCTACCACCTTCTTTTCTCTTAACGTATAGTCTATCTGTATCATCCCTATGGTGTAATGCTTTATGCATCGTCATAAGTTTCCTTGTTCGCCTATCCATTGATTGGAGCTCTTCCTTTGTCCATCCTAGGAATGGTCCTGTATACCTAACTACTGACACAGCCCAGGTGTTCATTCCTTTTATTGGATTTCTGCTATTTAATTTGGTTTCTAATATTTTCCTTATCCTTCTGAGGTATTCTCTCTTAATTTTCTCCTTCATCTCTTCCCGTTCTATCGTGTCACATTCAAGGACACCTAGGTACTTGTATCGGTCTTGTGCAGTCAATGCCCTAATCTTGTTGTTGTCCTGAAGTTCAATTCCCTCAGTCATTGAAAGCCTTCCTTTGTGCATCACCATGATTGCATATTTTTCTATCTCAAACTCCATTCCTATGTCCTCACTATATTCCCTTACTTCGTTGAACAGAGTCTCAAGCTCTCCCCTGTTTTTTGCAAACAATTTAATATCGTCCATGTACATTAAGTGGTTGACCTTTCTTTTTGTTTTAGAGAAGTGGTATCCTTTGCTGTTTTTCAGGATTCTGTTAAGCGGTATCATTGTTAGAACAAATAATAGTGGGGACAACGAGTCTCCTTGGAAGATTCCCCTTTTTATCCCTACCTTGGCTAGTTTGTCCCCTGTGGCTGTCAAATCTACTTTCCAGTCTTCCATCGAATTACCAATGAATTTAACCACCGGTTCGCTATTTTGAACATTCTAAGGCATTCGAGTATCCAGCTATGTGGAATCATATCGTATGCCTTTTTGTAATCTATCCATCCCATTGCGATATTCTTTCTCCTTTTCCTTACTTCTTTTAAGATCATCTGGTCTATGTAGAGTAAATCGTTTGCCCCTTTGGTTCCTATCCTACACCCTTTCTGTTCTTCTGGTAGTAGCCCCCTTCTATCCATCGACATGTATATTCTCTCTGCTATTTGCCCGGTCAGGATTTTCCACATAAGTGGTAGGCACGTGATTGGTCTATAGTTGCTTGCTATGTTCCCCTTTCCCGGGTCTTTTTGGATGAGGGTGGTTCTGCCTTTAGTCATCCATTCTGGTGCTTTGCCTTCATTTAGACAATTTTGGAGTAGGTGAGTGAGTCTGCCGTGTAACGTGGTGAATTTTTTGAACCAATACCCATGGATCCCGTCGGGCCCCGGTGCTTTCCAGTTGGCTACTTTCCTAAGAGTATGTTTCAATGTGTTTCCATTCAGTACTATCGGTTCCCCCTTGTCTATATCTTCTAGTTCTTTTCTCATGTTTCCTAACCATTGCGGTGTTACGTTGTGTCTTTTTGGGTGCCCCCATATGCTATTCCAATAGTTCTTGGCCTCTGTGGCATCAGGTTTCATGTCCTGCCTTCTTTCCCCATTTAAATCTTGGTAAAACTTTTTCTCATTGTTTTGGAATGTGCAGTTTTGTGTGTATTGGGCCGTTCTTAGTCTGTATCTTTTTAGTCTTGCCTCTTTGGCTAGTCTTTTCTGGTGTAACTCTTCGACTACAGTTGCGATGCTCTTTTGCGTTACTTTGTATTTGTTATAAAGTCTTACTCGTGGTCTGTCTGTGTGTGGTGTATTTCTAAGTAGTACTTCATCTCTCTGTAGTTGGGAGATCTGCCTTTGTAACCTTCTCTCCCAGTTGGGTTTCCCTTCCCTATTATTGCTCAGGTTCCTATCTTGTGTTGTGAAGCTTTGTGCTACCATTTTCGCCCCAGCGTAAATTAGGTTGTTGAGTTCTAGGAGGGTGTTCGTTTCTATGTGCTGTAAGAGGCAGTTGACCTGTTCGGTCACTTCTCCAACTTTCTTTCTGTCTTTGTCTCTTAGGGAGGGGAGTGTTGTTTTCTCTCCTCGCATGATCTCTTTCAAAGCTTGTATTTTGGTTTTCTCTTCTTCTGTTGGTGCCTCGTCGTCACCCTCTGGTGCATAGTTTACTGTGGGGGTCTCATGGGGAATTCTTATAGTTTTGTTATTGGTACTAGTTGTGCTGGGGGGGCATTCTACAGATGTGTCACCTGAGTCTCTCTCTACATTAATGCGAATCTCTAGTAGTTCTGTCTCAGACAGCCATTTCCTCTTTTGGATTTGTTTTACTTGGTCAGCAAGGCGTTGGTTCGATACTTCCACATCAGATTTTTCCCTCCATATCTGGAGCATACGCCCTCTATAAGATCGCATTGAAGGCTTGCTTTTAAAGTAACAATACATAACTAGTCTATTCTCCTCCCTTGTCCATCTCTTTCTCTTGTTCTTTATAGCAGTCACTCCGTGAGGACCGCGCCTTCCCTGGGTGTCATTAGTGGTATATGAGTCTTGGCCAACAGTAGCTATGTGACGACTGTGTCTCTCCTGAAGGCCATTAAGGGTACACGAGCCGGAGTTTTGGCCAGCAGTCACAGGATGACGACCGGGTCCCTCCTGGTGGCTACGAGGGAACACCTGCCAGTTACGACACACAAATCTCGGATTTGTGCCCCGTTTATTATTATTATTATTATTATTATTATCATCATCATTATTATTATTATTATTATTATTATTATTATCATTATTATTATTATTATTCCTTTCATACGAATTCCTTACGATATCTTCACAAATAATTCCTTAATCTGCACAAACATTTCAGATTTATCGATCCAGAGATGTAATATTTCATTTGATCAAAAGTGTCCCTATGGGAATCGATCCTGCGCCCTACTTCGCAAATTAGTATTTACATAGACATGAATATATATTCATGTCATCTTTGATTAGAACTAATACAAAGCGGACGCACTCATTATATGTCTCAATGATGGGGGAGAAATCGGAAAATCATAAAGTATTGAATACCCTAAGGATTCTGAATTGAAATGTGAATGCAAGCAACGTTCTGGATTGGGATATGAAAATGGGAAATGGAATGTTTGTCTACGAATTGTTTGATAAACAAAATTTCTGTCCGATCCATATCGCACGAGTGCCTTTTAGAACAAGCAGTACCCAATCTTATATATTTCAAAGAACTATATTATGGGAATATTTGGAAATAGAGCAACTCTTTTATTAGATGATTCTGTAAAAAAAATGTTCCCCCGTTTGAAAAAGGATCAATCAAAGCGTCAAAATTGATTTAATTTTCTACACACTTCAATAAAGTCATGATTAGACATCTCGATCCTTTTCAGATTTACCTGGTTGAACTAATGGAATCAAAGAAAATGTTAACTCTCAATAAATGTGAGACAAACAGAAAGTCACGTTCGTTGTTATACTTACTGATCCACCATCGTTAAATATGTTTTTTAGTGATTGACGTGAGACATGTTTCAAAAGATTAAATGATGTATGGTATAAATCATTATCCATATACAATATATTGAAACAATATCCATATACATACATATAAATCAGTCTCAGGTATAATATTATTATTTACAAAGGAAAATCTTTTTTTACTTCATATTGAAGACCTAAAATTTTGTGTGACTTGATACATCGAAAAAAAGTCTTCATTGTGTACGTGCATTCCCAAATGCGGCTTCGACAAATATTTTTTTGTTTAATCCAAATAATACCCGTAATTATTTGGATAATTCTTCCATTTGTAAAATAATGGAGCATTGATACCGCCGTGAACTTTTCAGAAAATTCAGTTAACAATTTTGGAAGCCAATGTTGATAACATTTAGATATTTTTCATTTTTTTGGGGGGGGGGTTAGGGTCGATTGTTGCCAATAGAGAAATCTTTTAGATTCTTTTAATTCGAAAACAAATTCTAGATTCAAAGAAATTGAGAAATCGCTCGTTATTAGACAACACTATTTGGAAAAGATTTCTATCAATGTCGATCGACAAGAAAACCGGTCGAATATTTATGAAGTTTGCAGATATTGACATCAAGACATATATAAATCATGCTACAATCATCACTAAACAGAGGTTACAGAGGGAGGCCATGAATGCTAACGGTCACCGTGGTCAGAAAATACTTCATCTCGGGCTGAGCCGTTCCTAACTATATGCTATACTATGTCACGATTACCTCACAGGTCATCATTGTTATCATAGTAATCTTCATCATCATAAGCAGATGTCATCTTGAGCTCACTGAAGGACAAAAGTTATCCCAACTTCCTTACATGACAACCAAGATAGTGCTGATCACTGCAATGTCTTACCGTCAAACATTTCTATCTTATCCATCTGTTGTTTCTTGCCTCTCCTCCTGCATTTACTGCCTAAGGGGCACCAATCAGGTAACTGTTTGCTTTAAATGTTGCCCTACTTTCTTTATAAGTATCGAGCCCATTTCTAGATTGGTTGCTCAATCATTTCTATAATATTTAACGCCCTATTCTGCCCTGATCCATGTTGGTCCTTATGCATTTATGAGAGCTTCACTAGAATTGCTCCTCCCATCTTCTATTTGCAATTTTAAGTTGATTTTCAGTTTGTTTGGATAATTCATATGTTTTGGAACCATGATAGTTTGTATCATATAGTCCTTTCTATATCTAACATTTCAATCACATTGGCAACGGATACTTTGATACGTCTTTATTTTCAAACAATCATGATGCGTCGTTTCGTTTCGATTCATGATCTTTCTGTAACTTTATTAGCTGATCTAGGTTAGCATGTTCACCCACAACCTCAAAAACCTCACTTTTTATGGGGATTTTCTTACAAACATTACTTTTGTCTTGGTTCTGTTCACTTTTAACCCCACTTTTCGACTGTCCCTATTGAGATCACATAATACATTTTATCATACTTCTGGTGTTTCTGGCGTCATTGAAACTTCATCAGCGAAACTCAAGTGATCCAAATATTCTCCATCAACGTTTTACTTCAATGCTTTACCAAGTAGTTTCCTCAACGCTTACTGTAAATTGTTCAGATATTCCAGAAAGCAGATGTTTTATTATGAATTTTCAAACCAAAATACAGTATCAAATTGATAACAAACAGCTCAGCAGTCATGAAAAAGCAATCAACGGAAGCTCAAGCCACAGAGGGACTCTATCGGTCAACTCAACTGTTTTTTTCTTATCCTGCTCGGCAGTGTGGAATAGAAAGATCTCAATGTATTGGTTGTACGTATTATGAACGAAAATGAAAGGAGGTCGCTTATGCCTACGAAAATCGGAAAGTCATTCAGTTTTCAACAAAATTTGTGTTGTATCTAACATTAGGAAAACCATTTGGCTCAACAGTTATGTTGTATTTCGATTTGATAGGCCAGGGTTCAACGCATCGTTGAGTCATGCCAAAAACTTTAAAAGATGGTATCAATGTCCTCCAAAAAAGTACCCAGCATAAGGGCGAGTATTGGAGAACCTCACCCTAAAGATTAGGGGTTACGACCAAATCATTGAATATGATAGTTTTCTTGGGGACACCAAAGTTGAGCAACGTCGAGCCTGGTCAGTATCTAAATGTGTGACCATTGTGGGATAGTAAACGCGGTAAACAGAACGAGGCTCTGTCAGGCCTGGAAAGCTAGATTTTGGTTTAAGTAATGATTTCCTGTTTGTATGTTGATACACTTGATGATGATATAACCAGATAGAAATGATCTGTGCAATAGTTTTTCTCCCGTCGGATACTTTTCCATTGTGGTGGATACTAAGGTACTACTTATGGACGGCAAATCACTTGAATCAACATCAGATATTTTTATCCAAGTTATTAGTATAAAACAAGTCTTGTAATTTACTATGTTTAGACAGCTAAATTGAACCAATCTCTTGATCTTCTTTGTATTGATCTTCATCTTTCCATTTATCGCTTCTTCGGTGTTATTAGAGTTCTTGAATCTGATACTATTCAGTTGTTCTTTGATCGATCAACCAATTTGTTCACAGAAATAGGCAGAGCTATTTTTTCGGGACACATTTTCTTCTGAAATTTGCTTCTGGATGGAATATTTAGAGTCACTCTTGATAGCAGCCAAAAACCACACCATTACAACCAATTATATATATGTGTTGATATAGAAAAATCACCAGAGGATAACAGATGTAGACTTTGCAGAAATAAAAATGAGACAATTGACCCCGTGGTCAACAAATGGTACAAATCCCAAGAAAAGAACAAAAAACTATCTTTTAGATGATCTACTTGCAACTATACAAGCAATTGTGTTTTGATCATAAAAATCAAATATAAACGAAGAACAGAACCTGTCATGGAGAGTGATATGCATAAAAGTCCCTTGATTCAAACAAAACTTATCTTCTGTATGTGTATAAAATATCAAAGTATATCAATTCTCACGACGTTTTAAAAAATGCTTTTTTTCTTCTTCGTTCTGTGTGAATGAATTTTAAAAGCAGGTATCAATACAATGCATGTTTTTATACCTATCCATTCGTCTTTAAGAATAATACATGAGTATATTCTGATATAAAAGTACTGTTGTATTCATAGGAGAAGGGGTTCTGATGGATATGTTCTACGTGTTCAAACGTAGATGAAAAAAGCTCGTTACCCGACTAAATAAAGAGCGTTCGTTGACTGAACACAAGATGTTGGTTTATTTTATTCAGTTAGAAGGTAAACATATGGGTAAGCAGTAATATTATCCATTTGAAGATATTATTGATATAAGATGAGAATGAAGTGAGAGCAAGTTGTGATAGGAAATACTCATTAAACAAATGAGTGTTCATGGGTTTTATTATGCAAAGTGACATGTGTTTTGTTGCAATGTCCCGCAATTACATTTGTTGTAAATGTGATGCACGAAAAGTGAGTACTCGTAAAAAATCTGCATCTGCAGAGGATCTGGATTAGCCGTGGTTCTTTTGTATTTATCTTTTGCTTCAACGACTCTACCGACCGATCATCATGACAAGGAAAGGCAATACGTCAGTTGAACAAGTTTATATTCCATTGCAGGAAATCAATTCCGGACGACAATTTACCGGAGGTTGTAGATACAGACTTGAATGCCGCCCTGTCTCCATGGGAACAGCGGGTAATCGATCTTGGGGGATAATGGGTGAAGAAGAAAGACTTTTAGAGAGGGGGGTTCTGTTACTACATTGCAAAACCATCGCAAAGCCCAAGATTGTATATTTACTTGAGACAGTCAAAGTTAAATATTATTGAGACCACTACTACCTATTTACTCGCAAATGGTTTTCCAAGCATCGTCAAAAATGCTTTGTATTTAGGTATCTTGTGAATGTCCAATCATCACTGATCCGCTTCCAAATCGGCCCCCGAGCGAGAGGCACAGCTCCTAAAAGACTGTGCCAAAACTAGAAAAAGATGATTGAGATGCCTATCACAGTGGAGTTGTATTCAGATATCCTCGATTAAGAGAAGAGACACCAATGGTAGATCAATATAGTGTGCACACCTCTGATTAATTAGAGGTGTTAGATAATACCTCAGACTTTTAGTTACCTACATAATGAAAACAATAATTGCTAGATATTTGATCGTGTGAAGCTTTAATTTCTTATTATTCACTTTTTTCAGGTGAAAGGAACGAAAAGAAAGATAAATTTGAACCAGAAAGTGACAATTTCTATTTATATTTCTATTTATAGTCAGTTTTATCTCTTATATTCTACTGAATATTAGTTGAGTTGGCTGATTTTGGTAAACCCAGGAACAAAGTATCGTGATCCCTGAAATAGTTAATCATAGTAAATAATCGTACTTTCTTGTTTGTAATGAAATATTGAGTTGTATTGCCATGGATTGATAATTACAAATGTTACGACCTTTCCTGATTTGACATGACAGGTGAAAATGAGGGGAGCATCAGTAAAACTATTTTTTCCGTTTTCATATTTCAGTTCCTCGTTCCCATTGTATCATTCTCATGGAAGCTGTTTTAGAGTATCCTCAGTTGCCACAAGCATGATAGAATTAAAAACACACCAACATGCTATCATTTACAATTCTAAGATAAGTGCCAGACAAAAATTCTTCAGAAAACAGGCAATAACAAATACCCACTCGTTTGTACAAGGAGATAAAAGGATGTCAATATAATAAAAAAACTTCATAATTTTGACTATATGTGAGAAAAATACGCATAAATAATCGCTCAAATATATACACATATGTGCAACTGTATATGTGGGTAATCGTGTTCATACTTGAATGTTTAAACACAGGGTACGCTAAACCTGTTATCTTTCCTTCGGAATAAAGACTCATTATGATTTTATGATGGAGGGCATCGTAACAATACATGTCTAGAGCATATAATAAAAAAATATTACGCTAATTCTCCACTATCAGTATTATATACCGTTTATCAAAAAACAAAAAAAATCCTATATCGCCTGCATATACTTTGTAAAATGCATATAGCTTTTTTATGGCGTCATTAATGAGATAATCTGTTTGCAGTGTTCAGTGGTAGTCATCAAAACATGATCTGATCTCAATGCCTTGTTTTAATAGTGGATAAGCAAAAAAAATGATCAGTGGGCTGATTACCTAATTCTATTCAAATCCAGATTTGTACATGACAGCCTGGAAAGGGTACAGTTGGTATAAGAGATGTTTCAATATTTCTTGTGAAAACCAATAAACTGGTACTTTTTTCAAAGTTTTAACTCTACAAACATCTTGCTCGTTAATGAATACATACTCTCTTTCCTAGTGTGGATGTTTGGCATCAACTCAATAATGTACAACGGATAGGAATATCCTATTCCAAAATAACCATCGATGGATCAGTGACAAAACGAACAGTGTATGAAATATTGCTTTAACTGCAGGTATCACATGATTACAGATGTGTCATTACATCAAGTATATCTTCAGGTTTTGAGATCACAAGTGCAGTTTACAAAAAAACAAAAACGAGTGACCACACAAAATTGACAATGCAGTATATTGAAACTAAAATTGATTATCTGACTCTTTGGTCACAAAAACGAAATGGAAGTTCGAGGCATCGTTGTTTGCAAGATCTCATATCAGATTGTCTCATCTGACTCCCCAGCGTACTGAAAACTGAAGACATGAGTTTGCCCATCTCTTATTGTAGGTACTAAAAACTTTTTCGTCAATCCAGTTATGTGTCTCATGAACATGCTCGGAAAAATGTTCTGTCTCTCTCATAATAAGAGGCCTATCACTATGGGGATGCTGGGATATTGTGCTTAGAAAATACCCTTTAGGAATATTTTCTCTGGGGATATATGTCAGCTTTCAAGGTCTAGCTATAGGTGTAATAATATACTAAGTTCCAGGAAAAGTGTTTTTTTGCTTGTGATCAGATTGAATTAGGGTCAGATGTTTATTTTGAATTCTTTTAAAGTCAATCCCAATGTCACCATATAAAGTGGTCGAGTGGTTATCTTCGATTGTTAGGCCGTGGTTCAATCCATCGCTGAGCTGTATAAAAAGCTTTAAAAGACGGTATTCAATGCGCCCCCCCCCTATCCGTACTCAGCATGAGTCTAAGGATAAAAAGAGGTCTCTCTAAGGATGAGGGATTAAAATCAAAGTACGTTGAATATGTCGGTTCTTTTAGGAACATCGAAGTTCAACAACATGGTACCTGGTCGGTATCTACATAGGTCACTATTTTTGTCTTACTGTAAATCGCCCGTGTGTACCTATCCACGTGTCACACTTTATGAAGGTATCTGCACATGAATATAATCCGTACAATACTTTTTCCCCCCATAAACCTTTACGTTGTTGTTGATACTCGCATACTACAACAAATCCTTGGGATCAACAAAAGATATTTTCTGTCTTAGTGATCGGAGTGAAATAAGTTGTGCCTTGCTATGTTTAGAATGCTAAATTGAACCAATCTCTTGATCTTCCTTTCATTGATATTCATCCTTCCATATATTACTGCCTCTGTATGATTACAGTTCTTGGATCTGATATTATTCAGTCGCTCTTTGATCGATAAACCATTCTGTTCACAGAAATAGACAGAGCAATTTTTTGCTGGATATACTTTCTTTCTGAATTCTTCTTTAGAAAATAATTCCTGATAGCAGCCGAGAACAACGCTCCAAGGACAAGTTATGTGGAGTTTGAGACAAGCTGACACTTACTATGCAGAGTTGAAGATGAGACACTTGACTACATAACAAGTGAAAGCTACAAAATATCCTAAAATAAGCACGCTCGTGTAAAAAGGACGATCAATTTGGAACTACGCAAGTAACTATGTGCTGACCATAAGAACCAACGTTTTGAGTAAAGACCAGGATTCGAAAGATGAAGGTAACAGAAGTACGCATTGCGTTTGGAGCAATAGCATGAATCCTATGTGCTCAGGATGAGCATAAAATCGACCAGAATTTAAGAAAAACTCAAACTTATTGACGATAAGTGCGTTCATTTTTTTCTGAAATGAGAGCTACCAGACACACTTGAGTGTCAATACATAGATATTTTCACCCAGGTACTGCTGGAGTCAGCCTAGATTGCTGTATATGGAGAAAATTTGTTGTCACTTAGTCTCCAGTAAAGATAATCAATCATTACTTATATGAAACTCAACAGCAATTACAACAGGCAAAAAATAGCAGAGATAAGTGTAAAAGTGTAAAAAGAAAATTCTTCCAAGCAGACTTACTGTATCTATTACTATTTGTTCTAAGTATGTTAAAACCAAACAAAATTTTGAAAAAATGTAAAGGATGCCAATTCTCAAAAAGCAAATAGAACAGTCAACATGTGAATGCACGTGGGTAGCATAAAGCTTTTTTGCAAAGAACAGTGGAGAGCTTGAAAAATGGTTCAACAAAGTGGAAGAATATAGTAATGACATTGGGATGGAGTTTGGAATAGAATAATGTTCACTAATGTTGATGCACAGAGGAAGGCTTGCATTGACTGAAAGAATGGAAACCCGGACAGCAAGATAGGAGCATTGGCCACAAAAAAAAAAGAAGAAAAAACGAAAAAAAAAACGAAACATATACCTAGAAGTTCTTGGAATTGACGCGATAAAACGGGAAGTAATCGAAGAGAAAATGAAAGAAGAATACCTTGAGAGAATGAGAAAAATTCAGAGTCCGAACGAGACAAAAGGAACCTGATAAAGGGAATGAACACGTGCGGTGTATTGGTAGCAAGATACACAGGGACACTCCTTGGATGGACAAAGGAAGAATCAATCAATTGACCGGTGATCAAAAACTTATGGCATTGCGCATAACTTACAACACAGATGTGACACAGATAGAGGAAAGAGGGTGACAGAGGATGCAACAGCATTGAATACTGTGTCTAAAGAAACAAAACAGGTCCAAGAAGGTATCTGAAAGCAAACAGTGAAGACATTTTAAAAAACTCCCAAATCATTGCAACGTACGACAGAAGTGAAAACAATGGAGCATCACAGCAAATTAAGAAAGAGAAGTTGGAATAGAAAAAAAACTATACAGAAAATTTAAAAGAACAGATATTGGCTGTGGCAGATAATAGATCATTGACATGGCTAAAGCCTGGATAGAGAAACAGAATTGCACGTCATTGCAGCTCAAAACAAATGCATCTGATCAAACTATATCCAAACAAAAATCGACAGGACACAGAAAAACAGCAAATGCCACCTACGTAGGCAGAGAACTGGGGCCGTAAACCACAAAATTAAGGGATGTTTTCCACTGGCCCAGATGGAGTATAAACACAGATACGATAGAGTAGCAACAGTGATACACTGAGAACTGAGTAAACGAATGGGATTTAACCATGTGGAAAAGTGGTACCACCACAAACTGGAGACAGAAATCACAAATTACTTTGGAATTTTAACATCAAAATGGACTACCCCATCCAAGCAAGAAGAAAGGACAAAGTAAACGTAGACAAGATGAAAAACATGCCAAATAATAAAATTGGCCGTGCTTGCAGACCACGATGTAAATAGGAAAGAGAGTGAAAAGCTGGGAAAATGTGTGGACCGGACGAGAAAACTGGAGATGTGGTTCCTTTAGTATCTGTACTAATTCTGCTCTTTTTAGATCACTGTATTTTGGCGTTTTTCTCACAGGTTCCAGTGTTCAACCGAGATGAAGAAAAAAGAGGTTTTCCCTGTGACCAACAGCAAGACAAGCGTGGAGAATCAGTCAAATACCACAAATATAGGTTTTAAGACATTTTGTAGCGTTTCTCGAAGGGACAGAACCCTTGTGTTCGGGAGAAGGATTCCTGATAGTATTTTATTCATTTTCAGTATGTCTGCTTTTCCTCAGCAAAAGATTTTCATAGCCGAGTTCAAGTAGTCTCTCATTGTAACCCAGGTGGCATGGACCTACCACGTGGGTAGTAGCTTCCACTGGTCTCTGTTCACGGCATATCTGTTGTATTTTTGTTGCGGTGACCAAATACGTAAAGGCAATTATAAGTATGATAACATCAGGGCGTTTTATAGTAGCGAGGAGTTTTCTTTGTTTACGTCTTTAAATGAGCGACCTAAAAGACCCATCGTACTTTTTGCTGCATTGATTTTAGCTTGACCAACCCAGATAATTTAAACTGATTGATTTATCTTCTTCTGTGAATCTTTCTCCATCATAGGTTATCCTAGAACAAGAGATCCCCTTCTTCCTTCATTCATTCAGTAGCCTTTCTTGAACTTTTTTGTCTTTACATTCATTATCTTCCATTTTCCTCAGTTAAAACGTATTTTAACTTTTTCTTCCTATTCCTCTTGTTGATGGAGTGTTTCTTCAGGTTCTTCCCCGGATTAGGCTATTGAATGATACTTTATATATCCTTCTATTATCTACAAGCATGAAATTAAGTAATTATAACATTAGGGATGTCAAAGGTGAACAGAAAGAAAATAAGTCCTAATATTGGACCTTGTGGAAAGCCTGAAATGACTAGGATCCTGTCTGAGACATTGTTGTTTACTCGGACCTTCGGATGTCAAGTTGAGAGGACTGATTCTATCCACTTCTACATCTGATCGGTTACACTGGGACCTTTTACTTGCTTCAAAAGTCTTATGTAGGGGACTGTGTCCATGGCTTCACCATAGTATAAGTGAAGCACTTCAACTGATAAAGTGTACATTAGTGACACAGTCCAGATATTCAGAGTCTCAAGAAGGTCAGTGGTCACTCCCTCAGTCATTCTCCTAATTCAAAACCTTTATCAAATATCAAAGTTAGAGGATGAGCTTAGGTACCAACAAATTAAATTGAGTTGAATTCGTTCTCGTCATGGAGACTCATATTTCTGAAGACCTTTCAGTATTTCCATCACTTTTGCTTCATCGATGCTGTTCTTGACGCATCCATGTTCCGGATTTTTGGAATTATTTCTGAGATGCTATATATCATTTTTTCCCGAAGTTATCGGTAATTTACAGTATCTGTTGCTTCTTTAGGACTATTCGTGTAGGATCCAATGCGTTTCTGAAGTACACTGTTGTTTTAGTTTTGCATTTGAAATACTTCTCTCAAGAGTTTTTCGCTACTTTTTTGGCAATTGAGTTCTCATAATCACTTTCTTGCTTTCCTCACTTCATACGTGGCTCAATTTTTGCGTTCTACACTTTGTTGTCATACATAACCCTTTCATTCAGTTACCATATCCTGTTTGTTGCTTCTTTTGAACCATCTTTAAAGCATGCATGTTTAACCAAGGGATGATCATTTTGAAAAATGTTATTTCTTTTGGTATCTATTTTTTTTTTACTGCAGCATGACACTTTTGCTAAGACAAGTCAATTGCTCGGCTCACATTATTTTATATTCATTTTTTTATTTCCTTTTTATACGATTGCATTTATCATGAATGTAGGGCGCTTTCTCAGTTGGCCGTGTCTACTCCGTGTCTATGTTGCGTTGTAATGTCGCTATATGATCGATTATTTATAACATCACGCTTCAGGCGTCGAGCAGTCCTTAATCTGGAGGGTTCAGTGACTCTATGCATTACATAATTGATGATCCAGTTGCCCATGCCTCTGCCAGTGATATTGTTGAGATAAAAGTCACCACACATCACTTTTACGTTGTGTCCATGCAAATCTGAAAACTTCCTAATAGCAGCTAAGATGTCGTCAGCATGATATCGTACTCCCTTGTTAGGGCTGACCCTTCTGATCACAGGCTAAAAGTTGTCAGTTCCACTCATACACACAAACATATAAGAACACACATACACACACGAACACACACACACACACACACACATACACACGTATATCTATATATAAAGAAAGACAGTATGTCGTTGTTCGAATTTTATCATGTTAGATTTGTACTTGTTTTTGGTTTGGGGCGCGTTTATTTCATTGATATGTATTGTGTAACCTTCAATTGTTAAAAGTTTGTATTTCACCATGAAATTCACGGCTATCATAGTCCCTTCGTTCGATGTGTTCTATTACATCACCAATACTACAGAGTTTCATAACAGAATTTGTGATCGTTTGGAGTCCCTACTTAATTCTCTCTCAGCTCCCCTGCATCACCTGCTATGAGGGAGCAAATGATTTTGTGCCAGTACATATTTGAGGTTTTGTCTGCGTTCACTTATCTGGTTCTCCTAATCTGGCCCTGCAGGATTTCATTAAACTTTTTGTTTGCTTTTACTTTAATCAAGTCTTACATAATCATCAATGGGATTATTTGCAGAGCTCCTGTAGTTTGAAGTTTTAAATAGTAATTCTTGTTTACTTTTTTGTGTTATGACTTTTAGCCCAAATGCCCTGATCAATCTCAGTCTCTGTGTTTAATGATCCTTTTTTGTAATTTTTTGATTCAGCATTTCCCTGGTGATCAATTGATATGGAAAGTTCAAAGGACTGGCTCCCATCTGGAATACAAATCATCAGATATTTATCAAGGATCACCAACAACCTTCAATATGTTCATATCGTCGAAACCAAAACTCTCGATCAGTTTTTTTCTAGTCAACGTAAGATCAAAGAAGCATTAGGCTCAATCACCAGATGTACATAGAAGAATCTTCAAAAATGCAGTTGCCTGTACAAATTATGTAACAACATGAGACAAATAGAAAAATTGGCAGATGTCTGACCTAGCAATACATACAACGTTTCAAAGGTTTTTGTTATTCAAAAAATGTTATTAATGCTACGGACTGTGGATAAAGACCTGTGATACGTAGGAATTAAATCTATCTCTTTCAGCAGGCATTTTAACAAGCATCCAAGTGACGTGAAAAATGAACGACAGAGCTTAGCAAGCTCTTCAGTGTTCCAAGTTTCGATATGGCATTCGAGCCACCCTACAGAAAGTCGAGGGAGATCGATGCTTTAGCACACCTTAAAAGCGAATGAATGTAACGGCTAAAATCTCAGGAAGCAGGTGGCTTGAATAATAATTTTGGTGAACGGTGTCGTATTTCCCGTAATGTCTTCAATTGCTTACCAAAGGTATAGAAATTCACAATATCTATTTTAACATAAATGCATGTTTTTGAGGTTATATTCCTCATATCTACACTTCATTTTTCTAACACAGTTTTTCCTAAAGATGAACGACGTTATTGGAAGTTTGCAGCTCAAATTCTATTTTGGTTTACATGCAGAACACACAATTCACGAAGTAAAAGTTTTTATTCACATCTGAATTGAGTCTGATAAAAATATGCCATATATCAATAATTTCTGTATTGTTATTTAATTTTAATCGTATGTATTTTTTTTTTAATTAGAAGCTTTTTGTTTTTCCTCTTCTTGGAATACTAACTAACGAAGCGTTATAGATGACTTCTAATTACAATGATGATGATGATGATGATGATGATGATGATGATGATGATGATAATAATAATGATAATAATAAGTATAAAGAATTCAGGAAACAAATAAAATTAAGTATGATTTGGTTATTGTTGAGGGAAGAACACGTACAAAATGAAAAGAAATCAGTCAGAAAAAGTTTAAGGAAAGGATATGAATAAGGAACCTGGCGATTTTTGCAAGCATAATGGATTTTGCCATGTGAACTATATTTTATGCTTGAGAACAGGCAGGCATTAATTGGTATTTTTTATCTTCTTTGTCCGTTTCTATCATGACTGTAAGATTGTCATTCGACGATCGTTACTAAGCAGCGTGAAACCTAAATTTATGGTAAAAGAAATACGAGTCTAAATAATACACATAATAGTGTTTCAATTGGCTGATGTGTCAATTCAATCATATTAATTTATTTACCACTGGTAAAAGTGTACAAATATCGTGATCAAGCAGGCAGATCTTTAACATGGTTCTGACATCAACACGGAATATAAGACCAATTATAAGGTACTGAAGAACGCCCGTCAGACCAGAATTAGAAAGACAGATCACAGGAAAAACCGGGTGGATGTTAAGACTGGGAATCAGACATCAATACTTGAGGATTCTTTGAGCTTAATAAAAAAAGAAGACAGAGAAACTCAGGTCAGTTGGAGAACTGATTATACTTATCAAACCACCCAACCACAAACCCTGTTCAAATAATATCTTTCCTAACCATGCAATCTCCTTCACCAAATCAATATAACGAACACAATATTGGTTTGTGCCAGAAATAGCAATCTGGAATCTGACACCGACAGGACGCAACGCACTGCATTTAGCTGGTATCTCAAGGCATTACATTTCTCATCAGTCGAGTGTAAACTTGATTAAACCAACGAAAGCCTTTTGGCAGTGGGTAGGAGCCAATGAAAATGCAGATACATCAGTGTACCCAACACCAGGGTTAGGGCCAACGACTAATAAAGGATGCGTCAGTTGGCAATAATATGCAATATGGGAACTAATCGCTCACTTCATTAATTATGTACTGTTTAGCAGACAACCACGGATGCAGCTGACCAAATTTACTCAGCATTTGGGATTACGTGTACAATGAATAATAGTCATTCGTTTTTTTTCCATTCACTGAAAAGCAATGGTCTTTGTCTAGCCATATGAAGTGTTGATGGCATTAGATCAATCTGTGTATGTATCTTTAAGAATTTGCTTGAGTGTGTGTATGTGTCTCCAAGTAGTCGTTGATGTATTTGTTTAGATTTTTTCCATCCATCTATCTACTTACCTATTGATTGATGAATCTATAACAGCCAATGATTACCTCCCAACGGATAGACAGAATATAGATTTTGACCCCTATTGTTGTTTTTCTAGAAATTCTCATGGAGTTTTCTAGTAGGTCTATCGAATATAATCTATAAATTTGCTATGCTGGAAAGGCATCTGTCTTATTCCGATACAAGAACATGCAAGTGTACTCCAGTAGTTCAATGCCGCTGTGATCTTGTCTATTCTGGTTTCGTCTTCTTCCAGATCCACCATTCAGAAAGCATTTTTGTGTTTTGAGCGTATTAATCGAGTAGCCAGGATATTTGTATCTCACTTGGAGCTAACTAGTTAAAGTACATTATCCATGACTCTCATTTGTATCTGATATTAAATCGTGTCAATTCACAAGATTGTTCGAAAGAAATGGATATGTCAAGCATTCATTTAAACAACTACAGCCTTCCTATCAATCAATCAATCTATTTATCTGAATATTCACAGAAATACACACACATACACATATATAGGCACGGATAAACACACGCACACACACATACATATATAACTGTATTGCTCTCAACATTGGGGATGTAAAAGAATTTGTCAAAATTCATGTTGAATGGTTGTATATTCTCGACAGAATTAGTGATCATGGGATGCCAAGTGAATGTTTTTTGTTTGGATCATATATAATCGTATATAGACAAAAAATCTTTTTTTTAATGTTTATCTACGTTTCAAAGCCACCAAAACAGCGATAGTCAACGGGTTGCAAGTTTTTTGAGAAGGTAAAACACACACATAGTTGACACTGTCTTTTGGTGAACTGCACAGCTCAAATTTCCAAATATCGGATAGCCAGCTGCACTTTATAGGCTGCAAATTTGTATTCAAGAGTTTATTCCACAAAAGATGAACATAGGATAGGTGACACCTCTGAAGGTCAAATTAGGCAACTTTGGCATCATCATATCCAAGTTAATAGTGATTTCCAACCGATTTCGTAGGCAAGAATTACTGGTTGAACGCATCCTATTTAATTTCTTTGTGATTTCATAAAAAACAATTTGATTTCCCATGTAGCTACAGTATAAGTTATTCATGCAATCTGGGTTATCATAGTGAGAATATATATATATATATATATATATATATATATATATATATATATATATATATTAATATTGTGTCATTCATAGATAGCTGTTTCGATGTATTACATCTCTTCAGAGTGGCTATAGACTTTCCATTATCCCATTCAGTACTGCGAGGCAGAATTGAATCCTTCGATTCAGACCCGCAGGCTGATATCCTATCTCTGGACTACGGAACTGGATAGTCAGTAAGGCTGAATTCAAGCAATCCCTCATCCACCAGAGTCCTTTATCCCTATGGGAGAGTATTGCATAAGCTTACAATAGATGAGTTACCTCACTTGAAGAGTGCTCGACCCTGAATAGAGGAGCATTGATTATTGTGTAATCCACAGACACCTGTTTCGATGTATTACATTTCTTCAGTGTGGCTATAGAATTCCCATTGTCCCATCCAGTACAGTGAGGCAAAATTGAAACCTCCACTTCAGAATGCCCAAAAAAGGATAAGTAAAAAATTATTTCAATCTAAATATATCCGTAATTTTTTTATCCAGTGCAATTATTGAGGAAGTCACACGTAAGAATCATATCAGGGCTCACTCATATAGCAAAGATCAGCAGACTAATCTATTAAAAATGTTCTTTCAGAACCCTTTAGGAGTGATTTTAAAAATCAATGCGTTCAACAGATAAGAACTAAATTTTGTTCTTGAATTGAAAATTATTATATTAGTAGTACTGTTATGTTATGAGTGTTTCTGTAAACATACTAATGCTGAAAAGATATACTACACAGTATCTATGTTTGTGTTCAAACAGTCTCTCTCTCTCGATATATATATATACACACACATATATATATATATATGTGCGTGTGTGTGTGTGTGTGTGTTTGTTAATCTAATCTACATATCCCGTTCTATTATTATCTATCTCCCAACTGTATTCATTATACATTTACTTTTTGATGGATTTGTTTAACAAGATACAATTATTGATAAAAGAAACTGACGTAAGACACGCTTTCTTTACATCCAAGATGATAGGGTGTATAACATGTAACTTTGGTGATATTAGAATTAAAATCTTATGAATGAGAAGAATTTAGAGAGATCTGACTTAGGAAACTGAAAATTCCATATGACTTACGGGCCAGATTGAGGCAATGACAAGTATTTCACACGGAAATCACGGACAATGCCACAACTAACATATCATTTTTATAATGTATTTGAAAGATCAATACATCACAGCTATAATCAAATGAAAACACCTTGTTTGCAAGATGGTAACCTATTTCCAGTCAACTATATGACAGTGATGAAAATCGATCTATTACTAGTGGAAGGTCACAAGTAAAATATCCATCAGCCATTCGTCTATCGATAGGCAATGGAGACGGCTATCCTTAAAAGGTCAAAAATGAAAAACAAGTCTAGTATTTTATTACAGCTGTCCTGACATTGTTTTATGATTCTTTTAATAATAGTTGTTTAGAAATGATGAGAGATTTTGATCAAAATCTTTTAGTCCGTCCCGATAAGAACTTGAATGATGATTGAGAGTTGTTTAAAAGCAACATGAAGGGTCCATCTCTGGTCTCTTCTAGGTGGCATTTATTGTAATCGTAGTTTCCCATGAGGAAACACCTACTTGAGATATTATTATTTTTTTCTATATAATTATCATTTATATATATATATATATATATATATATATATATATATATATATATATATATATATATATATATATATATATATATAGATAGATAGATAGATAGATAGATAGAGAGGGATACAGATAGAGATAGACAGACAGACAGACCTACAGAAGGAGAGAGAGAGACAGAGAGAGAGAGAGGAATAGACAGATATACTGACAGATAGATAATTGCCAGCGTTTGAGTATGGGGATAGAGGGAGATAACATGAATAATTGGTGTTGAATTTAAGAATACACTGCCTATAAAAGAGAGAGGTTAAAAGTGAGAAGAGGAAATGTCTTGTTGATGCAAGCAAAATTATATTAAGAAAGTAATGATAAGAAGAAATATCAGTGAAAATAAGTATCTACCGGGAAAAGGAGTCACGTAATTAATCCAACTCACATCGGAACGAAACAATAAAAATTAGTATCCGAATTTGCTTCATATTGGTTATATCTGAAAGAAAATGGCTAGAAATATAGAAGCAAAACTAAGTCAAACATACGGGCCTTGAATTATTCACTCTGAAGAGTTTTAAAAAAATAAGGGAAAAGGAATTTGATAACGCTAAAGATTATACAAATCAAATCATTGGTGAAATAATGAAGAATTAAAAGTAGAATAATAGTTACAATAAAAAGTAAAATAACTTAACCGAAAAATATCTTTCATGAAACAGACAAGCAAAGGACTACTCTAAAATGGATAAATCGTTATATGTTTGAAATTATAATTACCGTTAAGACGCTTTTATATGTTTCTTCATCGAAAAAAAAGTCCAATGCAAAGCTGTTTATTTGCTTTTATATTGTTGGGGAAAAAATGATTTTCAGTTTCCCTCAATATTTTTCTAGATGATGGATATTTAGACAATAATTTTCTACTTAAAATTGGCCAAATTACACGGAAAAGTATTTCGAAGGTCAATCTTGAGATAAGCCAAGATGTCATTGATGGGCCGATAATAATTTTGAAAAAGGAAGGAACCGAAAAAGTTTAACATCTGAAACATGAATCAAGATATTCCTGTGAGTGATATGGCATGGGAATTTATATAATTCTTGATGAATTGCAATAATGGAATAAACCCGACATCTTGAGATTGGGTTAGATTGTCAGCCCCAAATTGGTCATGCTGAATCTCTCTTCATAGCTGTGTGTTGACCAGTTCCAACTTTGCATGCAGAACCGAAATATATATCAGGATACAATAGAATTAAGAATCCATGTATTTAAAAAAATCATTGTACACGAGTTGGACGGATCGAAAAGTCGAGGGGGTTCCATTGTTTTGAAGTTATAAACTCGTCCCTCATGACTAATATGTCTTATCTTAATTTACTTCTGAACATGAATAGTCGGATTGGCCTTTTTTTTGTCATTTAGTAACAGTTTTGGGATGATTAGTACATCCATAATTGGTACTTCAAATATCAAGTCAGCTATAATAGTCTTGATACACGTCTCATAACCTTTATACCATAACCGAGATTATGTAAAAATAAATGGTATCATAAAGAGATTATTTTAGCTTTGTTTTTGATTGTGTTTGCCATAAAAAAGCATTGGACTCTGTCACGAAAGATCTCTTACGCATTATACGGCGTTTATACATATTTTTTCTGGAAAATATGATAAAAAACACATTACACATAGCCAACACCTGATTCATGTAAAATCGTTCAAATTATAAAATTAGCTCCAGTCAATTTTCCTTACCTTGATAAGTGACGAAAGCCAGAATATTTCGCAAATTTTATACACAAGCTAAATATTGATGACCAAAAAAGAGAAAATTTGATGTGTACAAACATATTCCCCGTATCAAAATACTGTTATATATATATATATATATATATATATATATATATATATATATATATATATATATATATATATATATATATATATTTATATATATATATAAATATATATAAATATATAAACAAGAGTTTTTATCAAAGTCATTTAATCCAGGTCCATTAAGATTCCACTCCAAAAGGAGTACCTCCCTGCTAGGATCGGTGAAGTAAGTTTTTCCCAACAATCGTCTTCTTAAAAAGATGCTCCAATTATAAAATAAGTGTATATCCCCTAACTCACTTACCTATGTAAACATCTGTATGCTACTTATATTTATTTGCTTGCCCCTGAACGATGCAAGGAATGTGTCTATAAACTATTATTGTTAATCAACACATGTATTTGAAAACAGCTGCGTATACTTGATGTTTTGTGCTGATGACCCCATTGCAGCTTGAAAATGTGAATCCCTTGATAGCTTTCTCTGGGAAAAGTCTACCTACTTGATCATTACCGATCAAATGCTTGGACCTGTTTTGTCTTTTTTTTTTACCCTCGGATAACTAAAATGAAAGCACACCACATGCATGAAACATGAAGTAGGTGGTTATGCGTTCGTTACACAAAAGAAACTATGGATTTTTTGATTTTCTCATACATCTATTATATAAGAATATTAACAGAATCAGATGGACAGCTAACTAAACGTAGAGATCCCCGTTGATGGAAGGTTAACTGATGTAAAGGAAAATAAATGCAGGTGTATCACTAAAATCTCCTTGCAACCTGACATGTCGTCTTCCCAGTCACGTTCACCGTAAGTAAAACATGCTTATAATTTATCAAATTTAGCCAGAAACTAGATGGCTTATTTCTTAATCGTCGGGAAAGCCAGAAAACAAAAACCTTTTGAAAGAGAAAAATGGATTTCCATTGATTTTCTCCTCACGTTTCAGACACTGATCTTTTGAAAATGTATTCTGAAAATATTATGGGGACGTCAATCGAACCTTGACTGATCTCAATATTGATCCAACAGTTACTGTATGGTGACACCCAGATCTTCACTTAAAAACTATCAGTGCAAAGAAGAGGTTGAGTGTATTTTGCAAATGCAATTACATCAAGCAATATCCATATTTTCATGCAATTTATCTGCAAAAATATCTACTTACCATTTTGATGTTCTTTTCTTACACCGACCATACAACGGCCTCTATTGAATTATTTTGTCATGCTAAACTCTGATGGCGTTTATCAAGATCCGGGGTACAAACGGAACACTTCTTCGTCAAAAAGCACTACTTTTAGCGCGACATGCACTGATTACTTTCCAAGATATAATCATCGAATAAAAAGCAAAGCTTTTATAGATTTTTAGTGGTTGAAAGAAATAAACATTTATCTTTGGTTCACTTTGAGACGCTTTTGACTCAATTTGACATCAAACAGTGTTAAGGCTTTCCTGAGAAATACTCTTCTGCACATTACTTAGTGTGTTTAGAACATATAACAGGTAGCAGTGTATTCAGTTTATGGAGTTAATAATAAGTATAATCGGGGAAAGGCCCAAAGGGAAATTTTCTGGATATTTTTGCTGAAATTATTGAATGAATATGATTATATCTCGAATTATTGAGGCTGTCATGCTTTTTATCGAGAAAATATTGAGGTATTATTTCATCTATGCACTTTTTAAAGTCAAACTTCTTGGGGAATCTATTGATATTCTTTAGCGATTATACTTTTCCTGCCGTAGTTAGGAAAATTTTTTTTTCATTTTTCTTCTTCTTCTTCTTCTTCTTCTTCTTCTTCTTCTTCTTCTTCTTCTTCTTCTTCTTCAACAACAACAACAACAACAACAACATCATCATCATCATCATCATCATCATCAATTTACACTTTTGTTAAAAGGCAATGCAGAGCGTAGCTTCCAACCAAAATCTATGGTAACGTACCGTTTTCTAAATAGGTGATATTGAACTAATAGCTGAAATCTACCAGTTATTTCTCTGCTAATAAGAGACATGGATAGCCATAGAAATTTTAAAACAGCTGACAAATCACTGGAGAAATCACAATAAAGAAAAATTAAAGAACAATGTAATATGAAAATATAACCATAAATCATATATCAGGATATTAACAATGGATATTCGGTAGTTAACATGGATATTCCAGATTATCAAAAGTTGGGTTTCAAAACATTATACAGTATCGTCTGTAAATAAGCGCACTCCTACCTTTTTAATGAAAGTTAATTTTTTTCAAAACCAGCAAACCAGGATTTTATTATTTTTATTAGAGCATCGTATGATAATTAAATGCAAATATTATTGTATTACATTATAACAAACTCTGGAGCAGTGAAATTTTGTAACCAAGAACATGAATATGTAGCAGTCAAAAAATAAGCACACCCTTACAGAAGAAGTTATTTATAATCAATTTGTGATACAGCTACCTTCATCTTGAACTACTGCTTGGAGTCTTCATGGCATCGACCCGTCTAAGTTTATGCAAAAAGTCACTAGAATGTTTTTCCTCTCCGATGGTATGCAGTCTTCCAAGTTTGTCCTCTTGGAAGGTCTTTGTTTCTCTATTTTCTGTCCAAGTACTTTCCACAAATATTCAATTGGACTTATGTTCGGTCAAATGCTATCTAACACTTTATTTCACTTATTCTACAATTCTACTGTCCATTAGCGGAGTGTTTTAGACCATTTTCATGCTAAAACACTGCTTTTTCTCGTAGGTGTTTGTGTGAAAGCAAAATGTTTTTTTTTCCATTATATTGATGTATCCCCGAGCATTCATGAATTCATTGATGAAATGTAGCTTATCAGTGCCAGTAGAGCATGTACAACCCCAGAACATTGTGCTCCCATTGTTATGATTAACTGTCTATGCCGAACTTCTTCCTTGCACACTTAACCATGACGAACCATTCTTTCTGAATGCAGTCAGACACAGAACGGCTGATTTATGTTTTATCTGACCATATAACCATTTTATTCTTATTCTCCTACACTAACTTTGCCATTATCAAATGCAACAAAAGCAACTTATTTAGGTCTGATGGTATTTGTCGACTTTTGTGTTGTTGTCAGTTCACACACACACACACACACACACACACACACACACACACACACATATATATATATATATTTATCTATCTATCTATCTATCTATCTATCTATATATATGTATATATATATATATATATATATATATATATATATATATATATATATATATATATATATATATATCAAAAACATGTAAAAATAAGGAAAGCCAAACGTTTTTTGGTACGGTTTTAAGGTATGATTTTTAATGAGCTTTAACTGGTTTCATATGTTGTTCCTAATTATTACTAAAATTGCCAGCTTTCTCTATATACACTTTTCTCAAATTCATTCAACCCTTACTATGGGATTCACCTTCCTATTTTCCTACATATGTATGTGTGTGTGTGTGTGTCTTGGGTTTTCACAGTACAACACTTTTCTAGCTCTGTCTCTCCATCTTTTTTCCTCACTATCCCTTTCTATCTTTCTTTTAATAAATACAGTTTGGAAAGATTCAAAGGTTTAAACACTGAACATATATAATATATAATATAAAATATTCCAAAAGTTTTTTTGTGTCACTTTGGTTGCCTGTCTCCAAATATCCGTTGATGCAATTTACAAAATTTGATCAGGTATTTCCCCCTGTTTTCCCTATATTTTGATAACATTGGGATCATTAGTTGTTCAGCATGTAACCGTTTTGGAAATCTAAAAAAATAAATAGATATATAAACATGACTCCTCAACAATGTTGATCAAACACTACCCTCTTTTCTTCTCTTATAGTTTGTGTCATACATGTAGCTTGCCACTTTAAGTAAGGTTTCATGTATATTGTTCATTAATATTATTTCATAATATATATTAATTAATTGAAACAGTGCTAACTTACGAAAGTTACCTAAGAAACATATTTAAAGATGAGATCAGTAAGTATAACAACAGATATGACTCGCTGTTCGTGTAAGTTTTTATGAATATCCACCCTCGTGAATATTGAATCTGTTGTGTCGTTTAAAAACGCAGACTGCATGCAAACCAACTTATGATATCGCCTTCAAGAATCCTAATTACACAGAGAAAAAAATTCATCGATTTTCTACTAACATATTCAATCGAAAAATTTGACTATTTTTCAACTAACTTTAGAGTTGATATTCTTACGTCGCATGAGATCAAGCTTCTATCAAATGCTTTAAGATTAATTATCAAATAAGGTATCTTTATACTAAAAATATTGAAATGAAACCACTCTTTAGCGGGTCATAACACCTCAATAGGCGATTCCATTACCATGCTTAAACAATTTGTTGTTTGGCATTCAATGCTAGATCTCCTAACCCGACTATCAGTCAGACAAACGAACCAGGTCTAAATTTTTTCCTTTTTCCCTGGTACCAGTCAATACAATGATTTTTTACTCTGAAAAAGATTGGATTCAACTTTTTTGTTTATTTAATTCTCCTAACAATAATACAAACTTATTCATATTAATATACACTATTCATTTATTTCATTTTTGTACTCCCGTTAAGATGTTCTTTAATATTCGTTACCATTTGACTATGGTCAAGCTGATAAGTTTTAAAGGAATCAGGGTATTTTGTTAAGCAATTATTCAATTGTCAAAAAATCTCTCTAATTTAACCACCATGATTGATCATTCTTAAAACTAAAGAAACAATTCCTGGTATAAGATCGTTAAATGTTAGTTTTATTCAAGCAATTCCAAAATATTTCGATAATTTTGATTTAAGGGAATTCTTTGAAATACAGATCTTATTATCTGACAGCCGGCTAGCAGCTTATCACCCAATCCAATCATATCGCACTAAAAGCTTAGCTGAGTTCATACATCCTTTAAAAGGCAAAAAAACAAGATCAGTCTGGCGGACCCATTTGAACACCTCTTAGGGGGTGAGTTAGTACGAAATGTGCACAGATTGAACTAATGAATAATAGACGTTACAAAGTGAGCATTTTGTCCTCGTTATTGGGTGACAGAAGATCAGGATTTGAACTGCAGCACTTTTGGAGTTAAAACAAACGGTTGTGGTCTTCATTGTTTGTTCAGTGGATATTGTGTGGTTCTTTTGTTGAAATTCCCAATGCAGCAGTTGTTGACAATATGAGAAGAATTTACATCAGAAAATTGACATCTGAGAATTAAGGCAAAAATAACATATAATCCGATTCAAATATTTTGAAAATTTCAAGATGCATTTTTTTCAATAGAGATTTTTTCCGATTCGGCCTTTATCAAATGAATATGGAAAATCTTATTAATATCAAATGATATGCTGATTTTTTTCAAATTTTAAAATGTCTCAGGTGTCGATTTTCCTGTGAGATTGGATCCATATTGTTCATACTTTGCATACAATTCGTTATGTATATATATTGCAATGTCAGTAATATTTTAGGTGGCATTGTATGAACATTTGCTTCTTCCTCTCACAAGTACTGGCAAACACAGTAGTATTTGTATTCGGCAAATGTCTTTTGTTTTGTCTAGTTTCCGCAATTTTGTGCACGAACGACACATAAAAATACTGCAAGCAACATTACTATGCGTTACATTGAACGGCATTTTTGATAGGATGTTCAATCAAAATGACAGGACTGGATAGTTTGAAGCTGGTTTAATACGGGGGCAAACTCTTGTGCTATAACGAGGCTGATGTCGACGACTTTTAAGAAAGTATGTATGTTACATGTTAGAGGATAACATCGACGAAATTGAATCAAGACCGAACTGAAACAGGCTCACACTAGCGCGATGTATTTAACCGGTGGATGGAGAAATGGTGCAAACAGGAAAGTAAAGCCGAATGTGTAGATAAGGAGAGAAAAAAGGAAGAGAAACAAACACAAGAAAAAATGATGGAAGAAAAGGAACAACAAACATTGGCCATTTTATCCAGAATTGAAAGCTTCCTTGGAATCCGTTGGGTGTGGTAATTAGATACCCACTACCAGGGACACTCATCTGATGAAGTTTGATAAGTATACTGACCACGTGATGAGTGGAATTGGAATCTGAGCCTCACAATGATGAGGAGAACATCCAGGTGTAGGTGTGCCTGTCATCTTGTCGTAGACCTCATCTCGATCTAAGCAACTTCAGAGATGCTGGATCGGTCTCTCATGTGGTGTGATGAATTTGTTTCATTACCATTTACCTTATATGTTCATATGCAAGCTCGGACGAAAAGTTCATTGTGATTCAGATAATTCACATACAACAAAAATAGTAGAGACAAAGTGTAACACAAAGAAAATTGTGATTTGTAAACGAAAAACGAAAAGAAATATGGCTTAGAAGGCCACGATAAGCATAAACTTGGTATTTGACCTCTGCTGCATGAGTGATGTTTTTCCTGTTGCCAAAGTGAGATGCATGTATGTATCTGTATTTGTGAATAAATCCAATCGAGATAATCGTATCGTAAAATAAATAAAAAAAAGAAAAAAACAAAAACACTGAATTTAAGAATAATCTCTTACAAGAGAATACTATTAGCACACAGCTGGCTCACAAGCATCTCTCGGAAAAACCCGGTTCTATTTCAGGAATTCTTTCAAATCAACGGCCGAATTCTCAACTTATCTGTTAGTAATATTTAATCGATTACTCGAGCCGATGAATATCTCTGAGCACCAAAGGACATGAAACAAGTGATCAAGTGAAGAATAAAAGAGGTTGACTCAAGTTGAATAAAGCAAGACTGACTGCTTACATTAAACGAGGTTAACTGGTAATAACACCTCAATTGATTATTTGTTGTGTGTCATGTGGCCCAGACTTACACATACACGCTTGATTTGACCGCAAACATATGTATATACACATGCATAAACCTGTACACGTATGCATAAGTGTTCTAAAAATGACTGTCATGCAATTCTTGCAAGGTGAAGAGACATCAACGCCGTCTATTAACTAATCAGAATCTTAAACCAATATCTGCAGGCACAAACAGATGACTATTTTTCTGACAAAGTTTTCCGTGAGATTGTATTCAATACAATTTCATCACCGTCATCTATTTGTGTCCGTAGTATCTGGATTTATATTTTGCTTTTTCCTTTGTTCACGTCTTGCTAAAATGTGCTTCCATCGTTTTGGAAAGTGCAGTTAAATGTTTATTGGGCAATACTTTATCTATATTTCATTAGTCTTGCTTATTTAAGAGGTTGCAGAGTGATTCCTGGGAAGACCTCAAATTTATAACGGTCGGCTTGTGTTTTCTGTACATTTTTTTAGCGTCATTTGTTCCCATTTGCTTTGAGATCACTAGTCAAGTTCAACAAGACATCAAACAAAGGAAAAAAGCTAAGGCCCTTGGAACTGATATAATTTTATACAAATAAGGAAAACCAATGACCTCAACAACTACAGGCCAATAGGCCTACTAAACGGCATCTACAAATTGTTCTTCACCTTGAAGATCACCAACCAAATTAGAAAAAAAAAGCTACTCAACCATCAACCATTTCCATTCAGTAAACCAGCTAAAAGAGAAAGCAATAGAATACAGAGGGCTACCAGCTGATGTATTTGTGATTTTTCGTTTTATGGAAATCTCCAAAGTCACTTATGCAATAATACAACAAGGTGTTCAGGCCCTTTATGTCAGAGTATTGTAACATATCTCCCGACACAGCAGTTCCTTTATTAAGTTTCAGAAAGAGTCCGAGATCTGAGATTCTAAGAATCTGAAACTCCCAACTAAAAAAAAAGTGAGATAAGGTGATATTATCAAACCCAAACTCTTCCCAGCCTGCCCCGAGATGATCCTCTGAAACTCAGAATGGGAGCCAAAAGGGTTCAGGATAGACAGAGAATA
Organism: Thysanoteuthis rhombus; assembly: GCA_963457665.1. NCBI lineage: Eukaryota > Metazoa > Mollusca > Cephalopoda > Oegopsida > Thysanoteuthidae > Thysanoteuthis > Thysanoteuthis major. The sequence continues at coordinate 2,583,184 of OY735199.1, read as the reverse complement.
CTCAAGTAACATTACATTTGCTGAGGCATCGTTTTCTTTGCAAAGAACCTTAACGATCTTCAAATGTGGTTTGACAAACTAGATAAAGCAAGCTAGAAATTGGCCTCTGCATTAACTTCAGCAAAACAAATGTTATATTCAGCAAACAAGTTGAGACAAAAACAAAACGATCAAATTCGAAAATGTAGAGCTGGTGAAAGCAAACCACTATATCTATCTAGGGCAGAAAGTCTCCATGAGGTCATCAAAAGAAGAAGAAATAAAGCTATGCATCACACTAAGTTGGCAAGCTTCCTATATAGCAAGTATTTTTTTCATTTTCAAATACAAGATCTAACTAATCTTACGAAGAAGGGGGAACAACCAATGTATCATACCAATAGTCACATACTGAGCTGAAATGTGGAGCGTGAATGTAGAACTAAGAAAAAATCATGCTCAACCGCTCATGGAAAGACACGTAAAACAGCACAGCATATAAAAAAAAAGATAGGAGTCTGGAATAGAAACTGCTATAAAAACTTAAATGGCGAGGGGCTGGACATGTTGTGAGAATGTCAGACAACTGCTAGACATTAAATCTCACAATGTGGATCACAGAGATTAGGTGTGAGATTGTCGACGATAGAAAGGGAGATGTTCTGATGGGTTAGATAAATTCAGAAAGTATAGACTCTGCAATGCCAGTGATGGAGGGGTCTTGCAAACCTTCGGAAAGGTCTATATCAAACGACAGACGCAAACAGATTGATGATGATTTGACTAGTCATCATTGGTGTATTTCTTCCACTGCAGCTCGTATCAGCATCTTACCTTGCATGTGTCCCATAGTTTTACTTGTTTTATATCCACATATGATGTGTTTTTCAGAACATCTTTTGTCTCTCTGTAATTCGGAGATCTGTTTCTGTAATCCAATTTCCCAGGCAGGATTTTTTTATTCTTTTTGTTTTGCACTTCTTTCAACATAGCAAAGATGCATGATGCCAACTTTGCGCCAGGGTGTGTGATGTTAGTTGTTAGTTTCGATATGCTATAAAAGGCAATTAACATGTTCATTTGAATCGTTTACTCGCTTCTTCTGGTATTGATTCTTTCAGGGTTTGAAGGGATTTTTTCTTCTTCTGTAACAGCGCCACCGCCCCTTGTTTTTTGGTCGGGGTAAGATTTACACTGGTGTCTATTTCGCAATGTATTATATAACTAGCGTCAGGGTGTTCCTCCGAGGCTTAGGTTCTGCCTCAATATACTTGTAGTTTTCCTGCAAGTGTAAACCTAATAACCAGCTTCTTTCTAGAATTTCTTTCGCTTGCTAAGCCAGACGCTGACTTCATGTCTTTGCTGTAGAATTTATCCTGCTATGTTCCATAATCTTTTCCAAATGATTTGACTTTCAGGTAAAAATAAGAAACTAATCTTGGTTCTTTTTCCTTCCATATTTTCTATTTTTGGCCAACACACGCTCAGTTTTAACTGTGTCTATCCAGTAGACAATAAAGGAAACACAAAATAAATTCTTTGCCAGCAACAGCGATGGACGAACTGATTCCCCTTGATTGTTAACGAGGGAACACCAGCTGGTTATGACGCGCAAATATTGTATTTTTGCAGGGTCTTATTCTATTCTGTTTAATCTGTTAGGTTCTAATCAAGATGGAGAAAGTAAATTGAACTTTAATAAGAATTGGAGGTAAACGAGTGGGACGCTTTGTCTTTAGAATCTCTACTCCTTTCACTGACTGTACGATTGTCTTAGTCTTATATTGCGACCAAGTTTTATTCCAGGTTTTTCCATCTTTCTTTCAGTTCGTCGGTCATAGTTTTTCTCTAGTCCCTCCTGGAGATCAAATCGATACGTTATGAGTTTTCTTTTCCTTATCTAATTTCTATCTTTCATTCACACTCATTGTATTTGTCCTATCACTTCCATCCCACTCAGCCTCAACACTTTTCTTCATTTCTTTTTTTCTATTCTTCCATCTTTTCTCACACATAAGCTTTTTCAATTGAAAGCCCTGTATCCTCTCGACCCTAAATTCTTCATCTTTTTATTAGCTCACTCGTCAACTTGTTATCACAGATCACACCATCTACTTGACAACTGTGACATACATTTTCTAACCGGCTTTATTACGGCTGCTGTAGCGTGTCGAAATGTTACAAACATGCATACACACACACACACAGACATCTTGGTAGCTGTAGTGTACCTATATGTATGAATACACATTGGAACACACACGTATTTTGTTGATAGTAGTCTTGAAAAATATGTGAAAAATCTACAATTTTAGTCACCCACGCATCTAATGCCATACCACATCGTTGAATCAAAGTCCTCAAAAGTCATCGAATGTAATTGTACAAGGCGTAGACGCAGTATATGCCAGAGTTCAGCAACAGATATATGATTAGTTCAAATAGCACGTTTTATAGGAAAGTTTTCTTCATTCGCAGTCCATGCAATATCATTAGAATAGTCAAAACAAAATTGAACCCCTATCAGTGAATGTAAAAAAATTGGATAAGGATTTCAACTTGATTTGTTACAGTTTTGTAAACGCTAAAGATGCAGCTGTTTTCGGCTTCGGTGCATGAAGATCTTGAACTTTACTTTTTGCAACAAATGAAGATGCGCTTCTTGCTTAATAGAATTGTGCAAATCTTTAGAAATTATTATCTAAAATAGTCTAAACAGGAATATCTGAAAATAGGAAACCTACAACCTTTTGGGGAAAAATATTCAGTTAGGAAATACTTTGCGATGGAGTTCAAGTTAATTCCTATTATATATATGTTCATGTTTGGTGATTTGGAGTTGGGATTGAGTGACAGCAGGTCTCATCGATAATGCAGCAATTTTTTTCCAGTTATTTAACCAGTGGTTAGTGTCCTTCCAATTTTAGTATAATCTACTGAACCAACAAACTCCGCTATCTGGTAAATTTCTTTCGCTTAAAATGATTGAATCTGGTGAGCTGGATTGGACAGAGTGCAATTAGATTGCAATACTTCGAAGACTTTTGTGCTGTCAGACAACAGAATTGCAGTCGTCTTTATTTTTCTACTGAACAAGAACAACCATCGTCGAAATTAAGGGTGGAAACCGATATGAATGATCCAAATCTCCTACCCCAATTTGAACTCACAAACAAGTTGATCACCAGGACGCGGTCATATATCAACGAAAATTAATCATAGAGTTACACAAAGGCCGAATTCATCCTACTTTCATTCCATATCTTTTAAATAATAATAATAATAATAATAATAATAATTATTATTATTATTATTATTATTATTATTATTATTATTATTATTATTATTATTATTATTATTATTATTATCATTTGCAATTTCACACCAGTTGCCCGGTGGTTAGCACTGGAGGTTGAGAGACAGCAAGTCTCAACAAGTCTCCAATTCTCCTCTCCTCATTCTCATAGACAACTACAATACTATGGTTTACAGTTTCTCACCATTTGCCTGATTGTAGTTGCTGAAGATTGAGTGACAGTAAATCACCTCAGGTCTTCAGCAAACATCTCTTCTCACCCTCACCTATCACACCAGTAATCTTGTTAACATATCTTCTGCCATTTTCCTTCTTCTGTTAGGCCAGCGCTAATATTTAGTGTCGCAGACGGTAAATTTCTAGCACTTTCCTCTGTATCAGTGTGGTTCCTAGCAGTGCTGTGGTCTGTACAGTCTCAACCCTCCATTTTTATACCGATTTCCTCCAGCCTCATTCTCAGTAACTTTGGGAAATTTTCTCGTGCGCCTATTATCACTGGTACTACCCTGACTCTCATATTCAAAATATTCTTTAGTTCTCTTGCTAGATCTTGATATTTTTCCAGTTTTTCAGTCCCTTTCACTCCCCTTCCTCCTTACTCTGCAGGTCTGCAGGTGCAGCCACGTATATCATTTGGCAGGTTTTTCTATTATTATTATTATTATTATTATTATTATTATTATTATTATTATTATTATTATTATTATTATTATTATTATTATTATTGTTTTATTTTTATTCATTGCACCTACAGTTCCGGCTTGAAACTAACGGTGGGCAAATTTTGCACATTTATTGAGGCTAAAATTAATTCTTATATCATCACTGAAGCTCTCAACAGTTTGCAACAGCCTCCTTAGCTCAGAATAATCCTTTGCCCAGAATCTAAGGTCATCCAAGGATAGGTGGTTTATTTTCGTGTCACTCGTTTTATCTTCGTCGGTGATTTTGTTGAGTTCACTTGAAAGAGGAATGAGTGGTTAACAGAAAAGGTATGGCGAGAGAGCTTCTTCTTCGAACATTCCACAGTTAATGAATATATTCGTGGATCCAGTAGTAGCTCTATTGTATTTGAGGAAGGTTTTGGAGTTTCATACCTTGTTTGGGGAAATCAATATATAGCTGGTGCAATTTTACATACTTCTGAGGATTTTAATATTCAATTAGATCGTACATTATCAAACACATTTTGTTTATCTATACAAGATTTACTTGGATTACGGCGTTTGGCAGTTCCTTAGTGTCATCTTATTAATTAGCAGTTGGCCTTTGCACCAATAAGGATTTCTATTGTTGCCTTTTAGTTCTCAGGGGAAGATATTGTTGCTTTCGGATTTGGAGTATTCGATAGTATTGCCTTGATTAGTTGATAGTTGATTGTGATACAGGTGATGGGTCCGTAACTTTTTGATCTTTAGTTTCACATCTTTTGGGAAGGAGGTAAGTGTTGCCATCACTTCACCACGCTGATGCTTCATTTCCGTTTTTCATGACGTTTGATTGATTCATGTTGGCAGATAAGAGTGTTTTTAGCCCAAAATTGGGGAATTTGCCCATTTTTGGCGATTTCCATCTGTGTGCCCTCCAAAGAACATAATAAAGTAATATATCGCTCCATTCCTGTGAGGTTTTACCTTCAATTTTTCCATCATCTCTTTTATTTATGTTTGATCTTTATTCCAAATGTTTTTGCCAGAATATCTCCACATTTATTGAAGACAGTTCTTTAAATCCCCCCTGGTTCCCTACCAATCTCTCTGTAGAAATTCATTACACACCAGGTTTTGATAGTAAAATGAAATCCATCACTCGATCCATTTTGTTTTTAGGCTTTGACTTGTATCTTTTTTTAAATTATTCCCTCATTTAGAAGTACGTCTTTTCCTGTTGTTTGTCAATATTTCCTCCAGATCTTTCTTCATTTTCTTGGTTTCAATGTCCACTCCTTCAGAGAGCCCTCTCATTATCATTATTATAATCATTATCATTATTAATATTGTTATTAATGATAATATAAAGAATATAAGTAGAAAAAGGAGAAAGACAACAACAACAACAACAACAATAATAATAATAATAATAATAATAATAATAATAATAATAATAATAATAATAATAACAATAGTGCTTACTGAATGATATTTGTATTCAATTCCTATAATATATCAAAAAGATACATTTCAAAGAAAGAACTACTTTGTTATCGTTATTTTAATTTTAAACATAATTTTGAAATGAAATTCTTAATACGTAGAAATATGCACACAAATAAGCACATACATGCACACACACATACTTACACAAACACGTGCATGTGTTGGATAATGCAAACGTATATACATTTAGTAAATTCAAAAATGTTTTGAGACATGCTTATATGCATGCATACACATCTGTATTCTTCAAAATTCCGTTTTCATAGAAACGTAATGAAATATTTCTTTTATTTACAAACACATTGCAATGCTTGCCTGTTCCCGGGATATTTTAAGTTTTTCTCTTTTTCTATTTCATTCTGTGGAGTGTTTACTTAAGAGGTTTGCATCTCTTGAGAATTTTATAATTCAAACAGATTCTACTGATCGATTCTTTTAAAATACCGTTTCAATGTTTTTTATTTGCATCGATAACTCTGCACATTCTCAGTATCCTCTTGAGGAAATATTCAGCCTATTAATATAGTTTTCATTGTAAAGAATATGTCATGTCATCAATTTCAAGAGTGATACTCGCAGAAATGTCTTCAAATGACATCAGTCTAACCGACTTGAAGAAAAACATATCCTGCAAAACATTTTGCTAATTTCAATTGATTATCCAACTGTCTATGCAAATCGACAGTGTAAAATCGCCCTTCAAAGCAAAAATAGAAGATAACACATTTCCATTTGGTGTGAAGGAAATAAAATCGATATTAAATTCTATATGCTTTAGAAAATGCCGAATTCTGTTGCTTTTTTTTACAATTACAGAAAACCAAATTAGTTTTGATGCAAGCGTTGAAGTTTCTGATTTTTTCTCGAGGGGATTATATAAGGAGGATTTCGGCGATCAGTATTGCAAGTTACTGATGCATGCAATGCAGCCTGAAGAGATAGACATCTAGCACTGTATTAATTTTTTTGAGATGAGTTAAAGTCAGTATACTTGATTGTTTTCATGGTTCATGTTATTTATTTTTTGTTCATATCATGATTAGTAATTTTGCATCATTTACTCTACCAAAGAAGAGCGTGATATTCTTTGTCAGTTTTACATAACACTCGACTTCTCCATTCAGCGGTTAAAATATTGCAGATATAAATGTGTCTTACCCACCATTCTGAGCTATACACTCTTCCAAGTGAACGATTTCAGCATTGAAAAAAGAAAAGAAAGAGGAGAAAAGATTTGAATCGAAATATATTAAGGAATTGCTTTCATTTGGACTAATGAGTAGAGCAGATGAGGAGAAAAAAATCATGATCAGGATGCAAGTCATATAGCAGGTTAAACCTGCTTCCTGTTGTTAGTTGGTTCGATCCTAATTAGATTTACCACTATTAATAGCTTGATATAAAACTACTTGTCTGTAAATATGGGAGAATAGAAACAGGAAACACTGCGTATAGAGATAATCAGATGCTAATCATGCTGGCCATAGATAGTGAATTCGATCCACATCGAATCTCCTACCATGGATTGTTGGATATTGACTCACACCGGGTAGATATACTTATTTGATAAAAAGCTTGACCATTTTTATTTTTCTGTCCGTAACTCAGGACTCTTCAGCCAAAGGGAAATATTTTGCTGCTTCTTAACAACGTTTTGAAACCATGGATTTTCTCTTTAAAAAGACTATCATAAAAACTTAGGTATAGTGGTGATTTTCTTTCATCAGTCTCAACTAAGGGATAAACACCAAGTCATTGTTGAAAGAAAAATTCTTCTGGAAACACTGGCAACTTTTGCACTTAACTTTGTAAAAGTATCATCCCTACAAGCTCCTATTTTGCTCCAGCTTCTACCTGCTAAGTGAATAAGGATATTCCAATCTATTTATGAATAGAAATTACAGTATCTGCATGAAGAATATAAAAAATAATGAAACATCAAATTTTGAAGTCGTGTAAGAGAGTTACAACAAAGAATAAATCCTATTCGTGATATCGATGGCGTTTTCCACTGGAGGAGATCTAAAAGACTGTGAAAAAAATTCAGATGTTATTTAAAAAAAACTGTCAGGAAAAGGCCCATAAACGGTAAAATGAAAGCTATATCCCTAGAAATTAAAAGATCTATTCGAAGGAATCCAGTGAGGCGCTGATGCCAATTTTCCAGTGTGTAGATAAAACGGCATGACTCCCATGTGCACACACACATACACACACACACAAAAGCACACACACACACACACACACACTCAGACACACACACACACACACACACACACACATATATTGCATACAACATATATATATATATTTGATACAACCTTTAGCCATTTTTGACGGCTGCAGTTGTTCAATCCTAAACATAATATAGTCAAATCAGCTGTTTTTATAACAAAAACTACTTTTTTTCAGCAAACCAGCTTGATTCAATCCTAATTCCTACTGAATGGTATGCGTCTATTTACAAGCTTCATCTGAAAATCATTATTTAGAGTGAGAGAAACGTTAAACCTCGTTTCATCAACGTCAAGAGAAATATTATATATATTAAAATATATTTCTTAGTCAGTTATATGAACATGTTCTCCCATCATCACCAGCTTCTTAGCGTGTGTCACAAAGCCAGCACTTTCTGAACAAGTTCAATTCGTCACGCCATCTCATATTCTGCTTGCCACGGTTTCATATACAATCTTTGGGGATCTTCGTTGTGAGTCAAGATGACTAACTGCTTTATTATGACTTGTTAATCACGACTACCCACAACAGACTAAGTTAATCACTGTTGCTGGGTTTAGATTATTCATGCGCTCCGACATTTATATGTATATCGATGTATCCATGAAGACTATGCACAGCTCTAACCGTTCATAGAAGGATCTTGGGCTCATATCCCCCACAATGAGTAACGAATTTGTGTGCTTTTTAAAAAATTTTTCCCGTAATAATCTTTTTTACAAGGGTTCGATTTCCAGCGAACGCTCATCCCTATTCGGTCTCTCGATTTGTGTAGAGCTGCACTCACTTGTTTTTTTTGTTTTTTTTAAATTTGTATATATAGTGACCACAGTTCCACAAAGACATGAAGAGTGTCATTCATTGATAATTCTCTTTCTCAATCTTCATCATCAAGTGACTAACCAGACCTGTTTTTTTAATCATAAATTCATAATTCAAATAATACTAGTATTGTTTGCAAATTTTTACAACCATCATTGCTTAATTCATAAAGTAAAAATCAGCTCAAATAGCTGACGGTGATTCATAATTGCCCTTGAAATCCTAATCCTTTTTCTAAAGAGCACAGTACAGTAATGTTGTTACTTTGAAATATTGAAATAGCAATGGAACCTGGCAAATGAATCATAACTACGGGTTTCTCGAATCACAATGAAAATTGAACTGGGTTATTTGGGTTAAATTAAAAAGAAAGTCATTCATAATGATGGGGGCGTCGGTATCTCACAAGATTATTCATTTTTTTTGTATCATAAAACAAAGCGTATATGTTAGAGTCTTGCAATATATCTACTGGCACAGCAGTTCTCTTATCGTGCTATGGAACGGCTTAAAGCTTTTTCAGCTTTCGGGGATAATAATCGTATCTGAATATACAGTATTTACCTAACTAACCTCAGATTCGTTGACGACATCCTTTTTGTAAGAATTAATTTTGCTCTCAAAATATTGACCTTAATCACATGCTATAGCAACAATGATATCACTGCAAGTCAAGTTTCTGTTGGTGTTTACAGACGCTCTAACAGAGGTGGCTAAAATTTGATTCAGAAACATTTAATTTGGGATCAACTGAATGAAGCAATAAGATTCACTCAGCGTGCACAAAGTTTTCTGATGTAAAATATGCGAACCAAGTTCATGATAATGCTCAAAAAAAAAAGAATTCATTACAATTGGTTTAGCTATTCAGTGACTTTTACTTATCAGCGATTATTTCACTCGTAAAATATTAATTCCGTTGCGTGACGGAACAAAATACCTAGAAGAGAAGCATAACTTTAGCTAATCAAGGTCAAAGCATATAGAACTCAGATCGAAAGATATTTTCAATATTCTAACATAGAAATCCTCACACCCTGTACGGGAGCAAAACAGACCGAGATATCGTATTGCATTATTCTTATGTGTAGCCCACTGGTTCGATCTTTGCTTGACAAAACCTCCATCAAAACAACATTGTCTATCATTCTTTGGAATAAAAAAGATATATCAACCGACAGAGAATTAATCAGGAAACAAATTACGATCAATTGATCCTGGGGAAAGTTTCAGTTTCACAGAAAGAAGATCCGGCTACATTTCAAATATACTTGTCACAAGACTTTGAAACATTTATAGTCTGTTTAATCAAACGTGTTTATCGATCTGTTCACGTTTTACCACCAACTTTCATGACAAAAACTATAAAAACATTGCTTTATTATTCTATAATGCATGTTAGTGGCAATTGAAAGAAGATTCCACGTGAACCGTAAAAAATAAAAACAAAACAATTAAGACTAATCGGATGGGCTCGAATTTGATTATGGAGGAAACTACGGCTAGTTGGCACATATCTAACCTGGATGGATGTAGTATCCCGTGAGATTAATCCAATAAATGCAACGATTACCAAAAGTTACAACCATAAAGAGATTTCTCTGGGATAGGGTGTATAAATTCGGAACGAGTTTTTAATTTTATTTTACTTATCAACATTTCAACATTTGATGAAAGTTCACAAACTAATCCAAGAGTGAAGAGAGTTGATACAATCTGACCGAGTTAGTTTTTTTGCTAGTAAATACTGATATGAATAATTTACTATTATAATTGAGAAGTGCATAAATTCAAACCAGACAGAAGCATGTATTTGAGTAAAAAGTGAGACTTTAAGAATATAACAATCACTTGGTGGGACAAATATAATCACATCTGAATGGACCTCAACCATGTATTGTGATAAATTGGAAGATTAGAAATAGAACAATAAGCAAAGAACAACAACACCTTCTTTGGAGTTTGTTTTGTTATTTTGCAGACTTTCGTTTCTCCCCGATGCATCCAAATACAGCGTACAAAGTATCCCAGTTTACAATGTTCCAAGCAGTCTCAACATCCTTTACACTCTCCTCCGTGAAAACGTTTTGTTTCTGACCTCACAACACATACGTCTCGGACGTATTAGAGATGATATCAAAATTTTTCTACCCAAAGAGAGGCTAACTGTGGCACTACCAAGTGGTGTAAACACAAATTAAAGCAAGTGATTTAACAAGTAGTGTACTCAACTAGCCCATCTTACCCTATAATTACAAGCACCAAATTTTTTTAAATATGTTAAAGGGGGAAAAAGCTTTGAAAAGACGAATCGATTTCTATTCATGCGCTTGTAATATATGTTTCATGGACAAATATCGTGATTTCAGTTGATATTTCTAGCCAAACTAAGATAAAATATGGTATCTGCGCTCCCATGTGTATATACAACAATAAGTGTTATCATAGTTTCTTTTGCCTCCGTAAAAAGTAGATTATATTTACGGGGTAATCCCTGAGAAATAAAGCACTATAAAAGCTCAGAGACTGTCGATCGAAAATCAGTGCATGAACTGGGCATGTGTTACTTTGGGACAGGTGTGTCAATAAATGTCTGTATGAATTTGGTTTTATTCATAGTTCCTGGTATAAACCTATTTATATTGATGCAGGGATACAGCATTCTTTACAATGGCCCTGACAAACCAGTCAAACAAGCATGGACACCAATGTCTGCATTAATTATATCGCCATCACACAAAACGAAAACAAACAAGCTTCCTTATCTAAGTCATTTTTCATCCTGAATTATCTACACTTTGGTGTTAACAAAGCGTCCTTAATTTCAATAAAAAAAAAAAAACAACATCCTGATGAGTTTTTTTTCCATCGGGTAATTGACGATTGCACAGTTGATTCAATTATGTGAGGGCCCCTTCAGTATGTGTGACCACTGACCTTTACAAACGACGAAGCACTCAGCGTCAGTACGCTATTATATTTCCTACAATAGGTCGACATGTGTCAAGTCATTAATTCAGCTTGGTCTGTGTTTAATACAGAAATCGTTTGTGGATTTGACCAATAACCTTTTCATCGATTTCCATTGACGTTCTGAACTTTCCAATGTTTCCTTTTTCTTTGTTACCTTTCTCTATAAAATAACTGTAAGCAAAATGCTGTTCAGTCTATTTACAGGTTCCTCATTCTTGCATGATTATATTCTTCTTAATTCGTCTGAAGGAGCAGTCGGTCATCATTGGATTGTTTACTCAGTGGCGAGAATTGATGCAGATAAAGTCAAAGTGTATCGGTCCGAAAGATTCCCATAAAGAGTGATAATACTATTGCAAAACATTGACGTATTCAATGTTTGATCATGATTCAATTTCTATTCATATCATCTCTAGTCGATATGAAGATTATACAATAATGATATAATATAGATATTTGATTTATTAGTCTTTAGGAAAAAAAGCTGATGATATTACCGTAGTTCATTTCTATCTTGAAGGATTCAAACTAAGTGAAGAGAATCGGTGCTGAAAGTTGGAGGATAACCAATGCAAAGTTTCCATCAAAGTTTAGTCGAGAAACGGATTTTTTAGCTCTTCATACATAAGTAATGTATTTTACTGTATATATTGGAGGAAAGTCATTTGTTGTGTATTCAAAATGACAAATCAGCATTACAGGTCGTCGAATGTAAGCAAAGTCCTTATTCTAGTCACATGACACTAACACGCATCTAAATTACGTGGCTTAGACAATGAAGATATAAACGACCACTCAGTGAAAGTTGGTATTGCGTAGACAGAGAAGATATCAAAGTGAGAGGATGGTAAAATATTTTGGTACTTCCCTTCAGTTGGGGGCGGATAGACGGGACGGATTCTAAATTTCCCTGAAGACGAAATCAATCCTTTGTTCGACATCCCATTCACTCTCCTTTCCAAATGTTGATTAAACGGAAACTCATATTCAAATCTACTGAGGCATGAGTCGTACTTCGATATCTCGACCGTTTAATCACTCGATAAGACCCTGATACACAAGCGAACAATTTGTTACAATGACTGACAAAATTATGTAGTAATGATGGAAAACATTTCATTCAAATCTGTTTTTGAAACGTATGAAATATTTAAGAAAGATGAAGTTAAAACTATTCCATCTTGATTTCAATGAATAGGACTCTAAATTCATGTAACTATTCATCATTATGGACAAGTCTGATGTTAATTGCAAAATATTTCAAATACTCTCCTCAGAAATGATAAATATACTTGAATTTCAAGATACAAGATGTAAGTGACGACTACAATAATAATATTTACTTTACTGTTATTACTGAGGGATATTGACGAGACAGCTAATTATCTTCCCAGATTATTGTTAGACTATGCAGCTATAGTTTTTAAAAGTTATGTCCTAATTGGGGATGATCTGGCATTCATAATAACTAACATTTGTTTATTGTGATCAAAAGTTTAGGAATAAATGTTTGAAAAATTCAAAAATGTTGACACGTTCATTGCAATAACAGGATTTAATTTTGCAGACCCACGTTATGATTTGTGAGCATCTGTTTTCACATGAATTAACTTTTCATGCGAAAGTAATTTTGTTACTTTCTGTTTCAATCTTTTCCAAAAGATCGATTAAGTGTTTTTTCTTCCTTTCTGAACGTTGGACACGCTCTCCTATCAACTCCAATACATTTTTATTGGACTGAGGTCAGGAACTCCAGACAGGCCAGGTCATTGTTGAATATCCTTACTAGTTCAAGATGTCCTTAACATTCCTGGCAGTATGACAAGGTGCATAACCCTGCGTGAAAATGGGTGACTGATTTTCAATTAAATAAACGTATAGAACCAAAAATATTACAGACTATTTTTAATTAAATCGCTCATTGGTTCATTTGCTTTTCTCCGATTTTTTTCCTGGTAGGGAATCGCGTGTCAGGTAGAATTTTAATTTTTGCCATTGCTTCTTGGCTAATGCCCTAATAATGCTCATCGTATCAATGCTAACTAACGTACTTGATAAAATCATTTATTTTCTCCAAGGCATTCATCAGATTAAACAGTTTACACTGTAGACTATCACATAGTCTCTCATTTTGTGACAGTATGGTAATAAATCAATCATACATGAGAGTGTAAACAGTAACTTTAGCGGGTAAATTATCAGTTAAACTGAGTGTATCTACATCCAACCTTTCATCATTGTCTAAAATATTGTAAAATGCACATTTCAGGTTTCCCTGCTTTTCTTCAATGCCTGACATAGTCCTGAATTCATAGAAACACATTTCATCACACTACAGAATAATCTTGATATAACAATCTCTAAATAATCATTATTGTTTTTATTCGGAGATACAAATTTCCAAAAGCTAACTTCATAACTTTTCCAGCACCTCTACCGGAAAGTAAGATAAGTTTATGTTCCAAACATTGATTGTATCCATAGTCATTCCCCTTAAATTTTGTTCGTACTCCGTTACGTTCACCTGCCATCAGAGATTTTACATTGTACGTTTGGGTAACAAATTTAGTTTTACCAACGCTAACAGGGTTCAGCCGGTCATGGTGCTCATCACTTACATCGTGAAGCCCGTAAAAAATCTTCCATTTATTTTACATTCAGTTGTATCCTTGGCAATAGTAGAGAAGTTATATATCACAAAATCGGTAGTTTTGTTTGCTTTCAGTGAGATAAACGGGTTACTTAGAACTTCAGTTCAAATTATATTATCTATTACGCGACCAATTGCAGGTGTAATATGATTTTGCATTGCATTTGAAATATCCTAGAAAATGCTTTGATTTTTCATTTGTAAAAGGCCTTCATGCAAAGACGTTATTCCAGCAAAGCAATACAATAACTCACGGTAATCGACTTAGTTATTGCTATCTTTCCCTTCAGGATTCCCAGGTAAAGGCAGTTCTTATTAGCAAAGATAAAATGTGATTTTCACCAACCGTTTCAAATACTTTCTATTTCCTTCAACTCATTTATTACGTTAATCCTATTCAAGCTCTGTTGACGCATTACCATGTCTCACACATTCGAATATATTGACTCATAGTTTTTGAATGATGTTTGCAGAACGTTTTTGTAATTACTACGAATGCTAACAGTCCACGATTGACCTGATTTTGACAGAAAAATAGGCACGTCCAGCAATATAGTTTTCCCTTTGGTGCATTTACAAATGAATAGTTGATTAGTTCATACCATCTGATTCTGAGAGGGAGATCGAGTACTTTTTGAGTTAAGACATAGGTCGGCTTTACATGCTAATTTTTCGATTTTTTACAATATCTTTTTGTCCAGGTGCTTTTTCTTTTTGATCTGATGCAATATCCTCTCTTCTTATGGGTAAATTTTGATCAAGTTCATCAAAAATCTTGATAACTCTGTAAACGTTTTTATATCCGTAAAAACAGGCAGTATTTAAGCTTATTAATCTTTATTTTCGTCCATTTTGTACATCCATAGGTAATTAGGTCATTGATTTGAACATGCATTTATATCCACCAAAATTATTTCCTACTTCAAACATGTTGGATACGGAAACATCTTTAATAGAGTAGATAGGGAGTGCTTGTCTAATCATGGCGTATTCAAATTTAAGCATTTTCTTGAACTGAATGCAAAATAAACAAAAGATTTCTCTTAGGTTATATGATGTAAGTGATGAGTGCTAGGTTTTGCTTATCTAATACAACCAATTAAAAAACTCAACAATGATTTAGTTGAGTTCGATAAATAGTCAAGTTCCCCTGATCAATCATTATTTCTACTGAAGATAGTTTCGAATTTTCTATTCCAACAACCCCTTTTCCTAAAAAATCAGAAAAAAAAATTGTTAAGCATATTTGCCTAAATAGCTGTGTAAAAGGAATTTGGTGACATTTTCCTCTTTAGGCCGTCTGACTAATGACTTTTGCTCCCTTGTAATCTGCATCCAGATACTCTGCGTAACAAACATTATTTGAGGCTAGAGATCCTGATTCATTACGTCCCTGAAGCGTTACGTCATCTGTTTACCAGGAACGATTTCAATAGTGTTTACTGATTCAATATCATATCTGTACCTCTCCCCCTATCTGTCTGTGTCACTTTATTGTTCACTGTATGTCTGTCTGTCTGTGTCATTTTTCTCTCTCTATACATATATGCCTGATTAATAAGCACGTCTTTATAAGTGTGTGTATGCAAATACACTTGTCCTTTTATGGCTCTTAACATTGAATTCAAGATACAATTTAACGCGGGGATCGATTCGTATAATCCGTTAAATATCATCACAGATCATCCAATCAACAGTAACTTTTTAAATGCTTAAAGCTACTGCTAACTGCTAGAAAGTTCAATTCAACAAGATGGTCAATCGCTAGAAACCTAATAATTTTGTTATATTGTTTTTTTATTGCCATTCATTGCAAATGTACAATCCAATACTCATAGAAAACGAGTTTCAAAGGAAAAAAAACTCTGATAAACATCTTCAGAACATACAAATTGCAAAGTTGCATTTTGTATATCAGTTTGCTGCATTATTTACAGATGGCTGGAATGTACTTTTAAAGCATTACAATATTCTACGTTCTCATTGTGCATACCTATATAAGTTTCTAATTCCAGGATTATATTGCGATGGTCAATGAAATCTTTCAACACAATTGTTACTCAAATACAAAATGATCAAATCTTCTTGCCTTCAAGATTCACATTTCTAGGAAATATTTGAGTCTGAATTGAGTTTGAATTTTCACAATCGAGTTTTATTGCTTTAAGGATTAAAAAAAACTTTTCGGAAATATTAATATGATATTATTAGCGTCATTCAGACAGTCTTGTACAGATGGCGTAACACACTTTGAATATGATCCTGATTTAAAGAATGTCTTCACACATTTGTAGCTGGAATAATGTTTAGCAACATGTGTCAATGCAAAAGTCATCTCGTTCACCAAGAAGGTAATACTCGATCAATAGTGGAACTAACAGAATTACGATTTGTAACAGACATGGAAATTAGATTAAAATTAATACTGCATCGCATTGAACGGTAGTTGCAGACATTCTGCTATGAAAACGACGTAAATGCCATTTTGTCGTTTGTTTCTTTCCTCAGAATTAAATAAACTCAAATTTTAAATGTCAGAGAAATGCTTCTGAAATCATGTTCTGAACATTATGAAAGGTCAGACAGGAAACTCTCAAGTATTTTGCTACTAATCCAAGCAGAGTTGTTTTCAAGTTTATTTATTTCGTGACATGTAAAAATATCTTAATGAAATCTTCCTAAACGAGTTCGAATCCACGAGAGGCATTTTTCTGCGGACAATCGATTTTGGCCATTTTCCAAAGAAAAAAGAACAATAGGGATTTTACTTTAGTTGTTACTTCTGGAATGTCATCTTTTGAATATGAGAATGAAAAGTGGAATGAACATTCTGAATGTGTGCATCTCATCTATTGCCGGCCACAAATTCACATATGATCTTTGGGGATTCAAGTTCTGATTCCTAATGCCAAGTTAATTTATTTAAGTTAAAATAAACCAGAAAAAAACAATCCATGATTTCATTACAGTTGAATATATTCGCTAAAGATACAAAGTAAAAGCTGTTCGAATAATTCATTCAAATAAATGTATCGTAATTCAATGATTACTCGTCACTTTACATTTTTAACAATAATTATTTCTTTGTCTTGTTACATCGACATGGGAATTTTCCCAATGATATGAACAGAATATCAGTAATGTTTATTTATTTATTGCATTCTTTACAACGTTTTGAGAATACAACGAAATGATTTCATTAAAATGAAAGTACAAAAAGTCTGTGTCTCCGATTTGCAAACGGAATTCTATTTGTTATCAATTTTATGTTGCCTTTCAGCCAATATTACTTCACTGTACATACGCTTTTCTTATTTTTGAAATACTGGAGGCCAATTCCCATGGGAAAATTCGGATAAGACTATATATATATATATATATATATATATATATATATATATATATATATATATATATATATATATATATATATATATATTGTATTATATTGAAACTATATCAGAATGATGTCCAGTCGTTACAAGGTGATGTATCATTGAGTTTGAGAAGCGTGAATAGAATAATCACTCGAAAAAAATGGCACTGCTACAGGGAACACACACACACACATACTTATAT
This sequence comes from Thysanoteuthis rhombus, assembly GCA_963457665.1. NCBI lineage: Eukaryota > Metazoa > Mollusca > Cephalopoda > Oegopsida > Thysanoteuthidae > Thysanoteuthis > Thysanoteuthis major. Next base: position 2,565,471 of record OY735199.1, on the reverse strand, counting down.
ATATATATATATATATATATATATATATATATATATATATATATATATATATATATATATATATATATATATATATGATATTTACAAGAACAAGTACCCAGTGAATGTAAACATTTCTTCCCTCAATCATTCTTCGGCAACAAGCCTTCCGTTGCTCTTGCATATCATATACTACTTTTTCATCCTCCTCTATATTTATGTTATTTGTGTGAATCAATTTCTGAAAAAATATTGACGTTTTTCTCAGTTCCTATTTGTTTGAAGATTGGTTTACTTCACTGTTTTACTCAAGGTATTTCCCTTTAATAGTAAATGTGTGAACTGGGGTTAGATTGCTCTTTGGATGTTTAGGCTTCGAAGTTGAATGTAAACCATTATTCTAATTCTCTAAAGAATTAGGGGGCATATTATAGGTTGGCCAGGTTAATATCCCCTGTGCTTAACAGACTTATCCTGTTGTTATTATTCATTAGTATTAAATTACGTTAATATTAGTACTTTACATTGATTTGACTCCTGTTACTTTTTCAACTGACTGTTTTCCAATGGTATCCCTATTATAGAAAATATTTACCAATCATATTTTAGCTTTGAATCTATTCCTCTGGTTAAGAAGTTTCTTCCTTTCCAACTTGCGGTGTAGAAGTTCATATTTACCCATATGTTTGGGTTTTTTAATCATGGATTACAGTATAAATCTACCTCAAAAGCTTTAGCTAATTTTTTTTTGCAATATACATAATGCTTTATGTCCCTTGATCTGGATAACTAGAATAATTCTTTGAAATTTGAGATTTTGTTTTGAACAATACTTAAAAAGCTCTGAGATTGTACCTTATGGATGGTTTGGGGTGATATCTCCATGTACTTTCCATATTCCTCAGTTGTTGTATATCTTTTTTTGAATGGCCTTGTCTTATTGACATATCATTTATATACATTCTTTTAAAGTTTTTTCCCCTTCGTACTCGTAGAGGGAAATATTTAACAAAATAGTATAGATGCTATTCCTGGATATTTTTTTTTGATTTTTTAAACTAGGAATACAATAATAACCATTATACAAGTTTATCAACATGGAGAATACCAGTAGGTCTTTGTTCTAATTCAAACCTTTCGTTGTGGCGACACTTGGCTAAGGCTTCATCTTGCTTGTCAATAAATCCAACTATTTCTCAAAACTATAGCACTAAATTTTTCCTGTAGGTAGATCAACATTTACCGTCAAAGCTGTGGGTGGCCTCAAAGCAATTTCCATTTAGTCATTAATTTGAATTAGTATCCTTTAATCACGAAACATATTGGCGGCTCTGCACGTTGTTTTTAGCTATTGGAAAGAGATTCTGTAAATAAGAAATTCGAATGTCCACTCTACTTCAACAGCCAAGATAAAGAATTTCTTTGTATCTGGATATTCATTTGAAGATACACTCATTTTATATATAATGTTCTTTCCTAGGCAGATACTGTCTAAAAAGCATTCATCTTTGACCCTGGAATTGTATTTCCTCGTTGCTAATGGGTTTTGTTGTATATAAAGTTTTGGATCCTTATTGAGATTATTGATTAATTTCACCATTTTACTTGTGCAACTCTAACTGACTTTGATAGTATTTCTATCGATGATTTTATATTGAAGGCTATTTCTCAAGAAATATTTATTAAATAGATTCAGGGACAATTTGCCAATGCTACATTCAACCAATTTGCAAAAAAGTGGGTTGAACCACTAATCTTTCTTTTTTTTGCTGTTTAATTTGTCGTCATTTGTGAAAATAATAATGGTGAAGTTCACTTTTGTGCATTGCTTTTGCATCAATGTTTTTCACATCGTTGAAAATATGAATATTGGAAGATTTGGCTGTTTTACTGATGGTGATAGGTGACTACTTGATGATTGGCGGTGGGTGGTTAGATTTTTTACCTATGTATGATTTTGACTATCTTTAAAGAAAGATTTTAATCATAGAATAAAAAAGAAACAACAAACAGGCAGATGCTGTAAAGAGTGAAAGGTGCCAAATGTTTATATTCACTTGTGAATATCTTTATCAATAATAATAGATCTACTTACGGTGTTAAATACTAAGCTTCTACGATGGATTAATTTTTTCGTGTTTGATTGTTGCAAATTGACATAATATATGCTTGATGTACTATGTATATATATCATCCGTCTTTTTACTGTCGTTTGACGTAGCTCTTCCCCAGGATTCGCCAGACTTCTCTATCATGGATGTTGCGGAACCAATATTTTATGGACTTATCTTGTTTGTCTCTCCATCTTATATTCTGTCGGTTTCCGTTCAGCATGTGATCTCTGGGGATCCATGTTGTTAGTCGTGATATCAAAGAGTGGTTTGCTATTCTGGCAACATGGCCAGCTTGCTGCCATTTGAGTTGAGTTGAGACACCAAAGAATTCATTAAAAAACGCAGATGAAAATGGGCTGATCATTTAGCAAGATTGTTGCAAGAATGGCAAGCAACTGATGGACATCACGACTCATAAGATGGATCCAAAGAAACCACATCCGCAACTGAGGCTGGCAAAGTACTAGATGGATAAACGAACTAGACAAATTCAGCACGTAATGGTTCGGCAACGCACAACATAGAGATGTGTGGCAAATCAAGATGAAAGTCTGTGTCCCACAGTAACGGACACAGACACATCTATTTTTTTTAATAATTGTATTATAATTTTGCAGAATTATCTATTCTTGAGTTGCATTTTCATCAAGGTATTCCGATACATTGTTATTGATTATCACGTTTTGAATGAACTAACAATCTGAACCTTCAGTACAAATTGAATAGTTGCAGGATGGAATTCAACCACAGCGATGTTGGATTAACTTTATCTGTGTATCTGCATAGAATATAAATTAACAGAGCTGGGATATGCAGTTCATTATAATTGCACCGGGAGAAAAGTCATCCAAAAATATTCATGGAGGGTTGATCGCCCAGAAGAGACATCAGGAACAAAAAAAACAAAAAAAACAAAAAATAAAGATTATTCGTTTTCGTGTCACCTCGCCACGTGCATCAGTACTAGAAAGTATGCAACGCTCTCCCTTTAAATCACTTTTTCATGAAATTTAGCAAATACATTTAGCAGTTATACAAAACTGAGATTAATAAACAGTGCTCTGTTTATTCCAGATGATTTTGAAGCATTTTGGAAGCTGAATTCAGAATGATCACCATTTTTCTCGATTACGTGCCTTTTTTTTTCCCAAAAAACATTTTTTTTTAGTTTTGAATTTTTAAAATTGGCAGAATACTCTCACTCAGTCAGTATTCGAACAATCATCAAAGTTTGAAGACAAGTAGAAAATATTGCAGTCAAGAATGAATACAAACAGAATGAATTTTACTTATGAAACCACTGGTGTTCTTCCCAAGAAAACATATAAATTTGAGTAAATAAGGTCCTGAATTCGGTATAGCCCTCAGCGCCGGGACACATGATCAGCCGCACTTACAAAAAGACATTGAATCCCCTGCCATTTATGCTGTCTACAACAGCTAAATTTATATTTATTTCATGAGAATATCTGAAATTTGTTTTTAGCATTCATATAATTTAAATCGTTATAATGATTGCCTCTCTTCCTCTGATAATCTTCACTTCCGGTTAAGAAGGGAGAGAAGCCATTTTTCCTTAATATAATCACCATTTACTTATTTAATACCACACTTTTTCTTTGCAATGCTGATTGCTGGAATAAATTAAAAATATTTGATAAAGTTTGAGGTAACAATATTCCTGTCAGTGTATGAAAATTTGATAGCACAGTGTGCATGTAATGTATACCGTAATGCATTGCTAGAAAACCACCGTTGTGTGGAAACTGAGAAAAAAATCGTTTCCAGTAAAACATGATTGTATCCTTATCATCCTATGCGCATTTCCAGCTGACCTTCAAGTTTTGTATATATCCTAAAAAATAACACTTCGGTATTTTAGCGTAAGTTTACCGATGATAAAAGAATGAAAGGAGAAGGGAAATACCAACAAAAGAATCAATGGAAAATGGGATCTTATCTACTTTGAATAAGTATTCGTACAGTAGTATAAGCTATATTGAAATTTGAAAATAAGTTTCGCATGTTAAAATGATCGTGTTTTTTTTATATACAAAACTGTACATAAAGCTTACATACTGCATAATAATAAATTCATACATATATTCATGTTTATATAATCACCAAAATCCATTTCGATGTTACTGCTGAACCAAAACCTTCCCAAGCTCTCCCAATGAAGGCAGTAGTGTTACGTTGGTTCTTGGAAACTAGTTGGTATTTGAGCTCAACCACTGCAAGTATTTTCAAGAGGGCTGGTTTGGATTCCGAGTTGTCCTTCTCTAAGACTGACTGGCTCCAAAGTGTAAAGAGTCAGTCTTACATGCTATGTTTCCATATATGAAGGGGGGAGAATTGAAGTCAAACGTGACCGTAAATACGATCCGTGAGTGTTTGAATATATGTATATGTCTCTCTCTCTCTCTCTCACTCTCTCTCTCTCTATATATATATATATATATAGTGAGAGAGAGAGAGAGAAAAGGAGAGAGAGAGGGAGAGAGAGAGGGAGAGAGAAAGGTGATTGTGTGTGTGCGTGTGTGTGTGTGTGCGTAAGTTAGGAATCAAATATTTTGTAAACATCTTTTTTCATACAATCATATAAGCTATAACAAAGCATACTCCTGATATTACAGATAATTGTGGTGCTCACTATCGGTGTTTTTACATTATTCATGCAGGGAATTTTTATTACGTTTTTATCTCTTTCTTTGTACATAAAAAACAAACAAATTATTATTTCAAGCAAGTCATTGAGAACGCTCTACACCAGTATATCTTTGTGAGATCAGGGCACGAAAGAAGTAGCTTGTATTCCTCTGTGAGTTGGGCTTGAATGAGCAGAAATTCCCACAGATCTCCTGAAAGAGTCATTAGCTTTATATTACCGAGAAGATTGCAACCCTGCATGCCACAGGTTACAGCCAATTTTCTTTTAAAATGAACCTTTATGACAAACAATAGACAGGTAGCATTGGGTTGTTAACAATCTCGATTGTTAAATTACCATGAATCTGAAAGAAGGTAATTTTCAACCATCAACGAATCCCACCAGTGAAATCTTTATCAGAATTTCTTTGTTTTACATTTAGACTCAAAGATGAAGGTAACTTATTTTCAGTTATAACATGATTCTCCACATAGACATGCATGCACGCAAACACTCTCTCTCTCTCACACACACAAACACACATGTATGTATATATATATATATACATATATATATATATATATATATATATATATATATATATATATATATATATATGGATGTATATCTATCCATCTATCTATCTATCTATCTATCTATCTATCTATATATATATATATATATATGGTTTTGAACACTAAACATATTCAAAAAACTTCTGATTGTCACTTTAGTCACTTATTAGTTAATGTAATTTCTGTAACTTTCACAAGTTATCTTTTCATGTTTTGCTCATACTGATATTTTTGTACTATTTCTAAATAATCATTTGTTCGGATCGTCAGTTGTCTATCATGTAAAAGGTTCCGGTCATTTCAAAACAAAATAGTAATATCAACATTGCACCCCTACAGTGTTGATCAAACAACACTTCCCTCTCAGCTATTCTAATAAATAGCTCATGTCATACTACCCATTGTTCAATCTCTTACAAACACGAGACCTAATTATGTAGGTTACCTAAAACGTATTTAATGAGGAGAGATCAGTTAGTATAACAACAGACATCACCTGGTGTCCGTTTAATTTCTATTGCATGTTCACTCAATTGCACACAAATGTGCACATATATATGTATGTGGTGGGTGTCTCACTGTGGGCAAACGGGAAATAACATAAATTGCATTGACATATTTTGGGGAAATCAGTGAAGAAGCATAATAATATTTTCTTTTGAGTTGTTAAGTTTTAGTGCTTATATATACATATGTGTGTATGTATGTGTGTGTGTGCGTGTGTGTGTTTGCGTGGGTCTTTGTGTGTGTATGGATACGCAATCGAAATGACACAGGCACCAAGTGACACACACATATACACACACACACACACATACATATATGTGTGTGTGAGTGTGTGTTCATGTGAACATGTGTATATATTTTCAAGTGATCAATATGTGGTCTGAGAGAAGGATTATAAATTACATCATATTATATCAAAACTCTCTTCGGAAGTATCTCGCGATAATTACCAGATAAATGCATCATTCAGCCTGGATAGCACAAATAGAATGAACAATAAAAGAAAATGGTGGTTTTGCAGTGCCTGCAACCGATACAATAGCCCACTAATTGCGTTGTTCTAACCATTGTACTACTGTTTTGGATCGATGGTATGAGCAACGTTGGCTGACCAAAATGATAATTCAACGTTTAATAAAAGCCAATTATTTATATTTATATGTATTTATATATATATATATATATATATATATATATATATATGTATATATATATAATTATTGTGTCATCCACAGACAACTGTTTCGATGTCTTACATCTCTTCAGTGTGGCTATAGACTTTCCATTATCCCATCCAGTACCGCGAGGCAGAATGAAACCTTCACTTCGGACCCTCAGGCCGGTATCCTACCTCTGGACTATGGAATTTGACAGTCAGTAAGGCTGGATTTAAGCAATATATCTATTTACACAGAAATCCCTCATCCAACAGAGTGCTCTATCCCTATGGGAGAGCATTGCATAAGCTTACAGCGGATGAATTACTCAATTAAAAAGTGCTCAACCCTGAATAGAGGAGCATTAATCATTGTGTCATCTACAAAACAATGAGCATTAATTATTGTGTCATCCAAAAACTCGGGAGGAAATGAGTAAAAATATAACTAAAAAAGATAAATCAAATGATATAATTCTTATTCCATGACACGGCAAAATAAAAATGATTATTCACTCTTATTACACATGAAAGTGGTTGTAACGGAAGAATAATTCTGACGCCCAAAGCCAAATGATATCGTCTCTTTGATTGGTAGGGCTCTGGCACACAGTACGTAAGTATTCCTCCAATTAAGTGCCAGTATGGAAAGGTCAATTGGCGATTCAACCCTAGAACAACCAATATTGAACTGACCATTTGAAAAGTATCGAAATGTTTGGCAAAGGCCAGTGGCTTTCAGAGATTGTCGGTGTACCTTCCAGAATTTCCAGAAATGATATGAAGTGACTTCAATAACTTTTGCCGAGTAAAGATCTATCTTTGGCCACACTTCTGCATCATGAGTGCAATATACTGATCAGAGACAATGCATGATGATCTAAAATGGCAAGTTTATTAAATTCCAATTCGTAAATACTTTAGTTGTGACAGACCCACCTCTACGCCAAATTTTAGTTTCAAAGATGCGAAGTTGTGGTGAACTTCTTTGAAGATCGCTTAAAAATCATGATGAATGGCTTCAAGTTCGCAGAAATGACTTTTAATGTCTATAAGACTTTCGTCAAGACAGGGTTTATTCCAATGCTAGATTTCAGTTATATAAATGCAAAATTATTGCTAGAAACATGGAAATTCGGGTAAAAATGACAGACTAACCTGAATGACTTTGAAAGATTGCAATATCTGACGTAAATAGATGTACCCGTATGCTAAATATCAGCATCATTGGTGCAAGATGATGGCTCATAGCTCTGAAAATCGCTAAAATAGACCAAGAGATGCCAGCAAATGATCTCTAAGTTTAGCCTCACATATGTGGTCAGTTTTATTCTCCAGTCTAGGCAATAGACTTCGGAGTTCTTGTGGAGATTGGCGATAGGCCCAGTAGTTTTTGCGGAGATAGGTAATAAGCCTCGTACTTTACGTTCAGATAGGCGCGAGGCTTTTTCATATTTGTTGAGATAAGCGCTAGGGGATAGTCGTTGGGCCAGGTAGTTTTAGTGGATATACGTGATAGGCTCTGGAGATTTGGGGAGATAAATGAACCTACAAACATAACACAGATTTATGACGGAGTTTCACTCACAAACAACACACCTTTTGACTTAGTGAATAAGGGCAATCTAAGTCAAGCAGATTCATTTAAAGACAACGGTGTTCTTGTATACAGAAAACTAAATCATATTCATTTTACTTAATCGAGCTGTCCACGGAAAAAAAGCCTCTCTTCTATCAGACATAGGAAGATGCATATCAAATTACTTCAATATTATTGGCAGATATGGATCTGTAAACAAATAGCTATGTCTTTTCATGCATATATTGAAATAGTTACACGCCTGTGGATACAGAATATGTCTACATTCAAAGAAAGAGAGAGAGGGGAAGAGGGGGAGACAGAGAGAAACAGGCAAATAGGCAAACAGACAAAATGACGCACTGACCAACAGACATTGTAGGAGAAAGGAGTAGGGATATATCACCATGAACACAAATATTTTCACCATGTATAGTTTTCCTGTCGTTTGGAATTTCACTCGGGATCATTTTGTATTGTGACAAGTTATCTGCGAACGGCTGGTGCAGTTTTATTATAGGATAGTATGAAGTATGGCATTCATGTTACCATTGCAGTCATGCACGCTTAGGATCATCTTATTCAAATACATAAATGAATGCACGTCTTTATTCCTGCAAATGCTTTGATGTATTAACATATAACATTAGAACTATATAATTGTGGCAGCAATAAACTTAAATTCATTTAGCAGATGCAACTACATCACTTGTCAGAATAGAACGTAAACAAATATTTCTTCATTGATACCACGTATGGAAATATTTAGTTGAATGCTCCATTTAATTAATATAGAGAATAGAAAATGTATAAATATTGAAGCCACAAACATGTGTGAAGCTCAAAGGCTGACCACGGTTGGGAATGACCGTAGAATTCTCTCATTAATCATTTGCACCTGTACAGGCATCTGAGTTTGTCTTTCTACTTTTTTTCTTGTCTTAAAGACAGGCTTATTTCCTTTCTTGCCTCCAGCCTTCTCCCAATATTTCATTCCTTTATCACTTGATCCACAATTCTGGTATCCTGATCATTTTTCTCATGATTTTCTCTTGGGATTTATCCTATCGATTTGTTCTGTTAATCATTTTTTCAACACGATTCCTGTCATATGTCTTGCCATTTTTGTATCTCGATTTTCCCTACTTCTTTTTTTTTTATCTCATCTACTCTATTGGTTCTCCTTCTGATAACATATCCTTCTGCCTATCTCTCTTTTTTCTCCTCCCCATTCTCATTTCTCGAGTGTTTCGATCGAAGGATTTTCTTCCTTCTATTTTTTCAACTTAAAAACTGATTTGACAGTTGGTGCTTACTTTTATTGATTCTCAGTGATCTTTCTTTATTTATATCTCAAGAAATTGAACGACCATAGCCATCAAAGGTGGCAAGAGGTTCTATCCGTTTTTTTATGTGCGTTTATGTGTTTGTGAGTTTGTGTGTCCCATCGATCCCGTTCTTACCACAGAATTGAAATTGCACACATACTCCACTCAGGGGTCAGGTAATTTTTGCTATTCCAACTAATCCTGCTAGACTTCATCTGGAACCATTTTTAACAAAGATTTTCTGATCTTTTGAGCTTATTTCGACGGGTCTGATAATCTACATTTTCTAGAATCTAGATGTTTTTGGATATTTTGCCTCTATTCTATGTATTCAAGTAGAAATAAAACCGAGGCTCTCAAGAATTTAAATGTGTTTATTTTTTCCTTATTTGCTGAGAAAGAGTTCGTTTGGCGTTTCTGGGCCTTATTTTGACAGGCTTATTAATAATATCTACATTTATCAGAATTTAAATGTTTCTAAATGTTTTTTGCTCTATATAGGTAACTGCCGGTGATGTCATAAATAGAATTAATTCTCACCATATTTATTCTTTGATGGGATTTTTGTACAATTCTTCAAATTTTGAAGTCACGGTTATTCAATTATTGTCTGTATTGGCGAGTGTTTCTCTTTTATTTTGTTCACTTCTATTGAATGATGTTCTTTATTGCACGCAATCATTTCCCATCTTTCCTGATTCATTTTTTTCTGTTAATCTTTATATTTCCTTTTCCGTGCTTTCTTCCTATCAATTTAGATTCATTCTGAGTATTTTGTTTTTTTTTTATCAATTCATTTCTATTTTTTCTCTTCTTATTCTCTCCAGCAACTCTATATAAAGCTTGCTTCCCCTTTGACTTTTTTTCCCATTCCAATCTCCAACCGTCCATTCCCAACCAAAGACTCTTCATCCCCTAACTCCAGTTGCTATGCAATTATTTGCACAAGGTGCACTGCAGCATTCACAGCATACAGCACCAATCACAATGGAGGCGGAAAAATGACAAAAACATGGCGGGTAATTCTGCTTTTTTAATCATCACAAGCCCAGAAACAACAGATTTTAACAATATCGTCAAGTCTAAGGGATTCTTATATTCACTAGATGCTATTTATCTGCTTCTAGTAAGGATAACACCACATAAACATTAGAAATTTGCACACATACTCCACTCGGGGATGAGGGAACATTTCTTTTTTTCAACCTATCTTCTTTTTCAAAGTTGATGTAAGTTATGTAAATTTTTCATAAATTGATTCCTTGAATTTTGTCCAAGAGAATCGATGTTTGTTTTTCATTTGTTTGTTTTTTTTAAAACTCTGATGTTTTTAATGATCACTGCATAATTATCTTCTATGTATTAGGACTTGGAACGGGATGGAGGCAACAGAAGGTATACAGGGTAATGGCAACAAGGGGCAAGTTGCTGTCGCACAAATGATTATTAGAATGGTTTGTACTGTTTTTGTGTGAAAATCTCAATCTCCACACCTAAACTTAGGATTGGTGGGATTCGTAAACCCTCTCAGATGTTTATTCATTGTAGCTGAAACAGCTGTATAAATCACCCACTAAATTACTAACATTCTGTGCATACCTTGGTTTATGCAGTTGTCAAAATTACTGTATTTCTTCTTGACAGACAATATTATCTAACTGAAGTTTGCCACTCTAATTACATGTTGCAACATTTCTGGTTCTGTTCTTGAATTTTCTTTTTTTATAAACAATCAGTCAATATTTTTATTTGCGCTTTTTGATTTCAATATAATTTTTTTGTATTATCCTTTTTTTCCATTATTCCTCACTTCCATTGTTATATATTGTCTTTCATATTCTTTTCCGAAATGCTCATAAGCGTCTCCATGAGAACAATTTATATGGTTATGAAATTGTCATAGATTATAATGCCAAGTTCCAGGTTATCTACTCCATTCAGAGGATTCTCTCAGATTCTTATGGAGAAATTATTAATTTTCTGTCAATTCAATATCTTCATCTTGTGATTTACAAGGAATTTAAACATTAAATCTCAGAAAATTACGTTAAAAATTCAAATAATTTATCTGAGGTGTTTAAACTAAGTTGATCCAAGAACGTGCCACAGAAACATGATTTTTACGCAAGCAATATGCTTATATCATTAAGTTTCTGCATGGAAAGAGGAAAGATCCACCCCATTTAAAAACAACCGAAAAAAAAAGAAGAAAAATTCGATAAAAGTTCATTTGATATTTCAATGCACTGATAGGAGCAGTACAAAAATGGAACAACCATAGCCATCAAGTGTGTGCAAGTATTCGTGTGTTTCTTTTCTTGTTTATTTGTTTTTCCAACACACCTGGCTCAACCGTTTTGTCTACACACTTGAATATTGACACTGTTACTGTCCTTCACCTCCTCTAAAATGTTGTATTTTAGATTTTGAGGGAAAAAAAGGCTTTTTTGCCTTGTATTCACTGGTTTGATTGTCTGTGTGTTCCTGCATCACCGGACAGACCGGTTTTAACGGACTCGATACTCGACGCCATCACTCCACTACACACAATTTCTTTGTTCAATCAAAAGAAAATAAACACTTTCGAACTTTTACAGCCTTATTTATTCTGTCTATAAATCCATCGTTAGAATTCATTACATATTAAAAATTCTGACTCTACCGTTGTTCAATTATTGACAGTGTTAGTGATTTATTCTTTGATTAATTTTCTAAGTATCAGTAATGCAATTATATTATTATTATTTATTTCAATTAAATGGAGTATTGTATCACATTATTATTAATTTATGGTTATTATTTATAATTATCTTCATGACAAAGTAATATCAATGAAAGATCTGCTTGACAACGCATTCGTTTACTTCAAAGCGCAACATTAAAATGATGAAAAGCCTTGCATATTTGCACCCTATACAGCCATATGAGATTACAATTTTTGTTTGTTCGTTAATGCAACTGGAATTCAAAAGTCAAAATTGTTGTAAAGAAAAAATCATATGTTTATTGCAGAAATGGTTATTGAAGTACATTTGGGTTTACAAATGTCATCAAGTTGGAAAATATAATATAAATTCACTACAATGAAGATGGCAAATCTTCGCTTGTTATCGTGGATAAGTCTAATACCTATCCAAACAAATGCCTCCTGGTGGATACTATTTTTAACTTGACCCGAAAATGAACATGGGATAGGTGGTAATTATATCCAAGGTCGAAACAAGTCAATTTAAGGTAGACACTACACTTTTCCTGTCTTAAATTGTGAGCTCTTATCCAAAGAATTTTTCGAAAAACAAAAGCCGAAAAACAAAAAAACAGTGGAAGTGCTCAAAGGTCGGATGGTTAAAAGCACTAAAAAGGAAATTAGTGGACTTAGTTCAAACTCCAACTAAAGAAATGACTTTTTTCTTCTATATCATGTACTTTCAGTCAATTAAACCTTTCAAACTTCTAGGGATTGTGTCACTTTTCAGAAAAATATATGTAAAGCTGTTAGAGTTGGTTCCACTTACAATGTAACTATAATACTGAAATCAACCTTTGTTTTTACTTCCACCGGGAAAGATCCAGTTTTGTCTCCCATATTCTCCTATGAAATGTCTATAAACATCTCCTTGGGAACGATTCATACAGTTATGAAAAGATTATATAGATTGCACTGTCATATTCAAGGTCATTTTCAAAATCACAGGCTTCTCTCAGCATCTATATTGAGAAAATATTCATTTTCTGTCCATTCTATGTTTTTATCTCGCGAGAAAAAATAACAACTATATGTTCAAGAAAATTGAATAATTTGATGGGTAAGTTTCAATATGGTTAATCTCAAAACTCACTTTAAACGAATGATTATTCAGCAAACGATATACTTTTTCCATCTGGTTCCTATGTGAACATAGAAAAGATCCACCCCGATCAAAAGAGAAAATCAAATGGTGAAGACGATGAAAGTTTACATCATTATTCAAATTTCCACTCCTTTTCTTTATCTCAATTTTTGTTTATACTGCGTAAATCGGAAATAAAGAAGAGTTTCCTGGTGGGATTCATTTTACCGTTGCCACAGGGAAGCCTGCAGCTGCTTTGTATCAAAACAACGAAAATTTGATGGTCTGCAGAAGCCTTTAGACAACATTTAAAACAACCCTTATATCGGATGCCAGGTTTCGATTCTTGCAGTATATATCAGTATAGCAATTAGTTTCCTCCATATATTTTTATTGCTCGAAGAGTCGTAAATCATTGTTATAAACATTAATTTGACCAGCATTCGCCTTCATATTAATTTTTGATTGTCAATCCATCAATAAAGTGAGCTTCTCAATGTAAAGCAATGAGTTAAAAGTATTTGTGAATAAAGAATAAGTTCCCATTGAGATTAACTTCTGGCCAGAGGAAACCCTAGTTGGATGCAAAAGCTGCTTTAAAATCTAAGATACGGTATCTCTCAATGGTTTACAGAAACTCAAATCGAACCATTAAACCCACTCTTTATCTCTGTCACTTGGGCGCCATGTTTCTGTACCGGGAGCTTCAGTGAAGCAATTATGTTATTATTCATTTCTATTAGATAAAGTAGTAACAATTCATTATTATTGCTGACTGCCTATTTATCTTCATCTTCTTTCGTTCATTAAAATATTCTGCTTGACAACACAGTTTTTTTAAAGAAATCAATCGTTCTCATTCGTCGGCTGATGTGGACGCATTATTTACACAGAGAAAATAAATCCATTGAAAAATAGAAAAATGGAAATCTGTTACATTGTTCATTGACACGCACATTATTGTCATAGAAGGCTATGGTCGTGGCATTATACTAGAATGTTACCATAGCAACTTTTCAAATGCACAAGACACGCATTATTTCATAACTTTCGAATGTATGCAAGATATCTTTAAATTAAAAATTGACTGACATTTTCATGTCTTTCAGTGAGCATTTTTACATCAACCACAAAGAGAAACAATAAATGCTTGAAAGCCTTGAATATCTTGATTATACTCGTACTGCCATATGGAATTTCGATTTTTTTTGTCACTATATTAGAATGCAAAAGTTTTAGTATATATTGCTGGGATTTGACGCATATTGAAATACATCTGTCTTTAAAAAATTGTGTAGTTTCTTGGCACTTCAGTTTTACTACAAAAATTTGAATTATCATAATATAAATTTATTATTATCAAGACAGTAAATGTTAGTTGATTTCCTATCGTGTATAAGTCCTCTTGCTGCCTAAACAACTGCATCGCCAGGGATGAAAATTTCCTAGGATGACAACTAAACTTTGTGATGTACATGGGATAGGTAACGCTGATTCTTGATATCCCAAAGGGTCTCTTGCAGACCGAAACTACATATTCCACCCTATTTTGTAAACTATTACGAAGATTTATTAATCCCTGAAAACAAACCAGTGGAAGTGATGAAACATCCATGTGATTAAGAGAACGGAAAATGAATTAAACAGATCGAGTTTAAAACTCCGATGAGAAAGAAATGTATTTTCCAGTAATGCCTTCAAACTTCCCAGAAAAATATCTGTTTTGAGAAAAGTATTTTTCAATGGTTTTATTGCGTAATTCTATTTACATTGTAGTTTTAATGCTAAACTCGACTGCATATATGAATTTCTTTTTCCTCCTATGCTCAAGCTTGTTTAGTAGTATTTCAAAGACAACAGCAGGTTTTGGGGAAAAGACCATGCACGTATCGATGTCCCTCACCACAATTCAAAACGGTTATAAGATTGTGCACAACTGGAATCTGAGGGTCTGCTTTGACGTAGAATCAAATGTGAATCTCCATAAAATATATTTTGCATCCCCGTATTGTGATACCGGAAGTTTCTGGGAAATAACAGATATCTCTGCTAGTATATGATAAAGATTGATAATATTTCAATAAAGAGTACATTTGTAATACCAGTTGGATAGGTGCACCAACACAGAGAAAAGCAGTGATCTCCAGTCTTATTGGTATTATTAAGAAAAGCAACGAACTCACTTTACTTTACTTGTACCTTTGAAGATAGATCAAACAAAAGAAAATTTTCTCTATTTCCCGCAACAAATTCTAATCGCACAAGGACCTAAGCAGATGAAACTCAGAGCAAATGCTTCAGTGGACAGAAGTATTCAAAAGAAAATTGTTTATTCATACTTTGTTCACATCAATCTTGTTGGTTTAAAGTAATTAGGATGAGGAGAGAAACTCAAAATGCTTTTATAATGATAGCTGTGAAAAGAGACATTATCACTGTCCTGGAAAGAGAAACAATTACGCTCTCCCCAGTTGGTAGATTATCACAACACAATCTTCTTACCAATATTTATCCTTATGCTCAATACGTCACAAGTTCATATCTTTTTGTTAAATTTATCATGAAGCCAACGAAAAAACTGAATTCTATTGTTTTAATAATCTCAGCATCAATTTTATTTTTCAAAAACATGGCAACGTTCTGTTATAAAATTGCTACAAATCACCAAAAGCGTCCCCTCATTTAAAGCTGAGCTGCGATCCCATAATCATCCCCAACGACATCTGTACCTTGGAGCCGAGAGAGTTGTTCAAACACTATAAAAGTGGATTTCCTGCTCAATATCCTCTGTCACAATGTCTGGTGCGTGCTTGCTGACCAATGGACATGTACGTTCGAGTAGTCATCGAGCCAGAAGCTGCCATGGATAATCTGTAGATCCCTTGTGTACTTCTATAAGAACATTCATTGATTCCATTCTACTTACATAAACAATGCTAAAACTCAAATACGAACACTTAATGTATCCTTCTTGTTTTTATGACATGCGATGAACACTAAACTGCATAAAGAAAGATGGATTGACTGCTCTTCTTTGAGACAAATTGAGGTTGTACGTCTTACGTATTGAAAGGAGATATTGGGGAGAGTTTGCCCCTCATCTACAAATAGCATTCCTATATTTTTTCAGCATGATCTGAATCGTGTTCCCGGAAACTTTACAATGTAGAGTCGAACAGGCCTAAAAATAAACGTCACATCTTGACACTGAACTTTATTTGATCTGAAATTACACCCTTCCATAAAGACCATTCTGTGAATTGATGTAACTTAAATCACAAAAGCTGGAGACAAAACACAATAGATTATTTTCTAAGACACCAATGAGTTTTTTTTTTTATGAAGAATATGGAAACGTATTCGGTCTTATCATCACATGTTCCTTGCTTCGAAAAACATGTCTTTTCATCTGAACTCTGGAAAATCCAAGTCTTAGCTAGGAATTATCAGATCTGTTCCGATGAAGACGAACTCAATTCGTTTCGTCTTACTATGTGACTTGATGACAAAGATGGTGATTTACAATTTTACAAGCTGCATTAAAGAAATTTCTGGTTATCTTTTCTTGTATTTGTAGAAGAGAACACATGTTTCCATCCAATGAATGTAAATAGTATTCTTAAGTTTTTTATCTAGAGCTTTTGAATATACGCCTGGCAATCATCAAAATTAGGGAAAAACTTTTTCCTTTTTTTGCTCTTGGAATACCTTTGAAAAAAATGTTTGCTATTCCTACGAAACGCACAGGGCGATATACAGGCGACATCTTTCACCAGATGAAATATATCTAACAGTTAAATACGTTCTAAATTTGAATTCCTTATATGTCTACGTTTATCCTGTCCTACTATAAACTTAGTGAGATAGGATAATACCTATATCAAATTATAATTATCTGGATGAATAGTTTGAATAGCATGATCCTTATTGATATATTGTTTGATGAATTAAACATTTTTCCTGATACTATTGAAGACCTTTTTTTTTAAATATTCCATTCGAATGTCTCATCTCTTATAGTCTATCCATCTCTTTATCTGTCTATCTATTTTTCAAAAAATAATTATTTTCATTTTATCGATCAGCAAAGAACAATTGATGTGAGCTCAAATATAGTAAAAAAAGTTATCGATAAAACTACTTCATTTCTTGAACTAATGAAGTAACAATGTTGATCAAGAAAATTCAGGACATATATCAATAAATGTTATAAAAACTAAGACATAATCTGAGATCTTCCCTTTCAGAAGGAATGAAGGCGATCCACAGAAAAAGTTGTCAGACATTTATTAAACACATAATACTTAGGACTTCCAGTCTGTTCTATTCATTATGGATTTTTAAAAATCATGGAACTTTGTGCAAAAAAAGGAAAAAAAAAAGTGATATCAACGAAATATCACCTAAATTATTAATTCAAATTTTTTTTTCGAATTTTTTTCAGACTCGATTCTAACTATTTTATCTGAAACCATTCGAAAGCCTTCTTATACAGGGAAAGACTTAAAATAGAAATGATTTTGATAAATAACGCATTAAAAATATGCGAGAAAATTAGATTATGCCCGAGGAGAGGTTACATTTCTGCTGGTGTATTCTCAGGCCTAATTTGCAAACTATAATTTATTGCAAGATTTTGGGAGTTTCTTTAGAATAAGTTTTCATAATTAATTATTGGTTATGAAAAGTTTTATCAGACAGTAATCAATAATGAATGAATAGCTTAAACTATATGCTACGATCAACAGAATTTTGAATTCACATGAATTGATTTTTATTGACTAAAAACTGAATAAGGTTATTCAATCAATCGATTAATTGATCAACAAATAATTTTTCTATAATAATTTGGAATTAAAATTTCCGACTATTGTTTCCAAAGTTAAAATTCTCTTTTTCATGCATTGGTCTTTTCGTGCCAGATGATTAATTATTATCGTCGTTGGGGACAGAGTAACAACGACTCTCCCCATCAGATTCCTTGGAATTCCTGCCAACCTCAGTACAGTCTGAATCTTTTCTTAGATTTCTAATTCCTAAAATCTTGCCTCCAGTATTTTGTTCCAAGTACAAAAATTATAACAGACATCGTCCTAATCAGCTCCTTCTTTTGTTCAATGGGATTCTGTATTTTTCTAAATTCTCACAATCTTTTATTCCCTCTTTAACCTGCTTGAACGATCACATCCATGGCTTTGTGATCTTTCTTTGACTTTTTCACCTCGACCAGGTCTGGTCCTGTCGCTTGAATAGATAGATTTGTTACAGTTTCTGAATCTTCAAACCTTTTATACTTTTTTTCGATAACAGCTTCCAGTTTTTTTCTGAGTCCATTTGCTTGTATGGTTGAACTCCAATCGTTTTAGGCTTGTATTTATATCCTCTGTCAATCCTGATTTCACAAAAATATTTCCAGTGGGGGATACTGTGAAAATTGTAATATGGGAAAGCCTATTTCTTTTCAAAGAGTATTATCTATACTCAAGGTTTCTTGCTTTGTCGACTGATATTCCCCTGAAAAGAACATTTGTTGATCTATGTGAATTTACTCTGGTGTGTGGAAATATAAAGTCTCTGAAAATTCCGTAGTTCAATTTTTTAAAACTAGAAACTGTATATACAAATGGAAACCAGTTCTTCGGTAGAAACCATTGCACACACTCATAGTTGTGGACAATTCGTGAGAAACGGTCAGTTGCATCCTATTTCAGATGATTCAAAGTTGTAATTATTCAATCGATCAGCATTTCTTCATCATTAAGTCAATAGAGAATCGAGTGAAATGCAGAGGGCAAAGTGGGCGGCAGTTATTGTCCAAACGGTCAAAGTTTGATAAACGGATTATTCAAAGCAATTTAATCAGATTAACTGTCAGCTTAATAGACCGGGTTTTGACAAAGCTTAAAAGACCGGGTTTCGACAAACGGGAGCCTGAAATCAAGTCTAATCTTGAAAACAGTCATTAAGAAATAACTATCGTAGCGGAATATTTGGATCAATTCATTTATCGAAGTTTCAGCTCTAATCACTGGTAGATACTAACATTCCCTGTATCAAAATCAATATTTTCTGTATTTTATCATTCTTGTCTTTATAAATTATCTTATGAAGAGGTTCTTGAAGAACACAATCGGCCCCAATGAATTGGTCAATTAGAGTTTTTTGGGTTAGTTCGGCACCAAGGAACATTAAGAAAATTTAAGTAATTTATTTTGAATAATTATTTTTCTAAAAATTCAACTCAACTCTGTTTGTAGGCTTTTAAAGGTTGATTTGAAATGAAGCCTTGTGACAAAATTATGGAGGAAATGCCTCAATACCATATAGTATTGAGAAAAAGTCAAAGGAATCAACTTATCTCTTTAAAAATATAACTTATTTCATCATAGAAAAAACTTACACATTTGTTCTGCTGTTTATTTATTCAATCAAACAATTTGATTCCAAAGTTTTTCGCTTGGCAATCGTTCTTTAAGATATACACATTTTGAACGGGTACTGCTCTAGTATAATGGAATCAAGTTTCCATTTTATTTTCTCATCGGGAAAGTTTGATAATTTTAAAATTCTCTCTTTCCCTCAATTTATCTATTCATCCATCTATTTATTTATCTATCTATCTATCTATCTATCTATCTATCTATCTGTAGGTCTATCTGTGACGCGTACAGGCTGCATCAATAAAGCTATAAGGTTGAGAAATATCAATACTTGTCATGTCTGGAAATACATCGATTTTTTTTTAAAATCCCCCCCTGAAATAGCATTTGTTTTTCAGAGTGGATGTTAGAGGTCAATTTACGATGTAATTTGATAGTATAATTTTTGTTCAGTCTGGTGTTTAGAAAACGCAAACTTTTGGTGATCACTGCCCAACAGAAGTTGACTGAATTAACCTACTCAATGATCACCAACTTTTTCAATCTTTGAACTGATACCTCCAGCACGTTACAAGCTTATTTTACATAACGTTTATAAGTTGGATATATCAGACTTGAACTTGAGTCAATCCCTACGTTTCTGACTTTTGATTCGCTTTCTATATCGGACTCTATATATATATATATGTGTGTGTGTGTGTGTGTGTATTTATGCACATGCCTTTATATGCTCATATCCCAACCATGTAAATATAAGATTTCGTAAAATTTTTTTCGGAATAATTTTAATATCTCTCCAAATTTCAAACTAAAAATGTTAAACAAGTGATAATAAAAGACAAGACAGTAAACAACAGAGAATTAAAGTGAAATCATCATCATCATCATCATCATCATCATCATCACCATCATCATCAAAACCAACATCCTCCTCCTCCTCCTCCTCCTCATCATCATCATCATCATCATCATCATCATCATCATCATCATCATCATCTATTTAACGTTCTTTGTTCGTCATTCAATTTTATCTTTTGTTGGCTTTGGTTTTCCTCGTGATTTCTAAGGATCCATGTTAAGATTAGTAATGTCCAGCAGTTTTCTGTCATTCTCACAATCAGACCAGCCCATTGCCATTTGTGTTTTCTTTTTGTTTCTATGATATCTCAGACTCCCGTTTGTTTTCGAATGATATAATGCTATCTTGTGATCGCTCTATGTTGTATTGGGCATGATTACCACCTTTGCACGTTGCATGATTTCTCTTGGTTAAATTCCATATTTCAGCTCCATGGGTGACTATCGGAAGAATGCATTGGCTGTTTACCCTTGTTTTTAACATCAGCAAAATCATCTTGATCATGAAAGTGAACTGGAATGAGTAAAATCAAAACAATAAAATCTTTCCAATATTTATTCCTATCTCACATCTATTCCATCTCGTATTTTAAGCGTTATTTTTTTTTATTCAAGTTGAATTCAAATTGCTTTTTTTTCTCGCAGGCATTCCAAACAAACCTGACGCTTGTGTTATCGTTGTGCAAATAAAACTTGTTCTAATTTTGGGTTCAATATGCCCATAATATTGCAATAACTGGATGTTACAATAGAGCCATGAGACAGGCTGGAATATAAGTACAGTCATCAATGCAATGCTGGGCTTTCTTCCAAGAATCTCATTACGTTCGCCATATGCACAAGAAATTCGGCATGCGCCTATCTCTGTTAATAATACGGAGCCGCTGTTGGGAAAAAACAAACAAACACCCTATACTTCCAGTTATTTACGTTGCTGAAATATTATTTTTTTACAGATTTCAGAGTTCTCCCATCTTTTTGTGTTGCTCTTCTCTGAAGAAAATAATAACATCCTTTTTCTTGTTAGTGAGTAATAAACGTGAATAGACACAATGGTAGGATACATAGAAAACGAAAACAAGCTACAGAGTTCAAATTTGGACGAAGATGGCTTCTCTCTCTTACATACACGGGTATCGCATGAGTTGACAGTACAATGCTCTCAATCTAAACTGTTATATTGAACATGATCTTCTCACTTTGGAAAATGTTTATAGATACGGTTATGGTTTTGGAGAGTGTTATTAACAGTGAAGTAACCTAACATATTTTGATTTTTCTAAGTTCATATTTTTGCTTGTTACATCATTATCACGGTTTACCACATTGTAACCATTATCGATAATTCTCTTCACATATGTATATCACTACTCCATGAATTATGATCACCTGATATGTAATGGATATTTGATTACCATCTTAGTCACTACATAACTCTTTAAAGAAAATTATGTTTTACCAAAGAGAGATTGTAGTCATTACATATTTTACTATGGATGGTCTTGAACTATAATTTCAAAATATTTTTTGTGATTCTGTTAGCTAAAAATGGCATTCTTAGGACTATCCGAAAAGCAAATTTTAGAATCTTTAAGTACGGAAGACTGAGGGACTATATCGTATACATTTTTCTTTTTAAACTATGAAATCAGGATATCAGAGTTGCTATCTTTTTTTAATTCACTGTATTTATTTTGATAGGGGTCTAATTTCGTTCCCAGTATTTCAATACTCTATAACATCATAAAACACAGGGAATTATTTATTCGTTTTATAGTTATTAAATAGTATGTCTATAAAGAATCAAACGACGAAAAAGTCTAAACATAATTTCAATTCTTACTTTCTGTAGGAGATAAAGGTTACTGTTATGATAGTCTTTTTTTTTAAATTATATAATCCATCTCCGTGCATGTACGGTTAATAAACTTTCAAACTAATGTTATAAAAAGGACTTTATAGAAATTATCTCTTAATCTTGAGTATATTGACCAGTAAACTGGAGTAACCATTTGGTAAGATGTACCAACTATTTAACTTAAAACCACGCCGAATTCACTTTTATTTTCTTTACGGCCGTGAAACATAGAGTTAATTATAAATCCAAAATTTTACGGCTATAGGCTCCACATTGTTTCCTACTCACAAGAACAAGTCTCAAGTATTTCTCAAAAGTATTGGCCAATTTGAGGCTATAAATATATGAATACGATGCGTTACACGGGGAAAACATCTGCTATTCATTTTAAAATGAAATATATATTTATTGTCCAAAGGGAAGTGTTGATGGCCAACCGTTAACGATGCTGAAACTGGACCGGGTGAGTCGAGTTCAAACTGAGACTCGCACTAATGCCCTAGAAGGAAGCATGAATCAAGTTCCTCTTGTCAGCAATGGGTAAAATAATGATGTCTCTCTTAATGCTTTTCGATCTAAATTCTCAACAAAAACTCAACATTTGCACAAAAACCTCCGAGATGAAGATAAACTCGTGATATGTGAATCACTGGGAAGAGACAGCTGTTACTCTGGCACTAACTCATAGAAAAAAAGAAGATGGTAAGAAACCGGTATTTCAAGATATATATTTACATTTATCAACTGAAACCCTGCAAGGAAAATAAGCATTAATGAGAAAAAACTTGAAAAAAACTTGATGAAATAAAATTGTTCAAAGACAAGTTATCCGAATTCAACCCAAACTCAGTGCAACAAAATATACGGTGACACTGACAAATATCTTCAAGGAGATTTTGAAAATGATAATTTTAAATATTTCAGAAAATCATGTGATCTCAGAAATGATCAGTTTCCAACTATAACTCAAGCAACTAATAATGAAAAAATATTCAATTTTGTCGCTCAAAAACTCAGTATCAAAAGTATTTTTTCTTGAGTCAGAAGGTCTTTGCATTGCATTAGCTGAAGACAAGTAAGATGATTAAACGCAAGTCAAAGATAATTTCGTTCCCACCGAAGCAAATATCCCGGGTAAGCCGATTGTAAGCGGATCTTGTTTGAGGAAAACTGGTGTTTGTTTTATTGCTCTGTCATTATAGCATACTGTCTTAACTCTAATAGCGAGGTATGTATGATGCTTTTCAAACGACCAAAGACAAATATGAGACCTGTGCTGAGGTTATGGGCGACTTTACAAAGATTTGAGCTCATTGCAAATTACGATTAGCCTTGTATCACAGTCCATGCTTGTTTCTTCATCCAGCAATAATAAACATGAACAATAAAATAAGAATGCAAAAGTAAAAATAGATAACTTTGAATATTTACCGCAGTAGTAAATAGTAGGGAAGTAGACCGGAATGGTACATTAATTTGGATGGTCACATAAGTGAGAATTCGAGGATGTCAGTTCGGCTTTTGAAGTATAAAACAGCGTTTGGGGAGTTTCGGGCATCAATTCGAAGAACATTCTCATTAAAAAACCATCAGAGAAAAAACTGTGTTTGGACTTTTTGTAAAACTACCTATGGATCCAACGCAGCATATTACCTTCTTTAAGATCATTTAAAACTATTTTTTTCATCTTCATTCATCCATTTCCTTAGTTCACTTCTTTTATAGGTTGGTGCATGGATAAGTCTACGCCCTGAAGTTAAAATAAGAAAAAAAACATTTATTTCATGCAACAAATATTTTCTCAATACGATGACCTGAACCCTGAATGATGGATACGGAAGGTAAGCTTTTAAACTCAATTTTTGCTTCATAGATATCAACTACTCTGTAGCTGCAGGGTAGAGGCGTAGGGACTTTGGGTGCACGATATATCTTGGGAATCAGAAGAAAATGATCCAAAATAATGTACAAAAATCTAGAAATAATATTTGAAAATTGTACGAAGGGAGGGCGAGGTTGGACCAAGCGCTGCCACTGTGTGGAATACATCATTAATGTAAGGTATTTTGGAAACACAAAATTTAGTTTTTCTTTTCACACTTTTATACCCAGTAAATTCACCTCTTTCCTCGTGTACTTTCTAATTTTAATATCGGGTAAATATCGATCCATTACGCAAAATGTCTATATCTATTCAGTAGGCAGTTGTCTGTCAATTTCTTCAGTCTCTTACTTCCAATCCCACTTTGTGTCAGGATATATTCGATGAAAAACTTTCTAGATACCCCTCTCCTTAAGAAGCAACGATACCAAAATCTTTTTGCTAACCAACAGAAAATATTTTCATTTCACAGTCCACTTCTGATGGTATTGGTTTGGACCTAACTTTCACGATTACCAACTTGTGCTTTATTCAATGAGCATAATTCCTTGCGAAAAAAAAATCGTGAACAAAAACAGAAATAAATCTGTCAGTTTAGAAATGAAAAAAAAAATACTGCATATCTCAAACTTCAAAATAAAAATGAATAAAACTTTAAAGATAATCAGTTTTATGATAACAATTCAGTGATTGCGAGCTGATCCAATTTGTCTGGCGCCATAAACAAGGCAAGCTAATTCAATAAGCACTGTAATTTCAAATTAAAATAAAGGAGTTTTTTAGTTTTGTTTTTCAATAGTATTAACGAAGAATGCAGCTGCTTTCAGTGAGGTTACTTTTGCTAATATCATTTTTATGTGAAAAAATATATATAAAACAAATCATGGAAAGGTTGTTTACAAAAGTCATTTCATTATAATCTGGGAAAGATGATTCGGCTACATCTGAATTTGTTCGACCAATCATCTCATGTCATGATTTAATGGAAGATATACACACTCAGAATCGAATTCAATCACAGTAGTTGTTGAGATTACTTCTATATGTATTCGTTGAAATGTCCTCCTACAATGTTGTTTTTTACTACAAGAAGCAGCGAATGATTTATCAGAATGTTTGGAACCTTCGAGACGGTTTGCATATATTAAACTTGATGGTTTCCTGTTATAGTCCAAGCGAAATGTAGTATAATTCATTCACTTATTTGAATGATTCTAATTAGTTCTTCTGAATAAAAAAATCTGTATTTTCCTCTTATTTTTAAAGAGATTATGAAAATTATTCACTGATTCAAGATTACACATTCTCTGAAGTTTCCGGTTAGCTCTATCATGATCACTTCAAAATTCTTCAGAAATGTATATCAATAAAAATATGAGGAATATGCACCCTAAATCTGATTCAACTGAAAAGTTCAACTATTGAAGTTACATCGGATCACGTTCTACGCCGAAGTCTTACAGAAAATAAAACAAATCCAACATGTTTATGTTCAATTTCAGTCCAATTTTCTTAGATTAATATTTCTCCTTTGAATACATTCGAATGCAGTCGCTACTTCATCGAAATTTTATATAGAGACTTTTTTTCACAAAAAGAAAATCAATACGTATAATGATATGTAGTTATCATTCTTTTAACTGAATAAATGTTTGTTTAAGTAAACGTTTGTTTGATGAACATTGAATTGAATAAACGAATTTTTATCTTTCTTGTTCAGATTCTCTATAAACATTTGATCAAATTTAAATAATTTGGCAAATCCTCCATTCCCAACCTTCCATCTAGTGTCTGATCACTCTCTACTGCGTTTACTGTCTCATGCTCCCTAGTCGGTTAGCCTTTTGCTTCATCTTTCGCACATTTCTGTTCATGCATTTGCATTTACAAGCGCCACGTAAATCTCTTGGTGACTTAATCATTGTTGGCCAAACGACATATATTAAGTCTGAATGGTTGAACGAAAGTGACGGAAATCAGAGCGAGAGAAACGTTCGGACGAGAGATAAATAATCAACTTTTACTTCTGCTCTCGGCACTGACGGTCTATAAAAGGAAGCATCCATGCAAATAACCACAGGATTTAACTGCAAATCTGCAAAGTGCATCAACGCTGTAAAACGCAGGACTTTATCCCGAACCAGCTGGTTACATCTGAATCGGTCTAAAAGTCATAAATCTAACCCACAGCGGAATTTTATATACAAACACATAGACACACACATATGAACACATTCAATCGCACAGGGATAAACACATGCACATACACTCTTTCTTTCCTTTTTCTCTTTCCATTTGTTGCTCTCTCCACCCTTTCCCAACCCAGCTTAGTAGCCCATAACCTTAGTTACCCATTGGAAAGATGAATCCCAACTGACACTGAAATCCACCCTCGCAGACAACAAAAAACCTAAACAATAAAATAAGAGGATTCTGTATTCAAATAATTCAAATTAACCCTTCCCAAAAGCAGGTCTTATTCTTCAATCAATCATTCTAACACAGCAATGCAATCTCTGTGCCACGACTCCAGCTACGATAAAACGAATTTCCTTCTCTTCACTTCAGACATTTTCCAACCAAAACAAAGATTATGTTTTTCAAACTAATTTACGCACCCATCAAAATCAAACGGATATACACAAGTACAGATATATATGTACACGCATACGTATTAACATGTATTGCTAAGTTTCTTGCCAATCTCAATTTTTGTCACTCAACAATTTGCATTTCTTTCAACCTGGTTTTCTTTCGCATCTATTTTGATCTGTTTCTGTCACTAGGAGCTGTTCCTTGCATTTTTCTTTCCATTATAATCTCTATGTTCTGAAGTTGTTTTCAACTGGCTTTGTATGTTTCCACGTTTTGCATTGGTACGCCATAGCTTTAACTATACATTGATTGTATTCTTGACATTTTAAATACATTGGCAATTCGATTTCCAGTGTGTTTCTATTCATAACTTCCTAGAAAATCGTTATGCATTATTTACTCCATTTCTCTATCCTCCCTCTAATTTTTTTGCCAGGACTATGTAAATGCATTCTATAACCTTTTGTAAACCCCGTATATGTAAGTGTAATACAACACTTCCTCCCTATGGCTACATAAAGACTCTTTTAACTAGAAAGAGGAGTGGAACAAGGTGACACCAAACCACCTAAACTCTTTACTGCATGTCTTGAGATGATCTTCTTAAGCCTAGATTTAGAATACAAAGGAATCAGGATAGATGGCAAATGCCTTAGTAACCACAGAATTGCTTACGACATCTACCTGTTTGCTGATAACCTTATAAATCTGATAATATTACATGAACTGAACGAAGCAAGCAAGAAAACTGGTGTCCCGATTAACTTCAACAAAACAAACATAATGTACAACTAACTAACACAACGATCGAAATAAAAAAAAATGCAGAGCTCGAGAAAGTAGACCATTAGATATCAAAAAAGAAGAAATAAAACAAAGAATCACTGTAGGTTAGCAAGTTAGCAATCTCGATTTTCAAGAACCATATATTCAACTAGTCGTAAAAGAGTCCAAAAAAGAGGTTAAATAACTGATTTATCCTATCAATAGTTACGTATGGAACTGAAACACGGAATTGAACAAAAAGATTGACCCTCAAACTGGGAACCAATCAAAGTGCAGGTGAGAGAATTTTTCCTAAGCTCAAATGAAGAAATCATAAGAAAGCTCGGTATATCAGAGAAAAGATAACTGTAAGAAAGTTCAAATGGTAATGGGCTGAACACGTTGCAAGAATGCCAGACACCTGCTAGACATCACAACTCACAACACAGATCCCCTGAGATCATAAGCAATACTGTAGCTAATGCAAAGTAAGATGGCGTAATCAGCTAGATAAATTCAGAAAGTACTGGTTCCACGAAGCCAGAGAGAGAGAGAGAGAGAGAGAGAGAGAGAGAGAGAGAGAGAGAGAGAGAGAGAGGGAGAGGGAGAGGGAGAGAGAGAGAGAGGACGGGAACTGAATCGAATCATACATTTCGTTCGGATATTGCCTCAACTTATGTAGACCACTGCACTGTATTTCACAGTGAGAAATCTCCAGTTTTGGCAGTTTTGATCTTCCATAGTACTTGCTCCATAAATCACATGATAATTCTTCCTTTTATCCATCTTTAGTATTAGTATCAACAAGAAAGATGGTCAATTCTGAAATATCTTTTTTTATTCAAAAATGCGCGCTGATATGAGATATGGCGGCTGTCATAATACGATCAACAATTAATCGAATTTCAAGGAAAACTATAAATCAAAGACATCCATGTATGCATCTGTTTACCTCGTAAATTAAGATTGGTGGGAAAATTCAGTTCCTTTGGTAAAAATACAACCAATATGGTTTGAATAAAAAAATTCATGATTAAAAAAACAGGTCTTGTTAGTCACTCAATATATGAATCTAAAAATTGAAAGAAGGGATGACCAATGAATAATTAACGTCTTTCGTATTTCCTCCGCTAGTGATCACTAAAAAAAAGTCTGAATCTTAAAAAAAAAACAAGTCAGTTAATGAATCAATTAAAAAAAAATTACACAGCAAATGTTATCCACTTCACTAAAATCCTTCAAGGCAGGGTTCCCTTACTCGTTGCCTAGTATGTGTGATTCAAGATTCTACTATAAATTTTTTGGAGGGGGTGAAATCTATATATCTAGATGCATAGATACGTATGTCAGTACAGAATAATAACCTAAATCCAGCAACAGTATTCAAGCGGGTCTATCAAAGGTATCGGTGAATATCCATACATTTAGAATGACATTTGTTGATCCATTGGCTCAACTACAAATGGCAATATTCCCTTCAATCACATAGTGGACCTCTATTCTTGAAGTTAGTAACTACTTTTTTGTGATGGTATCTACGTTTTTCTGTCCGTAACCTAAAATGCAAAAGGACATTGTTTCAAGACCAAACTAAGTGATCACCTGTTTGAGCCAATCTGTATAAATTACTGCCTAATTCAGCACATTGCAATCGAACTTCTATTGCAATAAATTGGTCAGATCTAAACACTCCTGAAGGCATCTCATGGCAGAATCAAACGAATACATTTGCTGATATAATATTATGAAGTCTGTTCAGTCAATGCAATGCTTTAATCGTCCAATATATAACTTTATAAAGGTTTTAAAATAATATCGATTGAAAGTTGATTAACTTAATTTGATCAGATATTTATATTTCCCACACGTAAAAATCCAATATTTGTGATGAACATATGCCAAAAAACATTTCTAAAAGAGATTCCTAATTCTAAAACTGTCCTTTCTAATTTCATGTAGAATAAAATAATTCAAATAATTTTATCATTAATTTTAGTTTCTTTTGCTTAATTTTAGGACGAACAGGAACATTAATAGAATAAACAAATAAGAAATAAGTTGATTCATGCTCAGGATACAAAGTGAATTATGTATAAAAATGAAACACGAAGGGAATAAAATGGAATATATATATATATGAAGATATGTATATATATATATATATATATATATATATATATATATATATATATATATATATATATATATATATATATGTATATATGTATGTATGTATGTATGTATATATATATATATATATATATATATATATATATATACATAGTACATGTGCAGGCATACACACACACATACACATATATATGTGTATATATATATATATATATATATATATATATATGTATGTATGTATGTATGTATGTAAGTATGTACTCATTTTCAAATGATGTAAAATGATAAATTCATATGAGTGTGTGTACATGTGTGTGTTTCATCAAATTAAATATAATTGGAATCATATGCATGTATGCAACACATCTATCCATCCATATCTGTTCATATCTATATTTTTTATCAATCTATCCCACTTTGCATCTCCCCCTCTCTCATTCTGTTTCGCTCTCCCCTCTGTCTCTCCGTCTGTCTCTGTGTCCGTCCCTGTGTCCGTCTCTCTATCTATCTATCTATATATCTATCTATTTATCTATCTATCTATCTCTCTCTTTCTATAGATATAGATATATACATATATATATATATATATATATATATATATATATATATATCTATCTATCTATCTATCTATCAATCTATATATATATATATATATATATATATATATATATATATATATATATATATATATATATATATATATATATATATATATATATACCAGTCTTTACATAATTATCTATGTATGTCCATATATATCTACAGTCTGCTCATATTGAAAATATTGAAAAGAATTTTGATATAAAAAAGGCTGAAAACACTCCAGATGAACGATGATTTGTTCCAGAGAACAAAACTTGAATATATAATAAGTATATAAAAAACCCAGTAGATCCGTATGACAATGTAATATGGTTGTTAGTCATTTTTTTCTGTACTTCCAGAGTCAACAACGCTTCCATGACAGATTTAATCCGAGTTTTCAAATCCCACAGCAATAAATTATGTGGATATCACTGAGAAGCATCTACTGATGCGATTACTGACTTGATGCATTATACAAATTTAGCTTTTCACTTTTGTATTCATATCGCACTTCAATGGTTATCAAGTTGGCGCCAGGCATTTTTTGGTTTCTGATTTCATGCTTGTTTTTTTCATATAACTTGCTATGATTTTATTTTTTAATGTTCATTTTACCTTTCATTCATAATACAATATATTCCAAAACGGAAATGATGATGATAATTAAACAAGTAAAATTAGGAAGCAAGGAAGGAACAAAAGACAAGGAAAGATAAAATCATATGAAAAAGAAAAAAATCTAACCATACAGTAATCAGTGTGATTTTTTAAATTTTTTCTGAGTGGAATATTAGGATGCCCATAAAGATATCTCCTTTCCCTTATTCGAAAGTATGGACTCTTTTACTGGAACTAATTTCCTTTTTTTCGAAAAAAAAAATATAATCTCATACATATTGAAATATATCCGTGATTTTTTCACAGACATCAACTAGCATATAAATCAATGAGAGGAAGAACATTTGAAAATGCAATAACTAAGATTATTCATCATCACAGTCAATGACTGAATAGCCATAGCGTCAAAATTCATGTAAAAATTTGCATCGAAGTAATATGGCCAGAATAAATTTTATTTATGACGTTACTGGTGTGTTCCACTTGGAAATATCTGAAAAAGAGTGAAAAAAATTATAGAAACATATAGATTCGTCGAATAAACCAGTCAGAATAAGGTCCCAAAAATATTTAAAAAAGGATGAAAAAGGCATTTTCAGAACGAGTGTAGTGCAATAAAGTTGTCGATTCTCCAGTCTACGGACAAAATGTTATGGCCAGGGACAAAAGAACTCAAAAACAAACAAACATAAGCATTTAAAATACTAAAATGAAAAAAGCCACTGCAATCTTCGATATATTATGAAGTTGCAATGATTCCTTTGAGGCTCACAACGGATATAACATATTTTTTCATAGCATATTGTTTTTGAGGATTATATTTCTTATACCTAAGTCACACAAACCAATTATTCTGTCAATGCATTAATGTCGTAACACCATATTCTATTCAGAAAGTAATTTGGCAGGGATTGTTGGAATTATAACGTTATCAATGGCATACGTGCCATACTAAGTGATGAAGTCATGACACAAATTAGAACAATCCACTGATTTTTTTTGTCGTTGATGACCAATAAGTTCATTCTCACTTCAATCATTAACAAACATCATGAATTGAATTTTATTTAAAGAGTTACTTTGTTGACAACAAATGCTCCTTGGACAGAACAAGAGGGGAAACAAGATCATGAATTTGCAAATTATAACATAACATCTAGAAAAATGACCATATCTCCTATTCATCTCCATCGGAATATTTGAAAAAAAAATTATGCTTTTATCACTGTTGTAAAACATGCAATATCCTGGATAAATCTATTTTTGGGAAAAGTATTGAGCTTTGTGACATCGGACCATGAACACCTTCTAGTGGGATGATGGTCCAGTGATTATTCGGAAAAGCAAGAACGGAAGATCCAAGAGAAAAAAAAAATCTGTTAGTATGTTTTTTTTTCACCTAAAACTTTCATTGTATATCGTTATATAGATAAGCATCTGGTTGTGGATATCAACAAGAAAATGTTATGCTAAACAAATGACATCTATAATGTAAAGAAACGTATATTGTTTAATATGAGCTGGTTGTGAGTATAAGATGTGGTTAAATTAAAGTAGATAAGTCAAGTAAATCGGAAGATCTGAATAAAAGCCGTGCCGCAAAAAAAATTAAGGAAGTTGATGATTTCGCCTAAGCAGAAAAAAAACGAACAAGACAGAAACCAAAACACAATTTGGTTCCATATTTTTTCTTTTGAAAACTGACAACATATAAATCCATATCGATGTGATATTAAAGTGTCCAATGAGAAGCAAAGGAAGAAAATAGCTCTCTGAAATCTGTATCAGTCCTCATCAGAATCGGCAAACCACCACGCCTGTTCTTCTGTCGTGACATTATCATGCATTCGTCAACTTTTTGTGACTGCTCTGTTTCTGACGTTTAGTCAGTAGGTCCTTGAAAAGACGTCATCTTTTGTTCTGTCAATGTTATTGCTGATTCCCCATTTCTTCAAGCAATGCTCGACCATTATCATCACTCACTCAGACATTCGTGCACTACGGAGCTTTGGCCATTGTTTATGATTTTGATATAAATCGAGTTGTTGATGAAATACACGGGAATTTTTCTATCAATAGACCACAAACCTTTTGATGATTTAAAATGACTGTAAAAGTTTATCTAAGGAATATTTTCAGAATCGACAGAATTTGGACCAACGATTGATATTGATACTAAGAAGAAACACCATTTCGAAACAAAATTTACCATCAAAAAGGGAAGGTTTCAGGCTGTATTTGATGCCATAATGTTTGACAAATTACTTTCAGAATGGCAAGGTTCCTTTAACTCAAACTTGTAGTTCTTAACATAATTGATTATTTGATTAAAGTCTTGGGACTAACTGGGCCACTCCAAACCTTAAATATTTTTCTGGTACCATTCAGTTGCAACGTGAACTACGTGCTTAGAATCATTGTCCAGCACCCTGGTAACTTCAAAGGTTTTGGCAGATGATCGTGTATCTCTAATATATGTCTGTATATAGCACCAACCATCTTTCTATAGAGCAATGTGGGTTACAATTCCCTGAATACCATTCCTTTACCTCCACTGATTGTCACTGCCAGGACAGTGTTCTTCGCTTGGTGCGCTGCTTATTTGTGTTGTACCTGGCTTCATGTATTTCCACCAAGTAATTATGTACTGGTCTCATGGGACCACTGACCTGAGCTTCTTTAAGTGCTGAAGTAGTGAAGTCTTCATTTGCGTTTGAAAATAATAGCCTTGATTCAAGAGTACTACTGCTTTTACACACTACCTTCTCCATGTCTTTATGAATTTATCTGCGTGCTGCTCTTTGATTTACTACCACTCGCCTAATATATTTTCAGCTGGACAAACCAAATGTATTGAAAAACGTCCAGATCGATACAGACTCTAGGTCATATGATAAGACGTAAATCAGTGATTCCTGTCTCCATTAATGGGAACTGGGATATTTATTCAAAATGTTTCAATATCTCAACCTCCTGTTGCAGAGGCTACATAATCATTTCTCGTGCAACTTATGAGAACTTTTTTGGCTCGAATGCGGTGATACTTCAAATATCCTGATAATCGAGCCAAATGCAATCGAATGATATTAAAATATGTTGTGTATATACTGAGATGGGTATCTGAATCATAATATTTATCTCAGTTGCAGTCCACCAACCATTATCACATTAGGAAATGTTTTTTTCCTTTTAATTCCTCAGATATTTGTTTTTCTGCTCATTTGACCCTGAAATATTAATGTTCCATTGCATAACAAATATTCCTATAACCGTTTTTCTCGTTTCAACTTCGATGTTTCATCCAAATTCTGTAAATTTCGAACCAGTATAACGATGTTAAAAAAAATTTGCTTTGGAGTGTATTGGATATCTTTGCACTCACTGTAAATATGAAATGTGGAGTCTTAATAACATTATGGCCAAAAGATTATGTGATATTTGCATTTAAAGAATTGATACTCAATTTGAAATCTGAACCTATGTGCGTAAGAGAGGGTTTTGTTTATATTCACTGTTAGGGGTTCATTATTCAGAGTTATTATCCAATTGAATGAAATGGACTGAGGATAATCATTTGATTGATAATAGAATAGTGTGTAACCTAAAACCCGAATTTAAAACAGAAAAGGAGAATAACAATTCTGTATCATTACAATCATCATTTTATCATCCGTAAAGACTACGTAGGACAATTAACATTATACGAGGATGAATGTCTATACAAGCATGCTTTATTCAACGCAGCATTAAATATTCCACTTCCGTTCCACACGATGTATGTAATGGTGTCTTAAAAAAAGTTTTGTTTGTTTGATAAAAGCAATAGTTTAGCTACAACCTAAGTAACACAAAAATTCTAAACTTACATACTCCGTATCGACATCTACAAATCTTCCATAGAGAACACACAGAGACATGCGTTGTCACATGCACATATACACGGGCGCCCACACAAACACATACGCACACGCACCCACATAGATAGTTAGATAGATAGATAGAAAGATAGATCGATAGATAGATAAACCTTCTATCGAAATTGCTCTTGTCTTACAATACAGTAAACATAGATGTTACATTCCATTTGCTGCCAAACTGGCTAGAACAAGCGATAAAAACTTTCTGGAAGAATATAAAAGACTTGAAGGGACTTCAGTATAGACTTGGGCAATGCTAAATTAGAATTTAAGTGCGATATTGATCTCTTGATGTCTGTCTTCCAAAATAGTGAAGACTTTTTATAACCGGATGTATAATTGTGAATTGTATGCATAAATATATCCAAGAGTGATTCATGCCACGGATATGTTGAAGAAGAAGCTATAGATGAATAAGATAAAATAAGCAAATCATATAGAATATTCAGTGTAAGCGTGAACTATTGATAGCACATTAGTTATTTGATGATTCGTAAATGTTTGTGTACATATATGTATGTGTGTGTGTATACATGGAAGTTCATGTAAAGATTATATATATATATATATACAGTTATATATATATATATATATATGTATGTATGTAAGTGTGTTTACTGCTAATACGTTGAAATAATGATTCATAAACATTGATGCTAAGATAACAGCACGAGTTATCAGCACAAATATTTACGCCTGTGTAAGTAAACAAAATAACTCGCTATGTCCGTGTTTTAATTATGAATAGCCAATCGATTGGCTTCGCTCTCAAATCTAATTAGATGTACAAACTTATAATGAGGCAAATCAGATCATCGCCGATTTGCTGTAACCGTTTCCGTTCGCTTCACGGGCTGTAGACAACAATAACAGATTCGATCAATGAATCTTTAGAACACGTATACTAATACAGATTTACGTATGTGTCTATGTCTGCGAATAAATGTCAATGATCAGATTATATTGATCGTATTATCTGCAATGTCCTCCGGGGAAGTTAAGAAATTGCTACTTTAAAAGATGCCCATTGATTTCAAATAAAGATGTCTTCCTTTGAAATGATTAGATTGGCTCTGCCTCAAGGAAGCTAGTTCGACGGTTACCAACGAATCGTTTGAGATACACATCTTTGTATCATAGTGAAGAAAATACTTCAACATGTTTACAACAGTTTCCAAAAAATCAGCCGTCTATTCTTTTGAAAGGCCTCACTGAGAGTTTTTACGATCCTTTTTAACTGAAAAGATCTTTAAAAACTTTCAATATCTCTAGTGATATAGAATAAAGAGAGAACATCTCTTCAAGGAATTATCAGTTTAAAAGTAATTTATAAATCTAGAGGTACGGCTGAATATAGATCAAAGCGTAAAGTTTCATGGAAGAAAAAAAGTTTTTAGGACAGTTAACCATCTTGTAGTATGTATTGTAAATACAAGATTTCGGCTGATCCAATATACGGTCTTTTCAGATACACGATTTGAATGAGATAGTGGTAGATAGATTTTTTTCTCCAATGGTAACAACACTCATGACGACGGATTTGGATGTTTTCCTTCCCACACCCTGTTAGGCCTGGATTCCTATACGTCGTCTCGGTTGTGTAGTATACTGGAAGACGTGCTTGTAATTGCAGAAAACCGAATACCATTTTCTTTCAGCAACCCTTTGAGGCTTTCTTGTACAAGTCCTGCCTAAAATGTTCATTTCTTTGAAAGGCTATTCGATATATTTCCGGGAGACATTTCCTTTTGAACAGAGATGTCCACTTCAGCTTCCTGTCAGTAGAGAATATTTTAGACGGTCATCATGTCTCTGTTTGATTACAGGCTTCTTTTTTCGAAAAAATTTCAAACTTTTCGATGAAGATAAATAACACATTCCAGGCTTTGTGGAATAGTGAGAGTAACGTAGATGATATGAGACAAATTTTGCTAGATAGGGAACAGCAGAGATAATATGTGGGGTAATTGTGTATTAGTCTGCATCAAATTTAATCATTCAATCTATGGCACATTGGTTAATCTTCAACAGAAGTTTGTTGATTCCACTGGAAACTTCTGGAGATATCGCTTTGGCAAACACGAGCATATATGTATATAGATAGATGGGAGAAAACGGAAAAAACGGAAGATAAAATCCGTGGCCCTGCCCCTAAATTTGATCAGTCCTTTCGTAATCAATTAAGAAATTTTTTGAAATATTGCATGGCATATAATTTTGACTGTATTATATGCTATGGACATAATCAACAACGTATGGGATGTGATTTCGCATGGGTCTGCCTCTAGTTTTAATCATTTCCTTCTTAACCTATTTTATACACTACCACAGAATTTTATTTAAATTCAATAAGGATCCCCGTTGAGCTCCCATACATAGTGTTGGGTCTTGTCTCAGACATGCATAAATCTCCTGTATATTTCGCGTCTGGTCTTTTCTCTCAAAACCTATCCTTGGATTTTGGATTACTTCTGATATGTTTTTTTTTTTTTTAAATACCATTTTTGGAACTACAAACCGATTCTCGTCTCTATGCAAATTTGTTTAAGGTCAACAAAAAGTGTTTGCATTGAAAAACACAAACTGTGAAGTTATAAGACATTGGGACAAGATGATAAGAATGGCTGGAGAGTACGATGCAAACTTTTATCATTGAAAGATGAAGGCCACTCCGGTAGCTGGTTGTGATGTTTTTTTGGTAATAAAAGACCAAAAAGTATTTGGAGATATGAGACGGATTAAATAGACAAATACGGCATGGTGAAGTACTTTTTATAAGATGCAGGATAGGAAATTCACACAAGATCATTGCAGCTATCCAACCAGTATAAACAGAAAAGAGGCGCCTCAAAACTTGGGCCAGGGAATAAGGATTGTACTTTATAAGAGAGCGGATTGTACGAATATCAGAAATTGTACGAATATCAGAAACACTAGATGAGTTACAGGAAATCTTTAATGATATTTACTCAACAAATACAAAAAAGCCCCTGGATCAGATAACGTCATCGTCGATCTACTCAAATAAAAAACTGGTGAGACCGTCAACAAAAAACTAGCTATTCCATTCAACTTATGTCTAAAACAGAGTAGAGTTCAGAAAGACTGGAACACAGCAATCATAATGCTTCTACATAAAAAGGAAAACCCCAAAGACCTCAAGAATCACAGGCCTGAATAGCCTACTAAACTCCATCTATAAACTTTTCACAAAAATCATCACCATCCAGATCACTAAAACATTACGTGAGAACCAACCACGAGAGCAGGCTGGATTTAGAAGAAACTTCTCGACCATGGACCATTTCCATTCAATAAAATCAGCTGAAAAATAGAGTAGCAGAATATAGAAATACCACCACTGTAGCATTAATAGACTTCAAGAAGGCATTTGACTAGAGGTTCCCATAGTCATGAAGGCAATCACTCTACAAGGTGTAGACCGTGTATACGTCAAAGTAAAACAACATATATACAATCACAGCAACTCTTTCATCAGGTTACGTACTCTGAACCCTCCTCACTTCGAAAATGAGTACAACAAAGTGATACCAGCTTACCCAAACTCTTGACAGCCTGCCTTGAGATGATTTTTTGAAACCTGGACTAAGAGAAGAGAGGATTCAAAATAGACGGTGAATATCTAAGCAACCTGAGATTTGCAGACGACATCGTCTTTTTTTTGCAGAGAACCTACATGGCCTACAGCTAATACAAGAAAGCAAAAGAGTTGGCTACACAATTTAGTAAAACAAGAATCATGCGCAACGATCACATAGAGAATATGGACAGAACAGTCTAAATCAAAGATGCAAAATTGGGGAAAGTTGAACCACCTCATCTACCTCGGACAACAAATCTCTACGAAACCCACGAAAGAGGAAGAGATCAAGCAAAGAATCATCCTAGGATGGCAAGCCTTTGACAGAGCAAGCGCAACCTTCAAAAACAGGACGATCGCAATTATCCAGAAACGAAGAGTATACAACCAATGCATCCTCCCGTTAGTCACTAATGGAGCTGAAACATGGAACCTAACCGAGACTCTGCCCTTCAAACT
This sequence comes from Thysanoteuthis rhombus, assembly GCA_963457665.1. Classification (NCBI taxonomy): domain Eukaryota; kingdom Metazoa; phylum Mollusca; class Cephalopoda; order Oegopsida; family Thysanoteuthidae; genus Thysanoteuthis; species Thysanoteuthis major. The sequence goes on along the minus strand of OY735199.1, from coordinate 2,526,603 downwards.
GAGAACCATGCAACATGCACATGAAAGAATCATGCTCAACCTCACATGGAGAAATCAGAAGACATCACAGTATATAAGAATGAAAACAGGAGTCAGAGATATGATAGAATCTATTAGAAAACTTAAATGGCAATGGGCAGGTCATGTTGCAAGAATGACAGAGAAACGATGGACATCACAACTCACAACATGGATCCCCAGAGATCACATGCGTTACTAAGGCTGATGGTATACAAGACAGAGAGATGAACTGGACAAATCTATAAAATACTGGCTTTGCAGCGCCGACAATTGTAATATGTGTCGAAGCCGGGGGAAGGTCCAACGTCGGACGTTACAAGATTAATAATGATGATGATGATGATGATGATGATGATGATGATGATTACTACTTGGATTGTGGCGATTTTAAAAGTATTACCGAATGAATGGGCGTCTTCATTTAGATAGACGGACACGATTGAATACATTAACCTCTCCAACTACGCTGACTGGGGTAATGACTCTTGATATTTTTGTACACTGTTTGTCTCAACATTGTAACACGTCATACCTAATGGACTATCGACTATCCAGGGTTTAACCTTCCATGGTCCCTCCACATCTGACAATATACATATATATGTTGAGATTTCATGCTTTTTCAATCAAGTTCGATATAGTTGTAGTAATCTGCAACACCACATCAGAAAGACCTTTAAACTTTCATGAAAATAATACTAAAATCTCGTTGAATTTGTCTGAAACATTCTTCAGTTTTAAGAGATAGGCGATTCTTCAATTCCCATCCAATTTGAAAAAAGAGAAAAAAAAAACAGAAACATAAAAGTGTGTATCAAAGTCATACAAAATGGATGTATCGTAAATCTCTGTCTTTTATATTATAAGGAAATGATTATTTGGCACTCGAGATAAAGTTTTCATACCAGATGTTGGCTGATACTCTAACCTTAGGTTAAGCTCGCGAAACTGCACCTTCACTGTAGATATTCAGATTTCGGTTCATTTAACATCACCCAAACGTTGCCAATTCCTGTGTTGTAAGATTCTGGCGTGGTTCCATTATTATCAATTCAATGATTTCAGTATTGATGTAAAGTCCAGCTTGCAAATATAAAGAAATTCCTATTGTGCATCCATTATTCATTGATTGATGAGTTAGAGGTATCTATAGGCAAAATTATCTGTCTTGTGCTCGGCTTCCAAAATTCAAGTGAAACGTCATTCTCCTTCCACGTATACAAAAATCAATTTCAATTTTGTTCATCTCAGAACTACAAGTTTTTTCCTTCACAATTCAGTTTTTAAGTAGCTATTCAGGGTTTTATACGGGAAAAAAAGTGAAAATTTTTTTTTTGAGTTGGTGAGTCTCGATAAAACGCAATTACATCTTAAGGCAGAATTGCAGGCTCTACAGATTTATATTCATCTCTCAAAAGATTATCTAATAAAGATCTGTAAAACTGGGATAGAGTGCCTATCAAATAAATTGACAACTCGTGTCTATGTTAAAGTCGCGAATACTGCGCGTTACAGTAGGAATTTTATTTGTTTAATTCACATGTATTGAGATTCAACTGTTTATTTCTATTTCTGTTTGTTTTATATACATTGTGAACAAAATAAACGGAAGAGAGATATTTCTGAAATATTTGTAAAATAGTTGTTGGACTTCACATTTTCCTGCAAGAGTGAGATTATTTGTGAATTCTATATAAAAACACAGGCATGAACCTAACACATATTTTGTTATGCGTGAAAAGTTATGGCACCAGGTTTAGAACCAAAATCTCATTTGGAAATACAACTATAGCAAATATTGATCAATAATATGATTTCATCCGTTCTTATTCCTAGACTACAGCCACCATCGAATATTGAAACGGAATGAAAATTAAAAATCCAATCTTTTTTTATATTCTCTTTACACTTCCTGTATTCGTGATTTTCTTTATTTGTTTTGACCTCGTATCGACTGCTTTAACATCACATTCTCAGGTTCCGTAAACATTCACTTGTCTTGCATATCAATTACGATACAGAAATCTCACAGACATTCAATAGATATTTTTAGAAGCCTAACAAGATTACATACTTTGATCCACGTGAGTTGCTGAATAATTTTTCATTCCAAACTGCCAGTTTCAGCTATGTTATCCTATTAAGTCCGCTTTGAACAAGTTGTGTTGGCAAAATACGACCGAGAACTCAATATAACCGTTGGTTTTCAATTTGCTCAAGATTTATGGGTGTTTTGTTACAATTGTGTTCCTTGTTGAATGATATAAGACAGGAAAGATATCAGTCCGATAAGTATCAAGCCATTTCAAATAGCACAAGACCTGGTGACACAGCCCCGACGTTACTTGGCAACCAATCAGGAGGAAATGTATTACACATGGATGCACAGAAAATCTACCTTAGGGTGACACAATCATAGGAGGGATACGATTGGCTGAGCTTGTTTATTGGGTTCCGTTGCTTTCAATAAGTCGTAAACTCTCTATTCTTCGAGTTTCATGCAATTCCTTTTGCAATAGATCGCATCACCTTAGTCTGTTATCCCCCTTGCTTCAATACATTTGAATCTGAGAAGGGAGAATATTTCAGACCCCCACCGAGATCATGGAGATCTTGATGATGGTTATCAGGAAAGAGGCCTTTCAAACTCTTCTGAAAAGGAATTTAGGATAAGTTTGAGGACTTAATGGGAGTATCTAAAACTCGTTGTTTAAAAAAAAAATTATGTATATTCCATCAAAATGAATTTGTCGTCGGAAAAATATTACTATTCCGGACATCAACTATGATTGATGAGAACTCGTGGATATTTAAATGAGTCTGCGTCGAGGGAGATGACATACTCAATCAAACTAACGATGATTCAACTATCTGCTCCAAGCTCAGACTAGCTTGGTTTATTTTTGTCATTCTAATGCACCTTCAGCTATGTTTTCGAGTCTGTGGAATTATGATAATTAGAGAAAATTATTATAACGGCTTTTTGAATATACATCACCAATTACAATAAACATTGATCAGCCGCTTAAATTGTTATGCATTCTGTATTGTTTCTGTTATAATACTAGTGCTAATTACTATTACATAAATATTCTCAGGCCAAAACACATACATAGAGAGTGTGTGTTGTGTGTCTTTGTGAATGTTCAAGATATTTTCTTTTATTTGCATTTAGAATGCTGAAAAATTATGAGTTATGTTTCTGCTAAGACAAGAAAAACACAATCATTTTTTTCAATTTGATTTTCGATTCCTTATCATACGGGTCATGTATCTGAAGCCAAAGATTGCTTAAGCTATCATGCTGTATCGGTAGCCAATAAGAACCAAGTCTTTTTTTAGTTTCACAATTGATCGCCGATGTTCATTGTCGACGCTTGGTTGGATAGACCTTAGGACTTCTAAATAGAATACTTTATTTAGAAATCCTCTCTAGTGATTATCGTGTGTTATCAATAAGTATGTCTGACATTCGATTAAGCGCAAATGACACGCACCAACGAAGGGACCCAATTCTGAAATAAGAATTTATGTACCAATCTGTATACATCCTGCCACTTTGTTTTATTATTGAACCCTCTTTTCTTCATCTGACATCGTGTTTACCATTTATATTTCATTCTGTGGCGTAATTGTTCTTGCATACAGCCTTGCAGGTGCATGGCTTGAAGGAAAATTGCTTAAGTCAGGTAATTCTTGGTGAATCCCTGATCAAATGAACAACATTCGTTCAAGTTGGAGCAACTAGGGTCATGATTTCATACTGAGTTTATGGATCGAGTACAGCAGTTGACAGATTCCTCTTTTGAGGCCACTTCTTCAAATTAAATATCACTTTTAGGTCCCATTTTGTTTGTTTACACTAAACACGTACAAAATCAAACAAGAAAGGGAGATAATAGAGTGAAGGAAACGTATAAAGAATTGTGTCTGTTTAATAGAGATAAGTTGTGCATGTCTGATGTTGTGTTAGTGACTTTGAAAATTATCCAGAATAGAAACATATTGAGAAACATGAATTAAAGTCCAGACAAATATCAAAATTTGATGTGAAACTGAATTATTCCATGACCGTGAAATTTGGGGATAATTTGGAGGAACTAAAACTCCCTGCAGTTAAGCATGTCAAATTTAACTCAATTAATCCATTCCGTTTGAAGAAATGTTTGATTAAAAATCTTATACGTTAATTAAATCCAATACGTTGACTGGTGTCTCCACCCAGCATCAACCTTTGAGACAACTTGCTATTCTAAAAGCACTTGGATTCTACTGTCAAGATCATTCAATTCCTGCATCATTGGAACCATAAGACTGTATTCGAAACTCCCCAGTGAATTCTGATAAAAAGTAAATCTACAATTGGATAAATAAACATAAGAATCATTATTGTCATCCGATTTTGTAGAATGTTACTTTAATTGCGTTACAGGAAGTAGGAAACAGAATTCAAGTTACTCGATATAATAGATATGATCTATTATAGGATCTAATAGACACCGATCAATGGGGATATCGTGTGGGGAGTTGGAATTCGGGAAGGGAGTGAATGAATGAGAATCATGGTGAAGAGATTATGGGGGGAAATAAAGAATATTCTGGCTTTATAAAATAAGCTGACAGCCTGGGTTGATTTTTTTTCTTTAATACGCAAATGCCTGGGAGACACGCCTACAGCACCAGTTGATTATAATCTGCAGATTTACATTCTGCAGCTGTGGATTTTTCGCTACTTATTTATTTATTCATTTTCAACTAGACTATGATTTGGTTCTCCATATGTTCCCAATATTATCACTGAGAGCGTGGACTTCTTTTTATTCATTCATTCATACGCTTGAGATTACGCATTGTAAATTCTTAGTTAAACCTGTGGCTGAAGATAAACGAAAAAAAAAAAAAGAAACGGATGGCTTTAGTTTGCCAGATCGTTTTGAAAATAGGTACTTGTGTATTTATCCACCATTTGGTGTTTCATGAATGTGACTTTCTGATAATTTGGATCCACTTAAGCTATTCCCATCTTAAAAATACAATATCTTCTTGTTTTTATGTTTAACGAAATAGATAATTCCCGTGAAGAAACCAGTGTATAATTGGTTCCAAATATTTTCAAAATTTATTTTTACATTTCTTCATAAAATAACCATACCCGAGAAAAGGAGAATTGAGACCATTCAACATTCAACAAGAACAGTTAACAAGCAAGAATGAAGCCTAATTTGTCAGCCATATTATCTGCTGTTCACTCTAATGAGCGATTTTGCATATCCCCTCTCTCGCTTTTATGGCATCTCTTGGTAAAACCAGTTTAACGAGTCGTCTTTATATATTAAGAGACTAAATTATAATTTATAAGTTATGTGAATGATACTTAAGTTTGGTTATACAGTGTTTCTTTGAGTGATTTTTGCTTCAATGTTAACTTCAAGAAGTCTGACTTTCTCGTATTGATCTTTAAATCTGCAAGAAAGAGAGTAACCAACTCGCTTCGAAACACATGAAGACAATCAGCTGTAAAATGAACAACAAAAAAATTTAAAAAACAAGAATATCCAACAACAGTAATGAATTTGATTCATAAATGCTGCTTTAATCTAATATATTTCTAGATATTCGTGGAGGGAATTCGGAGACGACAGAAACGGAGACTGCGAATTGATAAAACAGAGAGGATCAGGATATTGGCCCAAGATTTTCCAAATACCTCGAAAGACTTTGTTAGCTGTAAAGAATTCGATCGTTTAAACTTTTGGCGAATACAGTGAGACTGGCACATGATTTACAATTAACACTTATTAGTTGTGGAATCTGTGTTATAGAATTGTCCGTATAGTCTGGATTAAATGGACACGGCATTAATTCTGAATCGAATTAAACCTCGAGCTATTCTTGAAAATATTTTGTTTTGGCATGATTACAAACTGAAAACAGATTATCATCTAAGCTCAGCAATTTTTTTATACAGCTTTGTATATTTGTCATGTAAATGTATTGTTATGCTTTGACTTATGAATGAAGAACCAACCACAACAAGACAGTCGACAGCAATTTAGTTTCTGTTACTTTTATGTCTTCGTATTTAAATATCTACTAAAATTCGACATGGTTGATTTTTCAGTTTTTCTTTTTGATCCAGCAGCCAACTGATCGATCAGATTTATAAACAAGAGTATTCAACCTGAAGAGAAGTACGTCTCTTTTTAGTTTGGTTTATTACCGTTGGTGAAAATGGAAAGGAAGTAAGGTCCAAGTGACAGGTGAATATTAACTGTAAATGATATCAGGAAGAGATTAAGTCAATACATGCACAACAGTACAAAAGAATTTATCAATCTATGAAGAATGACACTTAAAGGCAATCTAATAATGCACTATACCGGAAGTCAGAAACAGCATCAGCAACATCAAAAATACTATTATGCATATCTATCAATAACAATTGCTATAAATATCCTGATGATATCATGTTAAGTATCATTTATTTTTACTTTATAGAATAGAATCGTCTCTTTATTTCATTGGCGCGACCTATTTTTTCTTTCCTTATTTCTTAATTTTTCATTGAAAGTTCTTTTTTCCCCAGAGTCTCATCGTCTCTTTGGCCGTCAAGGGAGTATAACTTTCGTCGTCTTCTCTCCCATATTTATAAGTGATAAGTTTTTTTTTTTCTTTTACTTTTGAGGTCTTTGATACGTACAGGTTCCAAAATTCTTTTACTGCTTCTGTGTCTTTTAGTTCTTTCATCCTGAGAGTTATTGTTGTCGTCAGTCGCGTAAAAAATACCAGGTTCATCTTTTATAAATGGTTTAATCTCAAGTCATGTGAATCAAGTATGTTTTCTATTTCTTGCTGAGTTTTCATTCGATATGATCTTTTTTCAGCGTCTGTTGAAGTATTTATTCCTTTATTATTCGAACATTTTCCTTGATCAGTTTCAAGTCTCTTTGTTTAAAGTTTGTTAAGTTTATGCTATGCAATTAGTTAACATTATCAATCATTCTGATTTTGCATCTTTTAACAAAGGTCTACCCGCTCCACCGTCAATTTCAAATGAATCGTCGACTTGCAAATATTTGAATTCGAGCACCTTTAGTCTTTAGTATCCCCATTATCTTTTTATTTAGTTAGTTCAACCACTAAAGTTCGTTTGTTCCGTTCAGTCTTAAGATGGTTTTATTCACTTATTTCTTATAGACTACAGCAAAGTTATTTAGTTTATCACATTTTTCGCATTTTTCTACATTAGCCAGACAGTTTCATGTATTCTATTACATCTGCCACATCTGCTGTTCTCAAGGTACTGGAATTATCTTCTCGCTTTCTTTCCCATTTGATGACCGTCGCCGCTACGTAGTCTAAACCACATCAGCTGCTTTTACTTATGTCTCTTCCATTAGGGATTTCATTTGATCACTACTTCTGGCCATTTCCGTCACTTTTCGAGTTATAAGTCGGAGATTAGTTGTGATCTTTCCGACAGTTATTTGTCCTGCAGACCAATTACTAAACTATTTCTTCACCATTATTCCTCGGGAAATCACAATGTTCCACCTATTCATGTTACGTGCGTACAGAAATCCCAATTGGTTAACCCGAAAATTGTACCTTCAAATAAAACTTTGTCTGCTTGTGCATCATGTTCCTTTGGGCATATGATATATTGAATATATATGAATTCTTCCAAGGTGGTATAATATTTATATATCCATCTTCTCTTCTTGTGAGAGAGAATGTTCTGAACACATTTCCTCATTCGCATACGATGGAAAAGTGCACTGATCAGAGGATGGTCGCCTTGTCCATATATGCTTGGTGAAAATCGCATCGACCATCTTTGTCTGTTTCTTGTTTTCGTGAAAACAAATGGCTCTGGTGGATTCAATTTTAATGTTTCCTTCTCTCTTAACAATAATTCAAAAGGAAAACATTATTGAAAAAAAAAAAAGAATCTGATACTAGTGCAAAAAGTTTTCCTTCATATTCTCTCTGATCCCACTTCTGACACTATGTTTTATCTGGGGTAAGATGAAAAGAAAGTCAGGCCCTAGTGACAGTCAGATATTGGCTGCAAATGATATTCGAAAGAGATGGAGTTGACACTTGCGAACATTACAAAAGTATCTATCAAACTGTATGGAATGGTTGCACCGGAAAAATATACATGTAGCGTTGCTAAGAGCAGTTATAGTTGCATTGGTGAAAAAAGGTAATAGTAACATTACATCAATACATATCTTTGGATATGCACCTACCCAGGACATCACAGCCAAACCACAGGGCAGCAAAAAAAATTGAGGAGAAACGAAATACATTAAGGCTGGGGACGCATTCACGACACTCTTGGGTGATATAGATTTAACAAGGAACGTTTGACACGTTTTACTGAATCAATGGGGAAGCAAGAGAAGACCACGTGTTACAAAATGGACTGTATAACCGTGGAGAGAAAATTGTAACATTATTAATATGGAAAAAACTAATATCATAGAAATTAACATGCTGTTTATTATTCTCTTCCGAAGACATTTGTAATCTTACAACTCCCAAGAGCACAAGACAAATGCAGCTGAATATTCCAAATAAAAGAAAGGTTGAATTCGAAAATTCGTAGTTGTTCGAATCGACCATATCCATTTCTATCCCCAAGCGGCAATTTGTTTGGTTTTAACTCCTCCTCCTGAGCAGAGATCGGTTGCTCCCTTGCTAACCCATACAAGGCAGTCAAAAATTATGGAGACCAATTTCCAATAGGGCTTCATCTACTGGTGATGTTGATATAAGATAACATTAATCGTTTACATCCGTATATACCCATACTTCTCAGTACGCAGTGGATGTGTTGAGGCATACATAATAACTCACGCAAATGTGATGGGACATAAATACGTGTGAAACCAGGCAATGACGAAGTTGTCCCACTGGTTTATGTCTTAATTAGTTTATTATTAAAGAAAGTGAATTTAAGCTGACCTCTAGATATCAGAATCTAGATGTGCGATTTGGCAACAGCATGTCCACAACCACTTGACATTCTGAGACCTCTGCAATTCCAACGTTTGGGAAAAACCCACACGCATATGTTTCCATGGTAAAGTGTAAACACCCCCCCCCACACACACACAGATATCTGCAATGTATTTTAAATATACGTGCAAAGGATTGCTTTTTTTGGGGGATCATGTGTCTTCTGGATTATTTTCTTAGATGTTTTAAGGGAGTATATTTTTTCGTAATTATTTTGATCTTTTGTAATAATCAATGATTACAAGGATGTTCAAGATTTGTGTTGCCTTCTCCACTTATATCGAAATAATGATTATTTGGTTTTGATATGCATGAGAATTATACTAGACTTGAACCTTGCGAGGATATCAGAAGCAGTTTAAGTTTTCTTTTCTGCAGGCCTGAAAGCTTTGATAGAGGAGCAAACGTTTCTTATTTTCAAATTTTGTTCCTTCAAATTGTAGACTTTGTAAATAATCCCAAATCAAGAATACCTTACCCAATTGCAAGTAAAGACAGTTATATATTTTCTATCTTTAGGGAATAAGATGAAGAGTAAGAAAAACTAGAAATAGATGTTTGCTGCCTTATTGCTTAGATAGAAAAATCAAGTATTCTTTGATTCGTAATCATCTATCCATTCACAAAATCTGAGTAGCTACTGACCGAAATGAAAGATTAAACTAAGAGATTCTCGATATGATGGGAGGGATGGGGGGCGAAATCGAGATGGACTAGTAGGGGACAGAATGGGTTGAGGTTTTGAAAAAGGCGTTAAAAAATTAACCGTCTTTTCACAGGTGCACGTTTTCAAGCACATAAATTTTGAAATGATTTTTCAAATTCAGTTTCAACTTATTATTATCATTAAACTATGCTAAATGCTAATATGGTTATATCAAAATTACCAGTTTATATTGAAAAGGGATATGAGTGTAATTTCGAAAAATTATATTTGTTTTCGCTGTAAAAAGTGCGTCCGAGTCTCTTTTATATCGATTCCCTTTTTTTCATTTCTTTTGTACATATAACGTCTAGTTGGTATTTTTGCAAATCCTGGTCTAGTTGTCCGTGCGTTGTTGTATAAACTGTACCGTAAACCTTCCGTGCAGATGTATCTCATTCTTTTGAGCTGGAATTTTGCAAACTCATTAGATTGATGCTTGCTAATTAACCGATTTTCCATCGGCCAATGGAGAGGGTACTATCTTGCAAAACAATTTGAAAAATATACAGAGGCAAATTTTCTTTAGGATACATTTTAAAACTTTTACCTTTATTTCTTCCTAATGTTTCGTGGTTTTCCTAAGTGGAAATCACTTTTAGGTAAGGAAATTTATTGTAACGTTAACTGAACTATTCTGATATGCGGTACACTCTGATATTTCCTGGAGGAATATTACATCTTGTACGTTTTTTCAGAGTTGGGGTAGTGACGCACCACAGAATTGGCCCAGGGATAAAAGACTAATTACATTAAGTTTCGCCATTTTTGCTTTTGAGATTTTTTTTCAACTGATTTTACATAGTTTTGATTGAAATTATGTGAACAATCAGTTTTTTCATTTGTTCAAGCCAGGTTTCTTTGCGTCGATTTGAAAAAAAAGGCATGCTTTTAGCCTTTTAGTGATTTTTTCCTGCAACAACACCAGATAGACATCTAAATATCTGAAATCGTTGAAACAAGGCCAGCTAGATATATTCAGAAAGTACTTACCCGGCAATGGCCATGATAGAGAGGTCTGGTGAATCCTAGGGAAATTCTATGTCAAACAATGGATGGTAATAGGCTGATGATTAGGATGGTGAATCCAGAGAGATATTGTTTTTTTTTTATCAAGATTCAAACACATCTTGACTCTTTTGTAGGATATAAACAGGGAAGAAGCATATTTGCAAATCCAATAATTGTTTCATATATAAACTGAATACTGACGGTTTGTTCAGGAATATATCCTCCTTAATTTTTTAAGTTTCAAACTGTGATATTATCCTACGGGTTCATAAACCCTATATTTCATCTAGTCCGAACCAAAAATTGGACACAAAAATACAAAATATAGTTTTTAAGTGAAAATAAGTACAAATAAAGTTTTGACCTGCAGAATTCAGAACACGTAGTTATATCTATCATCCAAACAAACCTGACACAATTTCAGGGGAAATTTTTTTAAAAAGTGGAACTACAAAAAGATACAGTATTGATTCACAAGTATAAACTTACGAACATTATAATCACAAAAGCAGATAATTAAGAGCTAAAACCAGTCCCACCATTCTTTTTGATTTGAGATCTTTTTGTGTCAAAGTTGGAGCAAATGTATTTGTATATGATTGTATGTTTTCAAACAGAGCAGTGTAATTGCAGTCATTGTTTTATCGATTGTTTCTTCGAGGCAGCGCAATCTGTTCTCAATTGAGTAATTCTGTCTAATGGTGGGCTATCATGGCGTCAAATATTTTGCCCATCCAACATTTCATAGCAGTTTTCACGACGTTTAAGTATTGCCCACTTTGACTTTGGAATTTCTAATCCAAGCAATTCAGCAAAATGGTTAATGTTCAGATTCAAACTCATTTTGACCCTTTTCGTGACAAGAAAAGCGGGAAAATTGATATGTATTAATAAATGAACTGGATGTTTGTCCTTATCTCTTTTCTGTTGAAAGGCCCTTAATTCAAAACCCTTACACAAATGATCTCCAACGTGTGGTAATTTTGATATTTTGGGGCAAGCGAGAAGAGCAAAAAATTGTTGTTGTTTTTCTCTCTCAAAACTAAGTCATCCTGAGACAAGAGTGCAGATGTATTCTGAAATTGTTTCCCAAATTCTTGCTTTGGTTCGAAAAATCCAAAGGAGAACTGGAGAATTATGTGCACTAAACATCCAACACCATCACCAAACACTACTAGGAGGGCACGACCCCACCCCACTAGTCATCAACCCATTTGCAAAGGGAAATGGGATAAACAACAACAACAAAAAAAACTCTATCAAAACCGAATCATAAAGTTACCGAAAGAGCAGAGAATTATTGTTGTCTGTTTATCGCAATAGTGGTGTGGAACTGATTTGTTACATCAACAATTGTAAATATTTATCCATCGACCCATCTCTCTCTCTCTCATTTTCTTTCTTTCTTTTTTCTCTTTCTCTCTCTATCTTTTAATCAGTTACAACAAAAAAATATTTATCAATCTACAAATCTTTCATTCTCTTTTTCTCATTCTCCTCTCTTTCTCTCTCTCTCTCTCTCTCTCTCTCTCTCTCTCTCTATATATATATATATATATATATATATATATATATATATATATGTGTGTGTGTGTGTGTATATATATATATATATATATATATATATATATATAAATATGCATATATTTAAGAGTGGGAGAGAAAATCACCATGTTTCATCATTTTAATCCGTTTATCGAGATTCATAAAACACGTGTTGACTGTTCTTCACAATCTTGGTAAATATTACTCTGTATTGTATTAATGATATGTTGATCACTATATTTTTCAAAATATTCAAAAATTATATTTTGGTTGAAATTTTTAAAAAAAGAAGCGGCATGAGTTCGTGTTTGTTTGCAAGTCTTAATCTTCGAAACAGATTTGTTTAGTATTTCAATTTTGTGTGTTTAGAAAAATAGTGAGAATGCAATAAACAAAGGGTCAGTTCCACAGCACACGGATTTGCATTAGATGCAAGGGAAACAACCTCTCTTGAAAGCTCAAGTTGTTCCCCCTGACACTCCTCTTGATATTGAGATCAGATACCATTATTTGCAAGATATAATGTCGAATAGGATAGGCAATTTTCTATTCAGTTTCTCTTGCCTTATGATCACACTAGATAACATGTTTGATAACAAAACACCGATTACGGAATCAATATAAATAATGATTATAGTTTTTGTTTTTTTTTCAATCACAAATACTGCAAAAATTGAACCGAATATATTCTCTTACTGAACTGGACGCGAATAGAAGATAGACGAAAAGGGTTTAGCTTTGTGAAACTCCGGTGCAAGTTGATGATTGACTTTATTCCTCTTCTGTAGCAACAAAAACAAGAACAATCTTCATCAAACTTAGGGCAGAATCCTCATCCTTGTCTGAACTGTCATTTGGAATCAAACCAATAAAATTGATATTCCGCCATAAACTAAATTGAATTGAAAAGTTTTGCAAATTTCTGAAAATTTATGTTAGAAATATGCATAAAGCTTGTTTCATTTAAATGAATAAATGATATCGAGATAAAGTGATTAGTAGCCTTGTGTCTCACCAACTGAGCCAAACTGACAAATCTGACAGTGTATCATGAAAATGTGATGGCCTATTTTATTCCTATAAATATATGCATTAAATCTAAAAAAAGATATCTTTTTAGAAGTTATATTGATTACATATACAATGCAAAATTCGAAATAATCATCTTCTGTGAAATTGGAGTAGACATGGAGTTTCGCCGAGCAGCTTTTTTTTTTTTTCAAATTTAAATTGATGATTACGAGATTAATACATTTCTATTTCGAAATAATGTTGTGATTATGTCTGCTTCGTCAGCTTCAATTTTTGGAAGTGTAATGTTTTTTTTTTGTTTTTTTTTTGCATTTGCAAGCATTTTGCCTCATTGTTTACAGTTGGATTAAACTTTTGTGAGGCTTTTGAATATTGTTTAGTACTACCTCTATTATGGTGACTAAATTTACAAGTGAAATATTTCAAATTGACTTCTCTTAGTACTATTCTATTGTAGGTAAGTTCCAATATAATCCAGTGAATGTAACTGCTCTCAAAAGCTTTTTTTCTGGGACAGAAAAATGTGACTCAACAGACGTTTTACAAGTATACATTTTTTTCTTCCAACCAGCAAACACTGTGTTTATTGTCTCCCTCTGAAGAAAAACACTTGGGCTTTATTTTCTCTTCCCTTTACAAGCAAACGCCACAAACACCTTGGATATTTCTATATATTCACTGGTAAAATCCCGTTAAAAACATTTTTCTATGCAAAAATTGAAAGATATAACAATCTCCAAATGTTGCATCAATTGTTGGAAATTTTTTCCTCATGTTTATTTTCACCCAGATCTGTCTATATTTAATTTTTTTTCTTGTAAATTAGTTTGATCTTGTTACCATTGAAGAGTTAACTCCCTGTAAATCAAGAATCGTTCTGTTATTTGCACACTATTCATTTTCTATTAAAAAAATAATAATACAAAAAATTCGCATTATAAAATCCCACTCCTCGGATACTTTGAAGCGAAATAACGACCAACGTTTGCTAATACCAAAAACAGTTAATATGCGTTAGAACAGTTTTCAGTGATAGCTTCAGTGATCGAAATTTTGCTTTTATAGTATAGTAAAAACGTGAATCGGGTAGTCGCATTCGGAACACATCATCCCACCCCAAAGAAAGTGATGCAACTGAGTCTTGTGAAACAGCTGGAGTGGTTGCTTGTTTTTTAAGTCGGGGTAGTCGCCCTAAGAACACTTTAGCCCCACTCAAAACAAATCATGCAGCTGGGTCTTTTGGAACCAATGACCCAGCTGAAACGGTCGGTAATTTTAGATCAAGCAAACAGTCAGGAGTTTTAGGTCATGCCCTGCTGCGTTGGCCCATGATGTTGTGGAGAGGTCAGTTGGGTTGGTTCCAACTGATTTCAATCAGAGCAGCCACGGACACTAAAAGCTCCACCGGCCAATTGTACCCATTATCTGCCAATTTGATGAAAGGAGATATGAGTGTGCTCAGCGTTGTGAGAGATAACATGACGAACCCTTAATCACGTCACAAAGAAAACAGTATTATAAACAGGCAGCAAAAACGTCAGAAAACTCTTGACAGAAATGCATGTAACAGATCATGGAAATGAAAGTGAAAACATCAAATCAGGCATTATTGGTATTAGCAATACGAGACACCTGAGGAGGCTTGTAAGATGATGATGATGATGATGATGATGACGATAATGATGATGATGATGATGGATACTACGAATTGAGTACTCACCCAGCCGTGTGATTGGGTTTGAAGGCATGTCTCACATCTTCCCCAAAACAAAAAGCAAGAAACATCTTATAATGAATTATACTCAAGAGAGACTTTGCTATAAACGCATGATTATCATTTCAAAACGTCAATGACTAATAATCTCCCAACGATTGTATTCCTATTTTTACAGCCGCAACTTTGAATGTTATCCTTTTCTCTTTTTTATCTTTTTTACCCTCTCTTTCTGTCTTCCTTTCCCTTCTTTCACTTTCTCTCTCTTTCTGTCCTCCTTTCCCTTATTTCACTTTCTCTTTCTTTCTGTCTTCCTTTCCCTGATTTCACTTTCTCTTTCTTTCTGTCTTCCTTTCCCTTCTTTCACTTTCTCTTTCTTTCTGTCTTCCTTTCCCTTCTTTCACATTCTCTCTCTTTCTGTCTTCCTTTCCCTTCTTTCACTTTCTCTCTCTTTCTGTCTTCCTTTCCTTTCTTTCACTTTCTCTCTCTTTCTGTCTTCCTTCCCCTTCTTTCACTTTCTCTCTCTTTCTGTCTTCCTTTCCCTTCTTTCACATTCTCTCTCTTTCTGTCTTCCTTTCCCTGATTTCACTTTCTCTCTCTTTCTGTCTTCCTTTCCCTTCTTTCACTTTCTCTCTCTTTCTGTCTTCCTTTCCCTTCTTTCACTTTCTCTCTCTTTCTGTCTTCCTTTCCCTTCTTTCACTTTCTCTCTCTTTCTGTCTTCCTTTCCCTTCTTTCACTTTCTCTCTCTTTCTGGCTTCATTCCCCTTCTTTCAATTTCTCTCTCTTTCTGTCTTCCTTTCCCTTCTTTCACTTTCTCTCTCTTTCTGTCTTCCTTTCCCTTCTTTCACTTTCTCTCTCTTTCTGTCTTCCTTTCCCTTCTTTCACATTCTCTCTCTTTCTGTCTTCCTTTCCCTTATTTCACTTTCTCGCTCTTTCTGTCTTCCTTTCCCTTCTTTCACATTCTCTCTCTTTCTGTCTTCTTTCCCCTTCTTTCACTTTCTCTCTCTTTCTGTCTCCCTTCCCTTTATTTCACTTTCTCTCTGTTCCTGTCTTCCTTCCCCTTCTTTCACTTTCTCTCTTTTTTTGTCTTCCTTCCCCTTCTTCCACTTTCTCTCTCCTTCTGTCTTCCTTTCCCTTATTTCACTTCCTCTCTCCTTATGTCAACCTTTCCTCTTTTATTTTTTCTCTCCGTTTGCCTGCCTCTCTTTTTTTCTTTTAACTTTGTTTTTTCTCTATTACTCTCCCTTTTTCACTTTCAACATTGAATATCAAGTTGGTTTAGAGCCAGAAATATATTTATAGAATGAACGTGAGGGTCTGCATCGGTGATGTGGGAGATAAGTAGATATTAGGTTGGGGTTCAGGTGGGCCTGGAAACTTGACAGGTCAACCGTAGCATTCAGCATGGTTTCATGAAAGATTAGAATTTGCATTAAATAGAAATAATCATTATTGATAAAAAGAAAAGAGAAAAACGAAAAAGCACTCACGAAGGCTCGATTGTTATTTATGCGAATCGTTTGGAGGTGAACTATAATTTATTGGGGAGCCTTCTCTGATTGGGACCCGGAGGTGTTTATAAATAGCCCCCTTCTTTCCTCATTCAGCAACGCCCCTGGTCGGTCCAATAAATTTCTTTATTCGGTTTGTCATTTTACTTACAAAAAACCTCCCTCTTCTAATATAGTTTGTAATAACAAAGAAGTCTGCACAACCGATCAGTTGAAAGGTTGTGTTAACAACTGAGGAAGATGGACTTGAAGAAATATTCGAATTTCTCAGCCTAAATTAGTTAGTTTGCCTCAAACAAAATTCATGATGAAATATGATAAATTTTCCTTTGAGATAAACTAATGAATTTACGTGTAACAATTGAGAATAATTTTCCAAGTTGGTCAACGAAACAATTTTTACGTGTAGTCAAAAAAAAAAAATGACGTTTAAAATTGTTCAACATGAAATTAAGGCTTGCATATCACTGAAATTCTTGAGAGACCCTTACATGAATTATGAGTAAAATTATTGTAATTTGTGAAATCATTGAAATCATTAATTTTTACTACCGGATGAAGAACGTTTTGCCACCAAGCATCAATATGTAAAATACAAAAATTTGAGAGAGGAAAAAAAAAATGTCTCGATGTAAGGGAGATAACCTACTTCTGTATTGAGCTTCGACGAGTTCACTCCCTTATTTATATTTGTATGTTGATGAATTACCAACGTTTTTCCAAGTAGATAGTAATGATTCGAAATGATTCGAAATTGTTAGAAATGATAAGTAATGCAGATGATATCAAAACAAGAATTCCAGACCTGGTAATTGAAGTTGATGGAAAGTGAACCTACAGTATTATGGACATGGTCGTCTCTACTGACCACAGAGTAAACACGAAAGAATGTGAAAAGCTATGCAAATATCAGGGGCTGACAAAGGAACTGGGGTGTGGAACATAAAAAACAGGGCAGTACCAGCAATAGTACAGGCATTTGGAACTGTACAAAAGTCACTGAAAGCGAGATTAGTAGAACTGGGGATACGAATGAGGATTGAAACCCGGTATTATTATTAGGAATCTCACACCAGTTGCCTGGTGGTAACCGCTGGAGTTTGAGTGACAGCAAGTCTCCTCAAGTCTCCAGCCCTCCTTTCCTAGTACTCATAGGTCGCAGTAATTCTGAGATTTACAGTTTCACACCAGTTGCCCAGTGGTTATCACTGAAGGCTGAGTGACAATAAGTCTCCTCAGGTCTTCAGCTAGCGTCCCCTCTCTCTTTCACCTATCATGTCAGGGCTAAAATTCGTTGCAGTACTTATATCTCTAGTACCTTCCTCAGTATCCATGCAGTTCCCAGTAGTGCTGTGGTCTGTACGGTCTCAATCCTTCCCCCAATCCCGATCTCCTCCAGTCTCACCCTCGGCGTTTTGGGGACTGTTCGTAGAGCGCCCACTATGACCGGTACTACCCTGGTTTTCATGTTCCACATCTTCCTTAACTCTCTTGCTAGGTCCTGGTATTTTTCCCGTTTTTCACTGTTTCTTTTTTACTCTATGGTCTGCAGGTACAGCAATGTCTACTATTTGGTAGGCCTCCCTTTTTTAGTCTACTATTACTAAGATCGGTCTTCTTGTCTGGATGAGGTGGTCAGTTTGGATGTCAAAGTCCCAGAGTAGTTTGTGGTTGTCATTCTCCAAAACTGCCTGTGGCTTGTGCTGATACCACTTTTCCACGTGGTTGAATCCCATTTGTTTGCTTAGTTCCCAGTGTATCATCGTTGCTACTCTATCGTGTCTATGCTTATACTCCTTCTGGGCGAGCTAGCTACATTCTCTAGTTATGTGGTTTACTGTCTCATCTCTTTCACCGCACATGCAGCATTTGCTGTTTGTCTGTGTTCTGTCGATTTTTGTTTTTATATAGTTTGTCCTTATGCTATTGTTTTGGGGTGCAAAGGTGAGCGATTCTGTTTCTCTCTCAAGGTTCCTTTTTCGTAACCACGTCCATGATTTTTCGTCTGCTACATCTTGTATCCGTCTTTTAAACTCGCCGTACAATTTTTTCTCTTCCCATCTTTCTTTTCTTGTTTGCTGTACTGTTCCATTGTTTTCTACGTTATTGTTTGTTGCACTATCTCTCGCGCTCTTTATGATTTCTTCACTATTTGTTTGCACATACCTTTCTAGGACTACTTTAGCTCTCTGGACACAATCTTCTATGCTGATGAGCCCCCTGCCACCTTCTTTTCTCTTAACGTATAGTCTATCTGTATCATCTCTAAAGTTTAACGCTTTATGCATTGTCATAAGTTTCCTTGTTCGCCTATCCATTGATTGGAGTTCTTCCTTTGTCCATCCTAGGAATGGTCCTGTATATCTAACTACTGACACAGCCCAGGTGTTCATTCTTTTTATTAGATTTCTGCTATTTAATTTGGTTTCTAATATTTTCCTTATCCTTTTGAGGTATTCTCTCTTAATTTTCTCCTTCATCTCTTCCCGTTTTATCGTGTCACATTCAAGGACACCTAGGTATTGTATCGGTCTTGTGCAGTCAATGCCCTAATCTTGTTGTTGTCCGGAAGTTCAATTCCCTCAGTCATTGAAAGCCTTCCTTTATGCATCACCATGATTGCGCATTTTTCTATCCAAAACTCCATTCCTATGTCCTCACTATATTCCCTTACTTCGTTGAACAGAGTCTCAAGCTCTCCCCTGTTTTTTGCAAACAATTTTATATCGTCCATGTAAATTAGGTGGTTGACCTGTCCTTTTGTTTTAGAGAAGTGGTATCCTTTGCTGTTTTTCAGGATTCTGTTAAGCGGTATCATTGTTAGAACAAATGATAGTGGGGACAACGAGTCTCCTTGGAAGATTCCCCTTTTTATCCCTACCTCGGCTAGTTTGTCCCCTGCGGCTGTCAAATCTACTTTCCAGTCTTCCATTGAATTACCAATGAATTTAACCACCGGTTCGCTAATTTTGAACATTCTAAGGCATTCGAGTATCCAGCTATGTGGAATCATATCGTATGCCTTTTTGTAATCTATCCATCCCATTGCAATATTCTTTCTCCTTCTCCTTACTTCTTTTAAGATCATCTGGTCTATGTAGAGTAAATCGTTTGCCCCTTTGGTTCCTATCTTACACCCTTTCTGTTCTTCTGGTAGTAGCCCCCTTCTATCCATCGACATGTATATTCTCTCTGCTATTTGCCCGGTCAGGATTTTCCACATAAGTGGTAGGCAAGTGATTGGTCCATAGTTGCTTGCTATGTTCCCCTTTCCCGGGTCTTTTTGGATGAGGGTAGTTCTGCCTTTAGTCATCCATTCTGGTGCTTCGCCTTCATTTAGACAATTTTGGAGTAGGTGAGTGAGTCTGCCGTGTAACGTGGTGAACTTTTTGAACCAATACCCATGGATCCCGTCAGGACCCGGTGCTTTCCAGTTGGCTACTTTCCTAAGAGTATGTTTCAATGTGGTTTCATTCAGTACTATTGGTTCTCCCTTGTCTATATCTTCTAGTTCTTTTCTCATGTTTCCTAACCATTGCGGTGTTACATTGTGTCTTTTTGGGTGCCCCCATATGCTATTCCAATAGTTCTTGGCCTCTGTGGCATCTGGTTTTATGTCCTGCCTTCTTTCCCCATTTAAATCTTGGTAAAACTTTTTCTCATTGTTTTGGAATGTGCGGTTTTGTGTGTATTGGGCCGTTCTTAGTCTGTATCTTTTTAGTCTTGCCTCTTTAGCTAGTCTTTTCTGGTGTAACTCTTCGACTACAGTTGCGATGCCTTTTTGCGCTACCTTGTATTTGTTATAAAGTCTTACTCGTGGTCTGTCTGTGTGTGGTGTATTTCTAAGCAGTACTTCGTCTCTCTGTAGTTGGGAGATCTGCCTTTGTAACTTTCTCTCCCAGTTGGGTTTCCCTTCCCTATTATTGCTCAGGTTCCTATCTTGTGTTGTGAAGCTTTGTGCTACCATTTTCGCCCCTGCGTAAATTAGGTTGTTGAGTTCTAGGAGGGTGTCTGTTTCTATGTGCTGTAAGAGGCAGTTGACCTGTTCGGTCACTTCTCCGACTTTCTTTCTGTCTTTGTCTCTTAGGGAGGAGAGTGTTGTTTTCTCTCCTCGCATGATCTCTTTCAAAGCTTGTATTTTGGTTTTCTCTTCTTCCGTTGGTGCCTTGTCATCACCCTCTGGTGCGTAGCTTACTGTGGGGGTCTCATGGGGGATTATTCTAGTTTTGTTATTGGTACTAGTTGTGCTGGGGGGCATTCTTCAGATGTGTCACCTGAACCTCTCTCTACATTAATGCGAATCTCTAGTAGTTCAGTCTCAGACAGCCATTTATTCTTTTGAATTTGCTTTACATGGTCAGCAAGGCGTTGGTTCGATTATCATTATTATTATTATTATTATTATTATTATTATTATTATTTGGAATCTCACACCAGTTGCCTGGTGGTAACCGCTGGAGTTTGAGTGACAGCAAGTCTCCTCAAGTTTCCAGCCCTCCTCTCCTAGTACTCATAGGTCGCAGTGATTCTACGATTTACAGTTTCACACCGGTTGCCCAGTGGTTATCGCTGAAGGCTGAGTGACAATAAGTCTCCTCAGGTCTTCAGCTAACGTCTCCTCCCTCTTTCGCATATCATGACAGAGCTACTATTCGTTGCAGTACTTATATCTCTAGTACCTTCCTCAGTATCCGTACAGTTCCCAGTAGTGCTGTGGTCTGTACGGTCTCTATCCTCCCCCTAATTCCGATCTCTTTCCAGTCTCTCCCTCAGCATTTTGGGGACAGTTCCTAGTGCTCCCACTATGACCAGTACTACCCTGGTTTTCATGTTCCACATTTTCTTTAACTCCCTTGCTAGGTCCTGGTATTTTTCCCTTTTTTCACCCTCCTTCTTTTTTACTCTATGGTCTGCAGGTACAGCAACGTCTACTATTTGGCAGGCCTTCCTTTTTTTTTGTCTACTATTACTAAGACCGGTCTTCTTGCCTGGATGAGGTGGTCTGTTTGGATGTCAAAGTCCCAGAGTAGTTTGTGGTTGTCATTCTCCAAAACTGCCTCTGGCTTGTGCTGATACCACTTTTCCCCATGGTTGAATCCCATTTGTTTACTTAGTTCCCAGTGTATCATCGTTGCTACTCTATCGTGTCTATGCTTATACTCCTTCTGGGCGAGTTGGCTACATTCACTAGTTATGTGGTTTACTGTCTCATCTCTTTCACCGCACATGCAGCATTTGCTGTTTGTCTGTGTTCTGTGCAATTTTTGTTTTTATATAGTTTGTCCTTATGCTATTGTTTTGGGGTGCAAAGGTGAGCGATTCTGTTTCTCTCTCAAGGTTCCTTTTTCGTAACCACGTCCATGATTTTTCGTCTGCTACATCTTGTATCCGTCTTTTAAACTCGCCGTACAATTTTTTCTCTTCCCATCTTTCTTTTCTTGTTTGCTGTACTGTTCCATTTGCAATCTCACACCAGTTGCCTGGTGGTAACTGCTTCTCTCTTAGTTCTCATAGGCCACAGTAATACTGCAGTTTACAGTTTCACACCGGTTGCCCAATGGTTATCGCTGAAGGCTGAGTGACAATAAGTCTCCTCAGTTCTTCAGCCAACGCCTTTTCTCTCTTTCGCCTATCATGTCAGTGCTGCAGTTTGCATTTCACTTCCATTTCCCTTCCTCCGTTGGGTCACTGTTAACAATTAACGTTGCAGTCTTTATATTTCAAATACTTTCCTCAGTATCTGCACAGTTCCAAGCAGTGCTGTGGTCCGTACAGTCTCAATCCTTTATTATTATTATTGATGATGATGATGATGATGATGATGATGATGATGATGATGATGATGTCTGACTTTAAATCATTTGGAATGTCGACTAGAACGCTAAGCAGGAAGCTTCAATGAGGGCAAAGGTATGAAATTTGAAACATAGAAAGATGCACCAACGATAACATGAGAAATATCAAAGGGAGAGGAACATTAAATTATTGGGACTTCATGGCTGAAATGGTTGAGACGATGTCCATTGAAAATTGTCTCTCTAGAAATGGGATCAGATTTTAAATTTCGACTGAAGCTACTTAATTTTTTTCTAATTTCGTGCTTTTTGCCCCCCAAATCATTCTGAGTCTATGTACGCCGAGTATTTTGCTAGAATGCAACAATAAAATCTTGTACGACCACTAATAAAAAAAAAGAGACGGAATACTTTTTCTATAAATTTAAACAAACACTTGTATATTTCAAATATTTTCGAGTGAAGTAAGCTGATGGTGAAAAATTAAAATGGAGATAGTTCTACAAATGGACCGTCATACGATACAATTACTCTGTTGACACGATATTAGCACAACGGCAAGGACAATAAAACTGATTACAGCGACCCATAAATTAAAGGTGCAGCAAAGGAGGTTAGGAAGATTTGTGGTTTGCACAATATTAGGACGATATTCGATCAAATAGTCCCATCAGCCCTTATATTGTGGCCCGAGAAAAAAAAAGACATGCAATGTACAATAGAGGCCACCCGATCAAGGGAGACAATTTCACAGGGTCAGAGAATATCATCATCTAAACACCAATACAAAAACCGGTTCTGAATTGCCCAACGGGGGGTCGCATGCATAATGAAAATTAATTAAAACACATGACATCAAACCAAGGCCGGGGGGAACATAACCGTAACCTTGTGAAAATTGACCAAAGTCAATTACTTGGACAACGGTTTAGAAGAATTCAGAATACAGAGGTATTTTCTTTCTTGAAATGGTCATGGCGCCTGCGATCCTTCCTTATGAGCGGTGCAATTAACCTCTGTCCCTTTGACCAGTGAGAATTAATCAGCCATGTTTTTTAGTTCAGAGAATGTACTTTTCACGTACATATATCCACACGTAAACAAGCATATAAGCACATATTTGCTCATACACAATTTTCATTTAGAGAATCTATTCGTGTCTATATACTTCCGCATATACTTACATCTTTAATGTCTCACGCACGCAGTTTTGTAGCATGCATACACATACATACACAGAGTAGCATACAATAGGGTTTTTCTCTCAAAGAACTGTATTCATTAAAAATAATCGAAAAATCAACGAATTGATTACAAAAGATCTCTTCACCACCAATATCGAAATAAAAAAATAAGGTATCTCTCTCAGATAGATACGTTACAAACAGAGTGCATTACTGTTGAAATTGAATAATACGAACAATCAACCAAATATTGGACAGCTTTTCATGTAAAGTTGATATTTCTAATTAAGGGAAGGAACGTTGATTTTGACCCCAACTCTCTTTGAAGTCTTCAACTTAAGAAAAATATCTTTACATTTCTTTATTAGTTCATGGACCAAGACCGGTATTAAAATCATTATTTTGAGTCTCCAGGGGTATCAGAACTGTGTCAAAAAATGCTTTATGGATATGATACAGTAATCACATCATTTCAGGTCAAAACCATGAAATGTCTCCACAATAAAACAAAGAGAAAAGCATAAATACTCTATGGTGTATCGTCATTTCATATCGATAATACAGTTAGAGCTTGCTTTAGTGTGAGGCCGAATAAACCAAAAGGAAGTAATGTTATTTCAAATTTTGAAATGAAATGTACGTAAATTTTACCCTCATTCTTGGTCATAAGTGAATTGGGATTTCGAGAACATATCTAGAGTTGGAGCTCCCATCACTCATCTGATGCTTGGAGGAACAACCTCTTCAAGCTCCAAGACACGGCCACTTTTAGGATTAGGAATTTTAGTATCAAAAATAGGTCCCTTATGACAGCATGATAGCTAGCTTTGAGTGCATGTATATAGAAACAGTCTTCAGAGGAAATAGTTGTCAAGATCCCCTTTCTTGCTTTTTTGCTTTTAATTCAGAATCGTAAAAGGTTCTCACTGCATGGATTTTGGGTATTCATTTTGGGACGATGATTGAGGAACCGTTTCACAAAGGCTATGGGCTCCTGACCAAGTCACTGGTTAGTCCAAGACAGGCACCTATCTGGGTGCTGATCAGGCCCGACGTTGTATATCCTCAGTGATCGCGTAAGAACCGGTGTATTAGATGTGGTTCAGCCGTAAAAAAATCGAATTAATCCTAAAAAATAAAAATACCATCAAAACCAAAGGAAATAGGGTAAAGTTGGATGAGGATAAAAAAAAAATATTGTAATGTTTCTTTTCTGAAAATATTATTATCGCTTTAAATCATTGAAACTTTTGGGTTCTATGATAATTCTAGGAAGAAATAAGAACACGATAATAATAACGTTTAAAATTGATAGCAGGAAATAGATGGCATGTTTCAGTAGCGTAGGGAAATAAATACAACATTTCGAACTTAACTTAAGGCAATAATGCAGAATATGATTTTAATTTTCCTTCTGTCATACGCGAACAAAATTTTGGAATATATCGGTTACTTCAACTATGATTGTTTTTAGGGCGATTATCGAACTCTCAAACCTAAAACGGCCAAGATCATTCTTGTGCACAAAAAAGTATCAAATATCAAATAGTCCACTGAAATAGCTAAATTCAAAAAATAATAATAATAATAATATGAAATGCTCACAGCATATTTTTGGCATACACTTTTACAGAAAAATGTTAAAAACGTTTCTAACTTTTTTCAACATCCTGCGATTATTTCTTTTACAGCTGCATATGAAATCAGTCAAGAATCGATCTATATGTAAATAAATGACTAACCAAGTGAATTGCTCCTCAGGCATTTTTCGAGAGACGCACATTTCAAGAGTTATTAATGGATTTTGCTATGTTGACATAAAGTTAAGATTTAATTTGGAGTAGTATTTGTAAGTAGCTGGAAACAGGTCTGTAGGCCTGGATTTTCTGAGTGGTAATGTTGAAAAACTAATTTTCTTACCAAATTGAATCTACGCTCGCCATCACAGCCAATAATTTAATAGCCATAGCGTCAAAATTTGAATTTATGTAAATAAAATAAAACCTATTCACGACAGTGACGTTTTCCTCCAGGAAATATCTAAAATAGGGTAAAACATTTGAAAACATTTAGAATCTGGATGATCTTGGAGTCAGTAATAAATCCATCAAATTAAGGCGACCAGGATGACATAAAAAAGGAACCCATTTTCTGAAAGGGGTTTGTTGGAGTACAGATGCCAATTTCCAAGTATACTTCGTTCTGATCAGGAGAGCTAAAACACACCAATACAAGTAGAAAGGACAGAACCCAATCTGCCATCTTTGATGGTTTCGGTTATTCAATTATCATTTTACTTATTACTATCCTCGATATGAGATCATGGATTGGAAGTTTGTATTTATCGAATCGAATCTCATTTAAGGAGATAAATGGGAAAAACAGTATTAAAAATTCCAATCGGAACGTTTTTTTGAGTCTTAACTGTTGTATTTCGCCAGAAGTTCGGAATGAATTTCAATGACATTATGAGGAAAAGCAGGCACTATGTCATGAAGGAGTCAGGAAATTTAGGAGCCGATCCATGCTCAATTATCTCTCTGTGTCCCAGCTAACTGACCACAATCACACAATATTCCAACAGTTTTTCATATCTCTCTACACGGTATGTCTCGGAATTCTTCAGTGATTGAAATGTTACAGAAGAAGTGAATATCTTTTAAAGCGGAATCATCAGCGATTACCTCCCTTATGTCCAACATGTCAGTTCACACGGGTGTATCATTTCTAAAACACCACTGTATGACATTTGATTGTAAATAGCGCTGACTTGCATCGAGATATGTAAACTTGAAGCATGAATCTTTTTTTAAACAATATGCAATATACAGTAGTTTGTGTAACCCGTGACAATATGAGTGATATTTTAGAAAAAAAAAACATTTGTCACACGATCATTCTTAATATCCCAATGCAAATACTAATATTCTTTACGCAGGCTCCCCGTCTGAGTTCCAGGAGCGCTTGTTTCACAATACACCTACTTATAAATAATAAACTTGTTCCTGATAGTCGGGATGCTGCTGCTGTAACAAATGATGAAAATTTAATTTTTCTTCTCTTGCCCATTTTTCTGTCAATGTGAAGCGTGCACACGAACATGCTTACAGAGTCTTGCACACACACACACACACACACACACACACACACACACATGCATATACACACACACTTTTACGAGTGCATAAATATATGTGTGTGTGTGTGTGTGTTTCTGTGCATACATTTGATAAAGATTAAGTCTAAGATCAGTGAATTGTCAAATTCTTCAGTCGAATATGTTTGTAGAAAATCAACTGAAAGAAATTATTCTGAGTAAGTATTATTCTTGAAGATCTTGATTTGCTTTCAATCCGGCACAACGAATTTATTATTGACGACGCTGAACTCTTAAAACTGACTCCAGAAATATGAAATGAAGTGTAGTATAAAATAACATCCATATACAGAACATAATGATAAGATCCCATATTAAATATCAAATTATATGTAACATGACATAAGCTATTTATTAGGTTGAATTGGGGTGAACTTTTCGTTTTTAAAATCCCCGAAACGTTTACACTATAAACGTCTGATGATCCCCAGAAGAACGACTGAAACATAATATCAAGTTCTTTGTCAAACATGCAAAACGTGAACAAATTAGATAAATTACATTAACGAATTGGGGAATAATTGACTAATATAACATGCATTTTTAGAAAAACATTTTTCTTGTGTATTTAGTTTATTTATATATACAATGGTTACACAGGTGTTTAATCTAAAGACACGGTTTCATGATACACACACACATACACATATATGTGTGTGTATGTATGTACGTGTGTGTGTCCATATGTTCATGTTTGTCCTAAATATATTTCAGAAAACAAAAACTACCTGCTGTTTGTCCCGTACTTAATACTTTCCAGTAATCTTTTTAATAACACTAAAATAGTGTGTATGTGCAAATATTTTCATTGATAATCAAATAATCATATTCCTTTGTTTTACTTCGACCTTTCGAGTTTTTTCAAGACAGCAACTTATGGATGCTCAAACTCGCTATGATTTACTTATTCAAAAAGCTACAGAGTTGAGGGAAGGTGGATTAAAACTAAATCTCACCCTATTAAAACGGGAGAAACATTGCTCTTTGGTTTGGCCTTAGAGTCAGTAGATCTTCCTTAGTTATCATCGACCGAGAGAAACACATCTATAAAATGTGGACAAAGGCACAGCTGAGAGGAGGTGGAATATTCAGAGTGTCCCTCTCCCGGATTACCAAAGGAGATGGAAAAACGCTATATATATATATATATATATATATATATATATATATATATATATATATATATATATATATATATATATATATATATATATATATATATAGTCTTTACATTTCTACTGGCAATTCTAACTAAATGTTGGAGGAAACACTGGAAGAACAAAGCCCCCCTGAGCCCCCGAAACCCCAGAAAATCTCTAGTTCTGCCTTGGAATGTTGATTGTGTTTCACAAAATGAATTTAAAAAAAGAGAAATTTACACACAAATAGCTACATTTGCAATAAAAACGGAGACCCCCCAAAAGTTGTGCCTCCAGGGATTCTACCGGCAAATATCTTCCTAGGAAACGATAAAACGGCTAGAATTACAAACTATGACAGAGAAGAGTGAAAGATTTGATGAACGCAAATTCGAAATGAAGTATCAGGAATCGGGTCAGTTCACTACAGATTGACAAACCAGCACTCAAAAAAGTCAATCAAAATATCAATATTATATCAATAGCCACGTGCTAAAACGGTGGTAGATGTGGCAACTCCGCTGAGGGTAGAGTTTCATTACATGGCCCAGGCCTCTTGATGTGTAATTTTTTAAAGCCTTTGAGACAAATCGAAACCAGATCATTGATATTTGTATACTTCAGAATACTGGAAAACCCATCATGATATCTGCAATTTCCCATTGTGTGGATCTAGCCGAGAAAATGAAATGACACCTTCAAATTTTTCTCGGTTCAGATGAAACAAGATTTATCCTATTGATGAGGATGTTTTTTCTAAGGCAGATTTTCACAGCTCTACCACTACTGATTGAACAGCTGCATCAATCAAAAAGGAGACAACTCCCATTATGCAAGGAACAGTTCTTTATTCAAATCAATTCCAAAAGCCATGAAAAATAGGTACATTTTGTGGTATCTCGCTAATCTCCACTGAGAGAGGAGAGAGCGTTCTAGGTAAACAACGTAGTAAAAAGAGGAAAGGCACCGATGCCCGTGACATTTCTGCGCCAGAAGCACTTAGTCGAGCCGTTTAGTGTCACAAATTGAATCACCGAAAATGTGTAGAATTACGAGAGTTTTTACCTAGGAATCATAGTATGTGAAGGTCAAAATA
Source organism: Thysanoteuthis rhombus (assembly GCA_963457665.1). NCBI lineage: Eukaryota > Metazoa > Mollusca > Cephalopoda > Oegopsida > Thysanoteuthidae > Thysanoteuthis > Thysanoteuthis major. Next base: position 2,497,668 of record OY735199.1, on the reverse strand, counting down.
AGATAAGGGCACCTTATTGGTCTGATCCATTTCCCCCTTATAAACAAGTTAGAGTGATGAAAAAATCTCACCGACAAACTTAAGAACAGAGATTTCAAGACAAAAAACTTTTTGAAGATGCATCATCATCAAATCAAAACAGTGAAAAGATGGCTATCCTCGATAATAGTGATGATGAGTTCGGAGAGGAACCCTACGTCTTCAATACCAATTTCTTGAGAAAGCCTCTGCAGGTGATAATATTTCTACTGGGTTAGAACTGGGAGAAAGATAAGAAAAACTCCCCTATAAGGGAGATGTTGAGAAACAAAGATGTATCAGGGGATCATGAGATCAACCTTATTCAGCCTAACCAAAATATGAAATGGGGGATATTTCTGTCAAGTGTAATTGAGACATCTGTGCGCTCCTACTTCAAATTCAAAAATTGCTTTCCCCTCTACTGAGTTTCGTGTCGTATAATCATTCATAGATTACTTTATGGAAAATGGAACCTTTATATTCCACGATACCATAAAAGGATAATATATATATATATATATATATATATATATATATATATATATATATATATATATATATTATACGGATTCAGAAGGGTTAAAAAAAATTATCACCTTATTGTGGCTCAGTTTCATCTATTTTTTACCACCAAATATTGGCTTTGAAATGAAGATAAACGTGCTTTATTTGATAGGTATTCATATAATCACTTATTATCAATTGCTTCCAAGTGATAATTAGTTCATTAATTGATAAATTGTGATCTATCACTGCAATCAGGAATAACATTCACCACACGTTTGTTACCGTTATTTTCAGTACATAGTTATATTTCATGAGGGACAGTCTGGAACAATGAAGCTTGGGAATAAATTAAAACCGCCAGCACAGTTAATAATTTAATAACCGTAAGGGCAAACAGGGAAACATCTCGAATCTGTTGCAATTTCATAATTTTCCTCAATTCTCAAGTCTCTAATAGAATCGATGTTTTTTCAACACGTATTAGCCAAAGATCTGTGGGATTCTCCTTATTTGTCTGGAAAAGCAATTCATCTTCTTTGTAACAGTATGGTCTCCATTTTACAGGAAATCAGGATAAATATCCATTCAATGTCAAATTGGAGATCTCAAAGCGTACAATTTTCCCAATGTTAATACTCGGTGTATTTGTATTATGTTGACTGTTACCATGGCAAATAGAGGTTAACTGAAAAATGTACGATTTACATTCAATGAATGATCAATTCATTGACTGAATGGCATATTCTTATCCAACCTTTTACAACTTATGTGAACTTTACTATCCGGTGAAATAGCCTCTGGAATGATTTTCGAAACGATTCTATTGCAAGAGGCCTTTTTCTGATCAAGAATTGTCTCAATTATCAATAGCTTTTTGGACCATGTTATTGATTCATTTCCTTTGAACTGTATCATAGACGATTACATCTTGCCTGTGCAGGTATCTTTGCTCTTCCATATTGACCTCAAATTGAAGCAAATTGTCACCATTCAATGACTTTACTTTGGCTTCATTTAAGGTCATTTACTCCACTCAGATCTTCACCAGGTTCAACATTTGGCTTATAATCAGAACCCATGATAGAAAACTTATCGTAGGTGAATCTAGTTGCTGATGCAATTGGCACTTTAGGAAGACTGAAATGATGTTGTGTTTTTGTTATATTATTTGCTGGAACACATTTTAACAATGGTATCCACCCTATTGAATTTGATGATTCATTAGTTTCATCATTGATCAACTCAGTTAAACAGTTGGAGGAGTCAGCTAGATAGAATAAAGTTTTGGATTGAGATTTGTGTCCTCGTTTACTTATTATTCAAATTTTCTGCTCCAAGATCAAGCAGACAATATGATGGAAGACTTTAGGGGCTAGACATTGCTATATTGTCTGATGGTATGAGTACCAATCTGCTTGCTCCTTCATGTTATGATTTTTTTGCAAGTAAATGCCTATAAGTCATTTGTCATATCAGAAACTCTACATATCATAACCGGTTTCTGACGTGGATTTGGGAGGAAGATGATATGGATTTAGGATGGACACTGGAAGATAATCCATTTGTGCCGATTGAGACAATGGGATCTTCTGTATAGTAACATTCTCTGCAGATAATCTTCATCATCATCTTCAGACATTGGACATAGACTTCTCAAAGATTTGCCAGACCTTACAACCATTGGTGACGCTGAAACAAATATGTACTTGTCTTGTTCGGTACACCATATATTTTGTCAGTCATTGTTTTGCATATGATTTCTGGGAGTCCACGTTGTGAGTCATCAATCAGTTGTCTACCATTCTTGCTACATGACCAGCCCATTGCCATTTGAGCTTTTAATGGATTCTATGATATCTCATTTCCTTTCTTTAATACACTGCACTATTATGTGGCCTCTTAGTGTGATATTGAGCATGATTCGTTCATGTTCACGTCACATGGTTCTCATTTTAAAGGTCAGTCTTTTGGTCAGGTTCCATGTTTCAGCTCCATAAGTGAGCATAAGGAGGATTCATTGGTTGTAGACCATTGTTTTGGAACTAATGGGATCTTCTCATTCTTGAAGATTGAGATTGTTTAACCGAAGATTTGCCATCTAAGAGCAATTTTGAGATGACTTCTTCTTCTTTTGAGGCTCTAATGATGATTGGTTCACCTCGAGAGGTTTGGTTGTCCTTTTTTTTCTGGTATGGTTTTTCTAATTGGATTTTTGTGTCTTTTTGTGTCTCCTCAACGTGCGTTATATCTCACAGCAATTTCTCAAATTCCAGCTGAATATCAGATTATAAAATGCATTCCCGCTAGTGGATCATATAGAGTAAAAAGTTGTGAGAAACCACATTGTCATTCTTTACAGGAAGAAGTGTGGGACAAAGGCAGATTTTTCAGGAATAGATGTCATGCTATTTCTTATCATTTGATTATCGTAATCAATTTATTGCAATTTAATCATGCTTATGGGATCCCCCAAAACCTGAAGTTAGTACTAGAGATCGTCATCGATCATAAATAAAGAAGGAATAATTGGTGTTTTGACGATTAAGCGGTCATCTTGGACAAAATGAATAATCTTCTCCGTGAGTTCTGAATATTCTTTGTTTGATTTGATTAGTTCTACCTATGAACTATCATAATGATGGTGGAAATGGCGACGGAGAAATTAGATTTTCCTAGCCTCCACTTTGATGACTTTTGGGGGTTTTCCCTATAATTGACAGGATTCTTTGATTCAATCACATCTTCATTAGTAAATGAGCGACCAGCAATTTTCTTCCATAGATATCGAAAATTGTTCTCAATTAGGCATTATGGTAGAAAAAAAACCTTCCTTTCATTCTACTTATTTCTCTTGGGACTCCAATAAACACCAACGACGCAATACCATTGATTAAATAAGCGTGGAAACCCATGAACGGAAACCAAATGTTGTAACTGACATCATAATCGATCCCCTAAATCTTTCTCATCAGAGCGAGTGTAGCTGAAAAGGTTACTTTTTGAAACATGGTGCAGTGTGTCAAGGAAACAGAAAACATCAATCTTTGTCTCATTAGTACAGCGATCGAACAGTCTGTTATTAGCTATTCGTATCGATTCGACTAGACTCCTTTGACATTTATAGCGACGAGGCTTTCAATTCCTAAGATTCATTTCACTCAAGATAATGAACAGTTTCTTTTTCAGTGATTTTGTTGATTGCCATGGCCAATTAATAGGAACCATTTTAACATGCTTCTCAAGTAACGAGAAGCCATACGTAGATAAAGAGTTTTAAGCGATCGGCGAACACATTATTATCCAAGTTTTGATTTTTGCATCGAATTGAAGAGAGGAGAAAACGGATTGATTTTTCTATGATTCTGACTTGAAAAATAAAGAAACATCTTCTATTCAATTCATTTGAATTTCTGTCTGTAGGTACTTCTGTCCTGTAAGCCGTTTTAGGCTTCGACATTTTTGGTGCAACCCGCAAAATATTCCAGACATATGTCCTTTTCCGTTCCCCTCGATTTTACAATCTTCTTTTTCAAATATAGCGGATGTATGTTTAAAAGTAACTGCATCAAGTCGAGTTATAATCGTATCTGTCATCAGTCATAATTTAATCTAAGATTCAAATTTGTGACATTTCTATTTTATCAACTGATTGACGTTATAATGATCGAAAATTTCCTCCCATTCTATTCATTTCAGATAATTCCCTCTCTTGAATCATTTATGATAATTGTCAGCTAAATAAATCCAATCTCTTAAAATTTTATCCGTGATATCTTTGATGTAATTTTCATATAATTTGCACGGAGCTTCACAGTTCAAGCGGCCCTACTATTCAAACAATGAGCACCAGTTTCAGTGAGTCATAGCAAGAGCAAAAATGACCAACTCACATGGCATTTTCCGACTTTAACAGCAAGCCTTTTCAGGAATTAAAAAGTTTTGAACACTTTACAAAGCTGTATCCAATAATCAGATGTCAGAAGCCAAAGAATCGATATGTAATATGACTACAAGAACTCCGAATCATCCCACACAAGAATCTTCGAGTCCATTCTTAAGAAAACAGATATGCCAGAAACCATTCGTCCTTTCGAATGCAAATCCTTACGTGAGGATTCATTGTATAGTAATCTACTTCAGGTTTTTTTTTTATCATCATTCATCTGCAATCGGCATACATATACTTTCAAGCATATTAATTACAAACATTCGGAGCCACTCACTGCCAAGACGATATGAAACAACAATTGCTCTATATGTAAAAATGTTACTGAACTACTCAGACGGACATATTTTCTCATTGCGTTCTATGAAAGATAACACAGTAGACTTATAATAACCGAAGAAGAAGAAGAAGAAGAAGAAGAAGAAGAAGAAGAAGAAGAAGAAGAAGAAGAAAGAGGAGTCAGAGTCGAGATGGAAAGATGTACTTACTATGAGCAGCGTGAGAGGAGCGTGGTCCTACCCGCCCCCCCAAACTAGCCAAATATATTCACAGTAAAAGGCAAATCAGGTGATAAAGTTTTCTAACTAAGCGGATGGCCAATTTTTTTTTTTCATTTATTCTGTAATTGATTTTCTTAAATTTATGCGTGTTTCAATGTTCAAAAATACAGTTTTAGAAAGTTGAAATAGTTTACACTGCTTCAATATATCAGGTACGCATAGCGACCCAGTTAACACTGCTTCTATGCTCGATTACCAAAATAGACTTACAACTTTTCTCTTAGTTTAAACTCTAATAATCTCTGAATATTTCAAGAAATTCTGCGAGGCATGCTCAACTATGCGATGTTTGAACAGTTGAAGTAACAGTATCTACATGTTAATGCATAATTTTTAAAATCATTCACCAACGTCGAGTCTGTTTACTTTGAATATAAATCTTCTAATCATCAACTGATGCAGCAATCCTTGGAAGCTCTTCATGGACTAACTGCACTTTTTTTAAAACTACACATTAAAACCGTAAGACCGTAACATATATTTTTCTGTCTTTGCGGGTAATAAGTGGTATTATTCAATCAATAATATCTAAAAGTATAGAAAAGTATAGAAATATTCTAATTTGGCCCCAGCTAAATTCCTGAAAGTACATTAAGGCTGCAAACGTCTGATACAGATATAGGAGAAATTGTTTCACAGGGTGTAATTATCCCTGAAGTAGTAGTATCAGCACCTTCCAGGGGTTAATTGATGGTTCCCAGGTGGCAATGTTTACCTCAACAGAGAATTTCTGTGGATATGAGCAATAGGAACCAGATCTTTTCTCCCGCAAAAGCAAAGATAACAGAGAAGGTAGACAGCTTCAAAGTCCAGGGAAGCCACACTCACGAATTTTCCAGTACCCTTCTAACTTTACTCATCATACTTAAAAGAACCTTGCAAAGTTTTGGCCCTGTAATATTGCAAAAGAAAGGATCCAAGTTGCCAACAATGTATCTTGGTATCTGATCAGCATGTCAAAATATACTTCGTAGGATATATATATATATATATATATATATATATATATATATATATATATATATATATATATATATATAAGCAGATAGAGTGTATTGACCCTGACAAGGGTTGAGGCTTGTTCTCCATGTGGAACCACAGAAGTAGAAAACCCTGGAGTGCAAAAAATCCTCCCAGAAGCTCACTGGGATAGAAAAAGGAGTTTGATTGAGCTTTTTCACTGGTTGAAGGCTTTGAGGACATTTATACAGTTGGGAACAATGTGCAACTGATTGGAACTATGCTGAAGAAGTAGGGTGTAATTGACTACAGGCTGTCTGTTAGAGTTCATGTCCTTCAAAAAACCTTGATAAATTCCAAGGAACATATTGATGGGAGATTACATTGTGCGTGGTCTGGGTCTTGAAAATTAGTTACGGCACTGTCAGAAAACTTAAAACCAACTAACTCCTTAAAATTTTGCAATTATTTTTGTTTAATGTTAGGGTACGAATACGATTAATCAGATCCATATGTTGTTGTTTTTCTCCAAAATCATCATCATCATCATCATCACCAGTCTTGGGATCCATGTTGTGAGTCGTGATGTCCATCAGTTGTCTGCCATTTTGCAACATGACCTGTCCATTGCCATTTTAGCTTTCTAATAGATTTTATGATGTCTCTGACTCTTGTTTTCTTTCTGATATACCGTGTTGTCTTGTGATCTCTCCATGTAAGGCTGAGTATGATTCTCTCATATGTACGTTGCATTCTTCTCAGTTAGCGAGTCTATCTCTTGGTTAATTGCAATGTTCCAGCTCCATAAGTGACTATCAAGAGGATGCATGGTTGTATAATCTTCATTTTAGGATTATTGGGATCGTTTTGTTTTAAAAATTTGAGCTTGTTCTGCTTAAGGTAGATGTGGTAGCCTACTTTCAAAAGTTTTGCATCTTCCATTTTGACAGTCATGTCCTTATTCGCAATGTGATTGTTTCACATAAATTCTGAGGTACTGAAGTTCATGTGTATGCCAACTTCCTTGCTCTCTTTGTTTTGATCATCTAGCATTAGTTGGAGGAGGTGTAAGTTATTTGCAAACAGGACAATGTCGTCTACAAATCTGAGGTTGCTTACGTATTCATCCTCTACTTTAATTACTCTGTTCTCCTCTAGGTTTCGTTTTCCAGTCTCTCGGGGGCTTTACTCTGTTTCAGACATAAGTTGAATACAATAGCTAGGTTTTTGCTTGATGATCTTACCAGCTTTTTTAAATATAGTAGTGAATTGTGAATAGACATGGGCTGATTTACTCGTAGTAAAGATTGAAATGAGTAAATTTCAATATATCACTGTCCTGGTCACGGAAACAATGTCTCGGTGAAGTGGCCATACTCTATACTTTTTACTCTTGAGCAATGATAAAATAACACTCACTACCAAATAACAAAAAAGTAATCTATTTCTCCACTTTCATTTTGTTGCCACTTATAGATAACGGTGTTTCTTTGTACTTCTCTGCTTATAAGTATAGCCTTCATAAATGGTAACGAAAATGTATCCGTCTGCATATTAATAAAGTCATTCACCAAAATTGGTTTGTGTCTTGCTGCATCACAACATTTTTTTTTTAATACTTTGTTCTTTGAATCAAAATTTGTTTTTCATGACAAAAATATTTCCAATCGCTAAGTAAAATCTTTTAAAAGGCGTGCTGCTGTCACTTTATATTTGTAATTCGGATTTCAAATAAATTCAAGAATTACACCAATTTCACAAGATGAATAAATTCACACCAAACTTGTAGGGATCTGTGAATTTCAAATAACGATAATAGATACATAGATAAATATGTAAACAGTTCTTGTTAGTAACTCAATAGAAACTGACAAACATCTTTTGGTAACATGCTATGTTGGGTGTGATCATGGAATAAGGTGTTCACCGAATGAATAACTCATGTTGCCTTTTGTTGAGTAGCTATTACTAAACAGTCTGAATTTCCAAAAACAAGTGTCGATACTGCCGGATGCAAACTACAGCACCGATTTAGCATTTCAAATTTGACCCTCAATTCAGAAGTAAATGTTTAAATTTCCAGGCGCCTAGCCTCATTAGAGTAGCCTTTACCTACGAGCCATACATACATACATACATACATACATACATACATAGCCAGCTAGCAAGCCAAAGTAATTTGAAAAGTAAAGAAATCTATGTTAGTTAACATAGGTTTCTGTAGAGAGTTTATTTCTTCTGAATGTTTTGGTTGACAGTCCCGGAAAAAATACAATGTAAATTGTGACAAGATAATCCAATGATAAAAATGAGCTTTTAAGAATTGGTTCTCATCAGTGTTCACATATGTTTACAACATTTCTGTTCTCTCCCTCTCATGATTGATTGTGCACAGCTATGACAGAAGTCATGGAGGAATGAGCACATTCTCCATTAATCCAATCCATTGACGATGACAAATCATGATTGATGAACTTTCGGAAGAAACAGTTATGTGCATTCAGTTTTCCATTCAAAACAAGTTCTTTTTATCATTCTGCTTTTGGGGTAATTGAATTTATGGCATCATTTGGCTGTAGAAGTCAGACATGACATCACAGAACTTACCACATAAAACTCATAAAAATGAATGTATTTAATACATCATATATAGTTTGTACTGTGTCTACAATATTCGAGACGATCTATTGTGGAATTGAAAGAGTATCAGTAATTAGTTCAGGATGCATAGGTTGTTTGTAAATTTTAGAGTTTGAAACAAAAGTGAATTCGCTTTTGAAAAGCGTCTCCTTTACATCTTTCACCCTCCCTCGTCCTTATATTTCGGTGGAAGATTCTGATCCATCCATTATAAACCATTTTCAAGATGATTTTATTAAACTGACGGAAAATTTTATCAATTTTGCTGCCTTTACTGATTATTTTTTTAAAATTTGGTATATGATCCGACTTATCTTTAATATATAATTTTCAGTGTTAGAAGGAACACATAGGGCAGATATAGTCCTTGAACGAGCAAAATAAGAATTCTATTTACGTTGTCGAGGCCAAATGCTACATCAACGAGTGATAAGGGGGATGATTTCACATTTACTTTCAATCTAATATTACGCAATTTAGAAATGTTTCTACCGGATCATGTATACATTTTTCGATAATCTATATATGTGTGTGAGGATTTTGTCCAAAAGTATATAGATGATGAATTTCCTAAATCCTTAATTTACATTAGGAAATTTCTGAATCACATAAAAAAAGAAGATATTGAAGGATATAGGCTCTGAAAAAATGTTACAATCTGAATCAATATATATTTTAAGTGAATTTATTCACATAGAAAGCGACACAACAAAATCCTACGAACTCTTCCAAGTAAATTGAGGAAAGAAAAGAATAATCTATTAGTAACATATACATTGGGACCAACGATACGAAATATGATTTTTGATTCTGACCAAACAGTATAATCTCTTGCTATGAATAGAGATGGCGAAATTAGTATTCCAAAACATGAGTGCCACGGTTTGTAATTAGAATAGTTGAATCTCTCACCACAAATGAAGATGGCGAAATTAGTATTCTAAAATTCGACTGCCAGGCCCTGTATTTATGTGATTAAAATCTTGGCCACGTATTGATAGGTCAAGTATAAATTGTAAAAAGATTCAAGGAAACTTTTCACAATAAGTCAAAATTATAGAGAACCAAAGTTTTTAAATTATTGCAAATGTTTAAATGACATTAAAAGGGTATTAATTTTTTTGTCTATGCCATGGATATAGAATAATTAAATCAGCTTTTGACGGATAGAAAGAAAGTACTCCAATGGATGAAATGCTTTAAACTCCTCAAAAAACGAGTCAGACATTTAAAACTTCTCAAGTATCACTAGATCTCTTCGAACCTAAAAATATTTTTTCATAGTCCCAATTGATACAGCATCGAATGATATAGCATTTATACGAGGAAAAATAGGTTCAAAGGATATTTTCTGAAGTAGGTATAGTAAGAACACAAACATCCACAAATAAAGTATCTACTCGTTGATTATATTTGATAACAACATACAATGTGAAAAAAGATGGCTTAACATAGATGAAAAAATACAAACGTTATCAAGTCTCTTAACCTCACAACAAAGCTGTTAATAATTTCTTTTTTTTTTCAATTTGATACGCAACGAAATATAGATTTTTCATAATAAATTGGAAGCAATTCAAATATCTTTTTCGGTCAGTCTATACCCGTTATAAAAATTAAATATCACAAATACCAGTAAAGGGACTAAAACTATCTGAACCTACGATTTTCGTACACTTTGCACAAGAATTCTTCACAAAAATCTTATTAAAGATAGATAAGATGATAGTCTTGGTATTTGCAGGAGGAAATAATAGATATCTTGGGTTTACAAACTCTACATCTTTCTGCTATGGAAAAAAAAGATGAGACTATACTTTAAGCTCCATACACTTGAAGCAATTGTTTGTCATCTTACAGGTGAAAGTTTCTTTAAAATAGCTAATAAAACATTTCATCAGATTAAAGGTGCTCCTTATGGGATTTGATCATGCGTCACGCTTTTTTTCACATGAATATGGATATGTTTTCACGTTGTTCCTAATTAGAGTTGATATTAAGCGAGCTTGTTTACTTTTAATTTGTAACTGTTTGATTGACAATTTATATTCTCTCAATGAAGGAGGAAAATTCAAAAAACTGTATAGTACTTTAAACCTTAAGTATCTGGAATCAACGTTCCTCGATTTGGAAATTAAAATCGAAGCTGGAATATTTGTCTATAAATTGTTTCTTAAACGAGACTCCTTTCCATTCTATATTGTATGTATTCCTTTCAAAACAAGTAGTATTCCATATTATATATTTTACAGAACTATATCATCAGAATATGTGGGAATAGCCCAAGCTACTCATGGATTCTTTTTCTACCAAAATGTTTTCTTTAGTTGTAAGAATGGTCGATCAAGACGTGAAATAATTGAAATGTTTAAACATCTTAATAAAACCATGACTATACATCATGACCTCATCAAAACTTATCAGCTTGCTGATAACAACCAAATAACGAATATTAAATAACATGTAAACGACAATGCAAAAGTTGAATTGATGAAAAATGTATATTCAAATGAATAAACGTGTATTAATCTTAAGGGAATTAGGAAAACAAAAGAGATGGATGTAATCTTTTTCAGTGTAAAAAATCATTGTATTAACAAAAAACCAGGGAAAGAGGAAAGCATTCGGCCTCGGTTTATTTGTATGACTGATTAGTTGGGCATAGTGAGTGATTGAATATGGAAAGCAAAGTAAGAATTCGTCCAAGTATGATAATGGATTAGCCGATTAAAGTTTTAATACCTGCTAGAAAGTAGTTTGCTTTCGTTCAAACCATGTATATGAGTATATTTCTTTGATTTTTC